>JAQIUT010000011.1:0-300280 GCA_028654355.1 Colletotrichum sp. SAR 10_99
GGGGTTGTTTATTTAAAAAATATGTTTTTAATATTTAATTGATTTTTTTTTTTTTTTTTTTATTTTTTTTTTTTTTTTTAATTTTTTATTTTTTTTTTTTTTTTTTTTTTTTTTTTTTTTTTTTTTTTTGTGGGGGTTTTTTGTTTTTTTTTTTTGTTTTTTTTTTTTTTTTTTTTTTTTTTTTTTTTTTGACAGCTCGGAGGTTGATGCACTGGGGATCCGGCGGATGGGGCCGTGGTGCGGGGGTTCGGGAAGTTTATCTGCCGCTTGGCGTTCACCTTGTAATATTTTTGGGACACGATGAGATGGGATGGCTGTTGCCGGCGACGGCTCATGATTACGGACGGCGCTCTCTCGACTCTTTCTACGTTTGACGATTATTCGCACGATGGGAATAAAATGATACCCTTTCAATCAAGTTGTCTTCCACTGTGACTGTCAGTGTGTCGTGGCACTAGTCATGCGGCCTTGTGTCTGCCTACGTCACTCAAGCCATCCCTTAAACCAGCGTCAGCGCTCTCTTCACCGAAGGGGAGAAACAAAATCTCTTGAGGACTCACGAAGCCACGTCCTGGAATCCTTCTGACGCATCACACGAATCGCTCCCTAACATTCGCTGTGCAAGAGCCACAGACGTGACCATGTTGGCCGCCGATCAGTAAGCCTACGCCATGCCGACCATCGAAGCGCCAGCTCAGCGAAAAGAAGCACAGGAGGAAGGGCTGGGCATTCTTGTGTCTTCTCGTCGAATTCAAGGGAGGACCCTGAGTGACGCACGTACCGGGCGGGTGGGCTCACTGGCGCAGGCTGTGCCCACGCTGCGCCCAACTTGTATGGCAGCGGACCTAGCCGGGCTACGTCATTGGCCGATCCCGACCGGCGATCGGGGGCGCCCAGCCCCGGCTAGGCCGCCCGCACCTGTCAGAGGCCACTGCAGTGTGAGATTCGCGGGACCCACAAGCACGGCTCTGCCTCCGGGATCCACCCTCCCGTCAGCTGCACTTTCAGCTCCCCCGTTTTGAGTTAATGTCAAACAGAATCTGGGTGGCAGTGGTGCAAGGCTGAAAATTTGAATGTAGGCTGAAGCGTTATCCTTTGGGTAATTGGTCGATAGGCCAATTTGTGCCATCATGCTACGTCTGCCATGATCCTTCCCCACGCTAGAAGGCTTCTAGAAGGCAGAATTGCCCGGGCGATCCTGCGTCTTGGTGAAGCTTGTCTCTAGCCGGTAAGGCAGTCACGTCAGAGCTACGACTGCCTAGCATATTCAAAGTCAAAGAATATTCTATTTAATGAAGGCAGTTGCACCTTACAACTTGTCATCACTTCTTACTCCATCAAAACAACGAGCAACTGCATGGTCACAACTTCGAACCATCTCACGAACATTTCAATCCTACTCCCATACACAGACAATCCTCAATTACAAACCTGAACACAATTACACACCCAATTCTGAAGCAAACAACTCTCAAAATGTGTCTCCCATTTTCCTCAAAGAAGCACACATACGAAAAGTCCGAGTACGCGCCCAGGCCAGCACCGGCGTGGAGCAGCAACTACGGCACCACAGGACGAAACACCCTTCATCGCAATGGCGGTCACAGACATCACTACACCAGTCCTGGCTTCGCATATGTCGGAGCGACGGGAGGTGACGGCGGCGGCGGAGGTCATCATGGATTCAGCGGTGGTGACGGCGGAGGTGGAGGGTGCGGAGGCGGTGGTGGTGGTGGTGATGGAGGCGGCGGCGGCGGCGGTGGTGGTGGCTGCTAAAGGGTCCAATTCAAGACCTACACGACATGAATGATGGAGTTTTCGGGGACGCTGTATTGATACCTGTTTTATGACCCATGATACCTGAGCCAGAAAATTGGCAATAGACTTTGATGATTCTCTGCGCCCCTCGACTGGCCAATCACACAATTTGTCGTGCATAAGCGTGATTTTGTTGCAATAGGCCACTTCGATCTCACATCTGCGTGATTTTCAGCCCCTCATTTCTATCGTCTGAGGACTGCATGGCTGCGCATTCGATTTTGACCCACACAAGAAGCCCACGATGCCCCTCTGCAAAACATGTGAGGCCTTTGACCTAGCCAGTCTCCTGGATCAGGACCGCGAAGTCCATGACCTCGTCTTCCACAAGTCCATCTCGAAGCTGAAGAACAGTGAATCGACATGCGACTTCTGTCGACTGCTCTGGATGACCCTAACAAAAGACCAAGCCGAAGACAGCGACTTCTTCTCCACACTCGAGAAAGATGATGACCACCAGTCCCCGGTCATTCTTCGCGGTATCCAGTACGTCAACGATGACTACGAACCAGGCGGTGTTTTCCGCTGCAAGGGCAGATGCGACCGCTTTCGACTGGCAGGATATGTGAGCTTCTACTCGGTAGAAGGGGACGGTAATTGTATAACGCATCTAGACAACATCATCTTCAGCCGGAGAATCAAGCCAGCTGAGCAGCAGTTTGACCTGCTGCGAGAATGGGCTGATGACTGCGATCAGAATCACTCAGGCTGTCATCGCGATATTGGCAAGTTGCCAACACGGGTGATCGATGTCGGGTTGGACGGAAAACGAGAGCCTCGACTGCTGGAGACGGAGGGAAACATAGGCCGGTACATGACGTTGAGTCACTGCTGGGGCCTTCATCCCGTCATCCAGACAACGAGCCTGACAATTGGCGACCACCTCAAAGAACTGCCACTGTCGAAGCTTCCCAACACCTTCAGGGACGCGGTCATCGTGACCAGGGCTATGGGCATCCAGTACTTGTGGATCGACTCCTTGTGCATCATCCAAGACTCTAAACAGGATTGGGAACGGGAAAGCGCCAATATGGGTTCGATCTACTTTTCATCCTACCTCACGATTGCGGCGTCGGGATCAACAGACTCGAGAGGTGGTTGCTTCATTCATCGGGACACCTCCAGCCATGTAGAGCTCAGGTGCTCCCAGCCAGACGGCAATGACTCGGTCCGAGTTATGGTCCGGCCTCAACCTGGAGACTTCATCCGTCTCCCCAAGAGAACTTTACATACGCGGGCCTGGGTCCTCCAGGAAAAGATCCTTTCCTCTCGCATGATAAATTTCGATACCGACCAGCTGCTCTGGCAATGCCAAGAGACCCTCGTCGCAGAAGACGGAATCCCTCCAGGGTGGGAATTTCCCACAGGGCGTTTCTTTACAGAGCCGGATGACCTCAATTTGTCCTTTCCGTATACCACGGACTCGAGCGAGGGTTCAAGCTTCGAGGCCGATTGGAATGGCATGGTGGCACACTACGCCAGCCGAGGTATCACCAAGTCCTTCGACAAACTCCCAGCCCTCTCGGGTCTAGCCAAGGCCATGGAAGATCGTACGGGGATCGGGTATGCCGCAGGACTCTGGAAGGCAAATCTGGCCCATAGCCTGCTTTGGGGTCGGGTCGGGCCTTGGCTGAGGACACCGACGGATGGGTATCGCGCTCCAAGCTGGTCCTGGGCAGCCTTGGAGGGAGGAATCTCCATGACGATTGGGAACGCACATGGATTGGATGTTTTTGAGCCCATGGTGGAGGATATTGAAACAATAATTGAGCCAAGTGGTCTTGATCCGAGGGGGATGGTGAAGTCCGGTCATCTTATGATATCTGGAAGACTCAGGGCTTTTGACAAACGGCAAAACCCTCAGGACCCGGGATACTTCCACGTTGTAGAGGTGAATTCTCGCGCAGAAGGGGCGGTGTCCGATTACCTGCTGGACAAAGGTGAAGTTGCTGGTCAAATAATTTTCGACGAGCCTTTCAAGGCCAACGATCAGCCTTTGTACTGCTTGCAGGTGGTACGTCGGAAGGAGAATCACACTAGCTGGCACGGGCTCATCTTGGAGTCTACCGGGAGGGAGAAGGAGTTTAGACGCCTTGGCCGTTGACTTACGGAGTACGTCCACAACCCGATGTGGTTCGAAGATGTACCCATGGAACGAATCAAGATCATTTGAATATGAGGGTATGTACTGTAACCGGTTCAGCTGTTGGTGGAAATGAGCCGGACGACGAGCAAAAAAGCTGTGTATACTCAGACATCTTTCGTAGTTATACGACATACGCTGCACCAGCTGCAGAAGCGGCTAGATTAAGGTGATGATGTCGGTTAGATACGGCAGCTACATTCTCCTCGAGCAAGATTTCACACATCACTTTATAAACTTACGCTACCGGCATCCCAGGCGCCATAATTGCTTGAATATTGGTCGTAGTGCCCGCCAAAACAACCTTGGTAAGCTCCATGTCTATCTTCTCATCCCAAATAGGGTACGAAAGGCACCACGATCTGAACTGGCTCAGCCCATACTAAAGCTAAGCCCATGTTTCTTCATCACCATACTCAGCCCACGCGGCCCATACGCCCGAGGATCCGGATCCGCCCATAGCATCTCCATCGCCTTCGCCGCCACCTTCACCCCGCCCGGCGCCCGCGTGTTGCAGTTCAGCCCCATCCTGAAGCCATCAGCAAGCTGCGGCCGCCTGCAAAACGAAGCCAAAATACACGCCGGCCAGAGCATCATCCTGCGAAACGGCGCGGCGCTTGAGTATACTGCCCACATCAGTGGCAAAACCTTGTCTATGTGCAAATCGATTTCAGCGCAGAGGTCCTCGCGCTCATACAAGTCTTCATGGAACGCAGAGTGAAGATAAACGATTAGGGCGGTCCGATAGATGGCGACTGCTGGACCCTGTTGGTATCGCGGACTTGAGCCCTCGCTGGTGAGAACGTCAGAGAAAGCATCCCAGCTTTCTAAGCGTTCTACGAGGTCCTGGTAGGCATCGTTTGAGGCTTCAGTTTTGGCATTGTTGAGCTCCTCCAAGCGCCGTTTCTCGACCAGACGGGCTATCTCGGGTATCATCTCAAACAGGCCGTGTCCGAAGCCGAGCATAAAACCGCAGGACTTGTACTCGCCGAGGAAGCTCAAAGATTCTAGGAAGGGATCCAGCATAATGGGATGGTCTTCCATTGCGCCTCGCGGCGTAATTGCCAGTTTCAATGCCATGAATGAGTAGATCTCCAGCAGGAAGCCCCTGATGTGACCCAGCCTGTCAGAACTTGGATTTGGCCCTTTCTTTGTGAGGCTGAGAACGTAATGGCGGCTGGCTTTGATGTGATGGAACACTGAGCCGTTTATATCTCCTTGTGTATGCTAGAACACTTTAGCAAACGTGCCTTGATAAAGATCTCGGCCGTATAGCTTACCTCATAGACGCAAAGCAGAAGAAGTATCAGCAACACATACTGGGCCTTCTCTTCCTTGCCGCTCCCAAAGTAAGGCGTGACTTCATTGGCGAGAACCTTCTGCAGCCCGGACAAGACACGTGCGTAGTGGCCGCGGGTGGCCACCTCCACACGTCGGGCACTAGGATCAAGGGCAACCATGTGGGCCCCGCCGATGCCCAGGATGCAGTCCATAATGAGCCCGTCTGACAGTGCCAAGGGGAGTACGTAGTTGATGAACGGGTTCCCGTCGGCACTTGGGCCTCGCGCTAAGATATCCGCCGTGTTGGAAAGGTACTGTTCATATAGCTGGCGGGAGGTGTCACTCAGATTTGACAGGATCCCAGGGGTAAGAGAAGCGCGAAGAAAGAGCGCATTGGCAGATTTTCCCTCCGAAACCACTGATTGAGCGAGGATCACTGCTTCAGAGTGATCCATGCCAGGGATCTCCATTGGCTGAGGGCTTGAATCATCTGCTGAACTAGACGATTGCTCTTTCAAGTCGTTCCTAGTCTGGGGTGTGTTCTCATTGGCATTGTTCTCGTTGACAGGCCAAGAGCACTCCCGCCCACTGCGGCTGCATGATGTGCAGCTCGGCTTGACTTCGTCGCACTTCCTCCGCCGCGCGCGGCATGACAAACAGCCATTCTTGGAGCGAGGTGTATTGCGGCGATACTTTGTCGGGAATTTGGCGGTTCGGATTGAGAGGCTTTCCATATTTGCCGTGGCTGGAAAAGGGGTCGTGCTTGGAGGGATCGACGCGACTGGCATGATTCTGACAGGGTGCACTGGCTGGAATTGTCGAAACACAGTGGAGATGCAAATCATTGAGGCTGCCGACAACGTTGAAGTGTCTGCCTCTTGTGATCAGCCTGGAGCTCTGGTGAGTCGTCGAGACATGTCAAGAAATATTGATCTTTTGAAGTGGCCTGCGAGATCTACATGCTGCGCAGCGTAGGGCGAAGGATCGACTCAGCCATGCTTGGCGTCTGACCAAAGTCCCCTGTATTCGAGTCGCTTTCTGTGTATTCCGCGAGAGGCGCATGTTTCGATGGACGATGCTTCAAGCCATCAGCATAAATTGCGTCGTAGAATTTTGCGTCTATGATCTAGTCAATTCAGAGAAACTTTCCAGGGCTCGTCCTTTCTCTAAGCCCTCACACCGAAACGGCGCACTTGCGAACATTGAAGACTCAATTTTCCTCAATGAAAGTGACAACACGCTAACGATGTGGACACTAACGATTTCAGCAAGCTCTTATCTAAACGCTAATCTATCCGGCATCTCACCCCGGAGGCCAATCGGGCCCAGTGTGGCTTGCGGTGGGCCGACGTCAGCGAAGCCGGGCCGGTCGTACGGCCGATGGCGGAAATAAGCATGCGGGTAAGCTGCATGTCGGCAAAGTCAAGCTTCTCCAGAATGCCTAGCAAATCGCGTTTCGATAAGAGCAAAGATAGCAGCGTCTTTCGCACAACAACGACGTATCACTGCTACCGGCAGAACAATAGCTGGCCAGCTAAGGATTAGCTGGCTCTGGTATGTTGAGTTTTTACCATAAACGGTATCTCAAATTGACGGTCATTTATGAATTCTAAAGCCAGTTCTGTCGTCACTTTCCATTTCTGGTCTCATTAATCGGGCGTATGCTGAGGCGAGAATAGTTCACTTTAGCCCTGCCCCAAATGGCCAGCGTCAAATAGGCTGGCGTCGGGCCCTGAGAGTCTGAACTGGTGATGCCTCGAATTCTATAAGAACTGAGCAACAGGAAGTCTGGAAATTCTTTCTCTGTCCTTTGGTTCCACATTACAATACGTACAGCCTTCTCGCCATCAAACCTTGCCATGAGATTAACACTTACCAGCGGGGTTTTGAGCCTCATCAGTCTTTCACTAGGCGCTACGATCCCCAGTCATGAATCTCAAAACGCTTTAGCTTTTGCGTACACGGTATATCGCAGCTCCGTTCCTGAACCATGTCAACATGTAGAAGACTGACGTAGAACATATAGCACGGCTATTCTCTGTATGCCTACGGAAACGTCGCGAAGCCGATCCTCAGAGAAGTCCCCCTGAAACCAAACGTCAACCTCCCCGACCCAGAGCCAAATGAGCCAGGCGGTGTGGGAGTTGTACGGCCAAATGCCGACACGATGTATTCAATCTTGTTTATTGACCTGTCTTCCGATGACATAGTGGTCAACATCCCAGAGATGCCACAAGACCGGTACTGGGTCTTTCCCATATGCACGCCGTGAGTAATTAAATGCACCTCAATTACTTCTTCGGCACTCACATTTCCTCTAACTCAGGTACGGCGACAATTTGATCAACATTGGGAACCTTGGAGCCAGCAAGCCTGGAGAGTATCTCATCCAGTACGACCCGAACAACTACGGCCTCGAGACCGAGAACGTCCCTGATGGCTTCGCCGGAGTCATCAAGTACCCCATGGCCTATGGTCTCGTGAACTCCAGAATCCTCACAGATCGGTCCGAAAAAGACGTCAAGATTGTTCGAAAGCTTCAGCTGGGCTTCAACGTTTCTCTCACTATCCCCAGACCTGGGCCGCCGATCGCTCCGCCACTGGATCTAACCATGTTCACCAAACCAGAGTACAACGACGGCAACATATCGACCTATTACGAAGCCGTCATGAAAGTCGCCGCCGCACTCGCTCCGTACAATCAGCCCTACGTTACCTCAGACAGGGATTGGATCGCCGCGGAACTGCGCAAGGCGGGTTTCAACAATGGGACATTCACTCAACCACGAAGATTCAACCTGACGGCGGCGGTCGAGCTTGCCAATAAGACATCGCTCGCGTTCATGGAAGAGCCTGGTGTTCGTCAAGATGTTGGGAACGACTGGTTCATCGTCTCTGAAGGGTATATCGGGAAGTTTGACTCTCACTACGCAGCTCGGTGCCAGATCGCAACCACGGCATACTTGGCTCTCGACCCTTCAGAGAGCGTGTACCCCTTTCACGAAGGGGATCTTGTGGTCGAAGAGGGGAAGTCCATTTTGTTTACCTTCCCCGAGCCCCCGAGAATCAAGGATGGCGGGTTTTGGAGTCTCACGGTATACGGTCCGGACCAAGATCTCGTTCCGAACGACATGGAGAAGTACATGGTTGGTGACAGGAGCAATCTGACATTTCCAGATGGAACTCCAGTTGTGCAGGGGGACCATAGAGAGTTCCAAGTACTGCTTCAGGCCTCTGATATTGAGCCTCCTGCAAACTGGACAGCTAAGTGAGTTGTTCATTGGATGTTCATTGAGCAACAAATTGCTAAAGAAAGCATGCAGCTGGTTGCCAATTACACCAGGGGGGCCACAATATCTGTCACCCGTGAGTTAAGGCCGTCTCCGCACAACTGGTGCGACATTTTGTTGCAAGCTTGCTGACCTCCATCTTAGTCCGTTGGTACGGAGCAGAAGAATACATGGTCAACGGGTCTTACGTCCACCCTCAGATTTCGACCATCGATGCGATACGAAGTTGATCTGGCTCACCACGTTCACGAGACCGCTTCACAGGCACTATTACAGATGAACTCAACATTAAGCTTTAGATTAAGTCCGTAAAAGACAGAACTTTTTCAATTCCAACCCTTCAGGAGGATTACCTATACATGCAACTTAATAAGCTACCAATGAGTCAAACCACCGTGAGAACAGGTCAATCTGGCTCTCCTTTGCAATCGGCAGAACCTGGAATCCCTCACCCAGCTCCATTACTGTAGCATTGGCATCCGTTGCTGGTGCCCAGTCCGCAAGCCCCTCCACGTTGGGATTTCCGTTCTTGATGAAGGCAACCCAGTACGCGTTCATCGTCTCAGCAATCGCGTAATCCTCGCTCGTCCACGGGAGATCCGTTCCGTACAGGTTGTTCATCGCGTAGTTGATCTCGCTCTCGTGGTACGCCCCCTGTGTCTGACCGGGCGGCGCATGGTCCCAGATGTAGTTGTACACCGAGGAGGTGGCGTTCTTGGCCCAGAGCTGGGACCAAAAGTACGTGCCAACCTTAGACCGGTCGGTGAACTGCGCGTTGTATGCCGCAGAGGCTGTGGCGGAGTCGTTGGCGGGCCATGCTGCGAGGAATTCTTGTTGCCAGGTGCCGTAGGTCTCGTTAAGGTCGGAGAGGTACGTCGCGAGGGTGATGTTGAGTCCATACGAGGCGCCGCTCTCGTCTTTGGTGTTGCCCGTCATGATAGGGACGTCCTGTGCGATGCTCTTCTCCAGGGTGTTGAGGTATGTGTCGGGCATGGCGTAGTAATCGAGCGTGGCGGTGAAGTCGAATTCAGACGACAGGAACTCAGTGACCAGGTCGTCCATCGGCAGCGCGCGCATGCAGGCGATGTCGGAGCAGTTCAAGGACGCCATGAATCTCGCCGCAGTGTTCATGTTCACATCCAAAGTTCTGTAGTTCTCGGCGAGGCTCGTGGCCAAAGGGTCGTGAGGGTCCCGAACACCGCTCTGGATGATGGCGCCGTGGATGGTGACATTATGGAGCGGGCTGTTTAGGATATGGTACGTGGCTGCGGACCCGGCAGATTGGCCCATGACTGTGATGTGATCCGGGTCACCGCCGAATTGGGCAATGTTCTCATGGATCCAAGTAAGAGCTGCGAACTGGTCGAGCATTCCCCAGTTACCAGAGCTGTTGGACCCAGCACTCGCAAGCCTCTCCTTGTTGAGCTCAGGGGTAGCAAGCCACCCGAAAGAGCCGGTGCGGTAGTTGTAGTTGACAAATACCACGCCCTTATCAGCCGTGCCGGCTCCGTCGAAGAGGGGGAACGCGGAGCTGGACCCGGCCGGGTAGCTCCACATCACGACCGGCAACTTGGCGTCCGACGAGTTCGCCGCGCTCCAGATGTTGAGGCTCAGGCAGTCCTCGCCGATGGAGTACTCGGTTTCGCCGGTGCCCAGTGCGGACGGGCAGGCGTTGCCAAAGTCTTTGGCGTCGAGGGTCGTGTTCCAGGGAGTCACGGGCTGGGGAGGCTTGAAACGGTTTTCGCCGGCGGTGGTTGCAGCGAAAGGGATGCCTTTCCACACGGTGATATCGGCCCAGTTGGTGAGCGACATGTTGGCCGGGGTGCTGTTGAAAGCGGGATAGCCCTGTACTGGTCCGTACTTTGTTTGGACAACAGTTGAGAAAGCCGCATTGGCCTCTGCGAGGAGTGTTGCGGCAGCGGCGAGCTTCCACATGGTGTAAGGTGTTGTGTAAAGAAAGACGAATGTGATAGTCGGTTTGTCTGTGGAAGGTAGTATCCCTATTTCAAAAGCTATGCAGCTTTCCTTTGGTTTTTATATGAGCCCCTGAGCCGCCTCATGATGGAGACGGATTAGTCCGTTTCTCTATTGAACACTGCCAACTCCAGATCGTCATTGGACCAGGGAGCAAAGAACAACTCGGCCACGCCGTACGTAAAACAAACGCAGATCGCCTGTTTTCTTCATATCGCTGAGCCTCGATGATGCGACTCATATTACGCGGCGAGCGGTTTTCTAGAAGCCGTAGTTTGGTTCTCAGTGCCGGGTCATGATCATCATCCCTTCTTAAGACCGTGAAAGCGAATCCGAAGTGGAATCCGAGGTGGGGCTGTTCCGAGCAACAGGGCCGTTAAGGCGTGACGAGGCTTACGGATATCGGCAGTTATGGTCCACCTTAGATCAGCATTACAGAGCTGTACGAGTAGTATTTATGTCATTGACGTGTGAAACTTGGGGGACAGGTCTGTCGTCTTCATAAAGTAGTCTTAGAGTTTCGGGAAGGAAAGACTTTACGAAACTTTTTTTGGCCTCCGTGGAGATCAGCCGGTGACACTGTTTCGCTGTGGAGCATAGCACTTGGGCGGGATTGACTTTGTCTTGTTGCCACCGGCCAATCATCTTTCAATTGAATACTATTATGTCAAACTGAAAACTGTTTCTTTCGAAATGCGCATATAATTTTGTTTCTGCTCTCTACCAACTTGTTCTACTTGTGGTCGCACTCTCCTGGCATAGCTCTCCATTGAAGCCGTACTGGTGACCCCTGTCCCCTGAAGAACACCGAACGCTACCTGGTCTTCCAAAGCTTCCAAGCGGTGAATGAAACCACGCCAGACGCCGCAAACATACCGCTCCATATGCCCATCAACTTGACAATGACCTCTTGGGCGGTCTTCTCAATTGCAGCCGCATCGTTCGCTCTCGGCAACGGCTCATCAGGAATAGGCACGTTCAGAAACTTGCACAGAGGCTCCCACCCTTCTTTCAGATCCATGATGAGCAGCTTGTCAGCCGGCACCACCTGCTGCACCGAATGATTCCAGTTCGGAAGTATTGCTGATTCAAAGGTCAGTATTCATACACACAAGGCCGCAAGACCTTTTGGGGTGCAGAGAAAGATCTCACAGTGATAATGATCCTGGCCATCAGTCGGACCCTTGATTTTCATCGCCGAGTTGGTGAACTCATTCACCAGTGTCGGGAACCAGCGCCAGCCGGGAACCGGCCACATCACGTACGGCAGCCACCATATGGAGGCATTGCTTCCTACGAGCTGGATACTTTTCGCAAACTTTTCGTTATCCCGTGTCGTCAATACCACCTTAGCGTCCGGGTACAGCTCCAGCAGGTCGGGAATAAAGTCGATCGGCGGCATGTCGGTGCACCCGACGTACCCCGCGAAAATGTCTTCTAGCAGCCTGTGGAGTCGCGCTTTATCGCCGGCGCGCTTGGCCTCGTACGCCTGCGCGAGCTTCTTGCAGTATGCTGATTTCGCACCATCAATTAGCACAATCTCTCACATCTAGACCCATCAACTAAATAGTGGAACGGGCAAACGTACCATCTTCGCGGTGGAGAACTTGCGTGCCGCCATGCATCACGGGTCCGTCGAGGAGCTTCTCCAGCGCCAGCTGCAGAGAGACGGTTCCGGTCCGGGAGTACCCCGCGCCGATGACCTGGATCCTCCGGGACGGATCGGTGGGAACGGACGGCGCTCCGCCCATTTTTTCTTTCGGCGTCAGAGAAGAATATCGGCGGCGTGCTTCGGTCTAAAATCACGACATTTGCAACTCTGCCGGCGATTGCGTGATTTTTAAAGGCCGCCGATGTTCCGTTATCTGGCACCTCCTTCAAACGGACAGGGTGGAGCGGCGGGGGAGGATGGCGGCCATGTGCGGGATGGAGGAACTTCAGAATGGATAGGATGGATGAGTGCGCAAGCGAGGCGGGTCTGTTGGGGCGCAGATGCCCGGAAATGGCGGAATGCAGGCCTGTCTGCATGATATTGGTTGGATGTTACCTCGCGCTGCCCGTTTAGATTGTCTCTCTAAGCGATCATGTGCTCGGTTAGATATGGTTTGCTACCTTCTATTACCTAGTTGGGAAGATTATCGGGCGCTCGATGATCACGATGGCCTTTGAAAGAATAATCCGGATTAGAAAGCTTCATATTTTACGATCTTGTCTTCCCTCTCAGTTGGTAGTAAGATGAAAGCAGCCAGTTTCTGACCGTCCTTTAAATGCGTCCTCCAGCTCCTTCGGTACCACCCAGTGCTTGTCAAACTTCCGGGACCCAAGGAGAAACCAACGCGGCCGATCGACGTGTTCCTCGTCAAACTTCTTCCGGCCGTTGAGCTGGCTTGCCCCACGATTTGCTTCCCCAGGCGCAAAGTAAGACATTTCCAGGAGTGCTCGGGTATTCGCCGCCGTTCCCCCAAAATGCACATCCATTCGCCGCAGCGATGGCATCTTGGCAACAGCTTCGGCGAAAGAGACAGCCAGGGGTGTGAAGGTGGCTGGGTCGGGGGTCAGTCGGAACCAGCGCCCGGGGAATTCGCCGGCCTGCTTGGCCCACTCAAAGTCCGGTTGGAAGTCTGAGGCGTCCGAATCATCTGAGTCGAATGTCGCTAGAGATGCGTCAGAGGTTGTCGCGTAGCCTCCGTCGTCCATCATGGCTTTTTCAGGGTTCCCGGTCAGTAAGTATCTTCCATCCGGGGTCGTAACAGCGCAGTCCACGTAGAGGTATTCCAGAGATGAGGACAGCATGTCTTCTGGATTCGGTCGCGAGCCCAAGGCGACTGGCGATAAAATCCACAGCGACTCTAGATGTAATCTCCGAAGCGTGGGAAGCTGGCAGAGTCGCCGCACACCGAGACTTAATCTGTCCTCCGGCTCGCCGTTGTCTAACAGATTGCCAGGTTCAAACGTCTCATCATGGGGATCCGCATCCTCCAGCTTGACTTTGAACTCAACAAGACTCGGAAACGCCGTGTTCAACAGTGCATTCCCAAGAGCGGACCGGATTTCCCGCCGGGCAGACATGAGACGGCGCGTCGGCAGCCTCAACCTCCACTCCATCTTCCTCGCCGACGTCAAGGCGCTCGAGATGGCCGAGATCACCTCGGGATGCAGATTGCGACCGCCCGGGCCCCCGTCGACTTCAAAGTCCGAGACGCACGCGACCTGCGGCAGCCCCGATGATCCAGTCCCGGACGGCGGCAGCACGCTCTCGTCGAAACGGATGTACCGAAAGTGATCGCGCACCTGCCATATCGGAGCGACTCGGTGGTTGTGCGTGTTAACCAGCTCCCCGTCCTCTTCCATCTCCTCCACTAGCCAGTCCGTCGGCGACGCGACGACCATCTTCAGCGTGATCCCCGGGCCATATCGGCGACGCTCCCATTTCGCCAGCCGACCGAGGAATTTCGTGACAGCTTTCGTGAAATGTGCGTCGTTTTCTGCGGCTTCTTTTGAGCTTTGTATCTTTCTCAGGCGCTTATTACTGATGGCCGGGAGGACGACGTGAAAGTCAATGTGCTGGACGTATGCACGTTGCTGCGGGTCCAGAAAGGCCTGATTGAATCGGCTGAGACCCTCGTTGGTGCTTGGCACCTGGACCCGTACCGAAGGGCCGAAGTCGTCAATTTCAAAGGCGTCGAATTCAGTCTCCATATTCATGAGAATTTGTGAGTAACGATCGATGATGAGTGAGATTTGAGAGATAGGGTGAGCGGATGCCCAAAGAGTCAAGGTGTGCCTATGCCCCGTGGCGGCAGAGTGGGTAGTTGCGTGATGTTTGCTTCTGGCGCCACCAACCGGAGGAGTCCGGACAAAATATGAAGCGAAAAATCAAGCACAGCACTCTTCAGCGAGTCTCTATAGATCTTTACATGAGTGCAGCTGAAAACAACGGATGGACGCGTTTCCTGGAAGTTTTGCTACCCGGGCGGGGTCGATTTCAACTACGAATTGAAATCTCCCAGACTTGAATATGGCTCTTACAGGAATTTCTGCATCTCAAGATGTATCTCGAAGGTATGTGAAAATTAACTTAACTCCGCACAAAGCTCTAGTATGAAGAGCAGCTCAAAACATATCACCTCCTATCACTACTTCGGTTCAGTTGTGCCTAGCCTCAATCAACACCAATAGACCGTGGCCGGAATTCTTTCTCCGCGCAACGCGCCATTTGTATACGATTTTGAATCGATCATTCATACCAAAAAGCTCACCCCTTGCACTTCATGGCAATGGACCTACCGAGAGCTTCGCGCAAGCGGGCAGACACAAAAGTCGCGGAATCCTTCGCCTCCATAGATGAATCTCCCCGGCGAACCCTGCGCTACCGGGGTCCCTTAAGTCAGATCAGATCTTCCCCGATGTATTCAGATCGTATATAGATTTGGCTTCGCCTTCAAAAGTTTAGTCTCCGGTCGGGTCGCTGCACTGTAACCCAGTTGATGGGGACTATCCGAACTCCAAGCCAGCAAGTCAGATCGTCGGAAAACTCGATGCTCGGGGGTTTGGCTCCACCTTGGCACTTAGCCAACGCGTACCTGAACCACAGTTCTTGGTAACAACAAGGCCGGCCTGTGGCCCCTTTTTTTTCATAGATTCACCGGTAAGGGGTTGTGGGTTTCTGGCGTCTTAGTTTACAACCGCCGTACTGGAAGTCAGGAAAGGTTGCGATTGGCTTTGCTCGGACGCAATCAGGATGATAACTATCAGAACTCAACATGGAGCTCCGTGTGCTTACATGCGGAGGTTTGTGCAGTAAGAGATAGCTCAGATGTTGTCATACTGATGGAACTCAATGCAAAGTTCTTCTGTCAAATGCTACTACGTACACTGTAGCAGGGCGCAGCTTGTCAGTCTAAGGCTGAAGGGTAGTATTCAGTTGTGCTGCCAAGACTCATTCGGCTATGCGACTAACTTAGTCTTTGGATTTGATCTAGACTTAGTGCAAATTCACAAATGCTGCCAGCGTCTCCGCCATCAACATCCACCTTCATGTCGGCGGCGGCCGCGGCGGAAACGCTGTTGTCTGCACCAACATCAACCCCAACACCTGCTGCGGCCTCTCCGGCGGCGACAGCTTCCCCACCGCCGGCTTCCGCGGCATCCCGACCAACTGGAATCTCGAGTGCATGGGCCACTCCGGCGACAACTGCAACAACCTGCGGGAGGTCCAGCCCGCGCGCGACACCAACTTCGTCTGCCTCTACTCCGGCGGCGGCTACGGCTTCGCTGCCCGCAAGCGTGCCGAGGACGACTCCTCCTCCACGGGCGGCTGCGCCAACCAGGTGAAACCGGACACCTTGCTCCTGGAGGACGGTGGCAAGTATGATATTGCTGGCTTGGAGGGCGCTCCTCTCACTGAACTGGTACATTACTCCTAGTCCTGGGATTTTGTTATGACGACCAACTGACATGCTTGTGTAGTAAGCACTTATCCGCCCAAGATGAAACATGACCTCGAGTATATCTGTCGTCGCGACCTTTACTGACTGCATTTACTTCTAGTCTCACGATCGCAGCAAGCGGCGCCAACACTACCGACATTCCCGAGCAGTTCAATGCCTGTAAGATCGAGTAAAGACTCAAAATACCATAGGCCGAAGCATTTGGTTTTTGTCTTTGTTCAAAGTTGTAGCATTCATGCTCACGTAGAACACTCTATCAAGGGCGAGAAACTTATGAGACGCTGTAACTGTGCTTCAGAACTTGGCTTCGGCCATTGTGTTGGGTTGGTGAACAACTAAGTTGCATTGTTGGAGGAATTTAAGCGATGATTGAAATGAAATGTTCCAATTAGTTTCAACAAATTCTCTATCGACTCAAAGAAATTTCCCAGCCGTGATGTACGCTCATCGCTCCGGTTGCCAATGACTGTCTATCATCTACTCCGCCGGCTATGCCTATCTTACAGGAAAGTATCTAACCCACCTTGATTCTCGAGTGAAAGGGCTTTGCTTTTACAGGACCTTCAAGTTGACGTAGCACTGCTTCGGCTTACGAGTCAACCCCTCAACGTCCTCGTAAGTCGACAGCTCCTTCGAACAAGGTAAGAATTCGAAGGTCCACACCAGAAGAGTAACCAAGAGCTTCAGCTCCATATATGCCAGTCTGCGCCCGAAACAACCCCGAAGACCGAGACCGAATGGGATGGTAGGCCCAGCCGCTGAGTCGAAAACCTGCTCTCCGGTCTCCTTGTTTGTCACCAACCACCGCTCCGGCCAGAACTTGTTCATGCCATCCTCATTCCAGGATCGCATCCCACGCTCCTCCATGGCATTCTGGCACGACTGGCTGCGGAGAGGGTTGGGAATGTCGAATGCGGGCTCCGTAAAACTGGCGCCTTGATTGGCGACGAAGACGTTGGTGCCTTTGGGAATGCGGTGGCCAAGGACAATAGTGTCCTCGCTAGCCTGACGTTCTTGGATAATAGTCGTGTGGGCTAAGCGTAGCATCTCTTCGACCAAGGCATCCAAGTATGGAATGCTGGTTTGTACAATCTCGGCGTACGCGGGAGCGCGGCCGTCGGCTACAGCAGCTTCGTGCTTGCTCCGGAGGATCTGGCGTAATCGACTTTGGGGTTCTGGGTTGTCCGAGAGGAATTTGACGCCCCAGCACAAGGTGGTGCTTGTGGTGTCATGTCCAGCGACGATGAAGCCAAGAGTCTAGCAGACACAACTCGTAAGTTCGATCCAACTCAAACAGGGCAGTCTTCTTACCTCATCTTTCATTGTTTGACTCCAAAACACAGGCTCTCGTCCCTCCTTTTTGGCAAATGTACCTTCTCTCTGTACCATGAGATCAATCGCCGATTTGACGTAGTCGTCGTTGTCGTCCGCGCCTTCATTCTTGTATCGGTCGACCGCCTTCATGACCTGCTCTTTTATGAACTTATCGAGAATTGCTCGGTTGCGCTGCACGCTGGGTCTCCAACCGACAAGCCACCAAGCAAGTTTGGGGAAGCCGCTCGCAGCAACCGGGCCCACGTTCTCGACAGAGTCCAGAGTTGCTTGAAACGACGGGTCGATGGGTGCGGAAGGGAACTCGATGGCGTTGTTACCATCGGCCTTGTTGGGTGTACCAGCTGCCGCAACCTTTTCTAATTGCGGGATTAGTGCTCTCTGCTCAATCGCATCGCCGAATCCAAAGTCGAAAACAGCATCTAGCGCGGCGTAGAAGATGTCCATATCTGCTTGGAACGCACGCCCCGCGGCAGCCTGTGCTTTAATTCTCCAAAGGTCTAGGAGGCGAGCAGAACTCTTGTAGATATTAGGGGCGGCGACTCCGTGCAGGAACTTGGGCGTCATCAAATCTTGCAGGAGACGTCGATGGGCCTTCCACTCTGGTCCAGTCTTGATATTGATGTGGAAGTTCGGAGCCTCTCCACTGAGAAGCGCAATACTGAAGTCGGAACGCTCGAATTCCTTGCGGCGCATCAGGATGTCTTGGCCCTCATGGAAGTCGGCGACGAGGACCGAAGGCTGGTGGAAGGGCTCGATGAAGGCCTGGATGATAGGGCTCTTGTGGATACGAGTCTGGTTGATCAGCCAGCCATAGACATTTGTGTTGGCTTCTTTTTGCAGACGTGGAATGTCTCCGAGCAAGTTCTTGGTAGCGTCGACATTGTATGGGATCCCAGGGATTGGCTTGGGAAGTAGATATTGGTATAAGGAGTAGAGGAAAAACGACAGCGCCGCAGCGACAGAGGCTACGACGTAGAACATGTCGGTTGGCGATTCTTTACGGATTTGTGACATAGATAGCAAGAATGAAATAGGATTACTCCGGCGGCTAGTGATTGATTCGATGGTGATCGAAAAGAGTAATGAAGCGGAAGCCCGTTACTTGTGTTTTATCATCATTGCTGGTCACAGTGGAGCACAGTTTCGGGTCCGCGGAAACCCGTGGCGGATGTGGCGGGGTGAAATGCGAAGATTACAAGTGGTTGCAACATAGTAGGCGTCCGCGGATGACGACAACTCCTGCAACGTAATCTGCGATTGAAATTTCAACATTTCTCCAAGATCTCTTGGCGGCTCAGTGCCGGATTATCGCGGAGAATAATTCAGCGGGCGGCCGGGGGCGGCGGCTGTGTCCGGTGGGTAATTCCCGCCGCCACCCCTGACTTACGGAGCTTCGTCCGGCGCTTAGCCTGCCGGAAACGGCAAGGGTGCCGCCGATGCTTCCAGCGGACGCGGTCTGAACAAACTACCGACGGAGCTGAGCAACACCAGAAAATCTCCAGGCTGCCAACACCGCGCTCTTAACGTCAAGGCACAGCGGCGCGCCTGAACTATCAGATCAATCTTTCTGTCGCGGGGTAATTGGGGCAGGCACTGACGGGAAGAATGGGTTTAAGTTAGACTTCCAGACCTCCCGAATTGTGACGTCGCGTTATGGAGGTGCGCAACTCACAAGTATATAAATCTAGAAGATGGCCACACAGGTGAACGTGCGTTTCAACATAGCATCATTCCAATCATCATCATTCGCAAATCCTTCAGCGCTGTTCAGAAATCATGGTTTCGACCACTTTGAAATCCTTCGACGGAAAGGTGATTGCCATCACCGGAGCTGCTAGCGGCATCGGACGCGCAGTCGCGACTTACCTCGCCACCCGTGGAGCATGTCTTGCAATCTCCGACGTCCAGAAAGACGCCTTGTTAGGTTTGGCTACTGAGCTGTCCGCTTCTGGAGTACAGATTGAGGCCACCGTTGTTGACGTCAGCGATTCCGAGCAAGTCAAAAGCTGGATCGAAGAGACAGTCAAAACCTTTGGGAAGCTCGATGGTGCGGCCAACATCGCCGGTACAGGGAGCTCAACCGTGGACCGACTCGAGGCGCAGACCGATAAAGACTGGAACCTAGTCCTCGGCATCAACCTATCTGGGACGATGTACTCCATGCGGGAAGAGCTGAAGCATCTTATGGACGGAGGGTCAATTGTCAATGCCTCAAGTGTTCTCGGGCTGCGAAGCGCGCCTGATGCTGGCGGATCGGCCTATGTTGCTAGCAAACATGCGGTGCTAGGGATAACCAGACAAGCTGCGAGGGAATACGGCCATCGCAAAATCCGTGTCAATTGCGTCAATCCGTAAGTGGAGCCTTTTTGGATAATGTCGATTCGCATGCTGACCTCCTTGACAGCGGTTCCATCGACACCCCAATGATGGCGCAGGCAAAGGCAGAAGACTCTGGTGTTTACAGTCCTCCCATCCCGAGGTGGGGTCAACCTGAAGATGTGGCTGCTTTGGTAGGATTTCTGCTCGGTGATGAGTCGACGTACATTTCCGGGACATCGATCGTCATTGATGGCGGACTTACCTGCTGAGTACTAATGTTTGCATCATTCGACTTTCGTTATTCAGAGACACATTGGAACGAATTCAAGGCTCACGTCCAATCTGACGATGATGTGATGGATGATCATGAGCCGAGATATACGGCAGTCTGGTAGATGAAGGGTTATGGACGGGTCCCCAATACAGCCTATACAACTTGCGGCAAGGTCTTCATGAAAATGGAAGGAAAGCACTTATCCTTTGCTATGTTATTGCTTGCTTGTATATTCTTTGTTGCGGTTGGATGTCGAATGAGCAATTTGTCACTGAGCGATATTCTGGAATACGATTATGTGCAACCAGGCTACCCAACCACACACTACACTAGTTGGTCCTCGCTCGTACCATCAATGATAGGTCAGCTTACACTGCTTGATAATACATGTTCCGACAAGACACGCAGTCGGTCATAATTTGTCCGCAGCAACGAATCAGAAGTGAAAGAGATATACATTCAAAAGTAGCAGCCATTTTTGGGCGTCAAGTATTAATGGTCGGCTATTTTCAGGGATTTCCAGTTCGCGAGGGCGCAGCTCGTGGAGCCAAGAGCGGAACAACTTCCTATTCGGCAACCAGTCATCGACAGAGGTCTCTCATCATGCGTGACCCAGTCGGGCGTTTTGATACGACTGTGGTCAAATCGGCCTAACCACGTCTACGGTGATCAGAACAGGCTGGCGAGTCGCGACCCAGAGTGTTTTCAACATGCATTGCACCGCCACTGCCACCGCCAATAAACCAAAGTAAGCCTTGATCAAAGCCTTGAAGACGTAAGACGTAGTTACTACTTAAGTAGAGAGTGGCCCCAGGGCAGATTCGTTGTAATCTTTGATCTCCGCACATCTTGGCTTTTGCTGCGTCAACGTGCACCTAGCTTCCCCCCCAACCCCGGCACGTCTCTTTAGCACCTCTCCACTCCGAATCAGATTTTCACATACAGCTGACATCTCATTGAGAATTCTTGGAGGTTATCCTAACATGTAAGATGGAAGCCCTTGGAGCGGCGGCTGCGATTGCCCAGTTCGTAAAACTGTCATTTGAAGCGAGCGAGATGGCACGCAGTGTTGTTTCGTCGTTTCGACACGCACCAGCAGAGATTTTGGAGCTTTGGACCAAGCTCCAACGTCTTCATTGCCTTCTCACGCAGGTCGCTTCCATGTGTGATGAGCTGCCGGAAACACAGACGCGGCTGCCCCTGCTGCCGGACCATCACATTGGAGTGCTCTCCATGGGCATGCAAAGTATTTTGAATTCATTGATGCGTCTCAGGAGTGTCGTTACAGTCTCAGTCGGAGGCTCGTATAGTGTGCGCGATCGGTTGCGATGGGCTACGTTGGACAAGAAGAAAGCACGGAATCTACTTCAAGAGGCTCAGATGGCGAATGATGAACTAAGCATCATGCTTCAGATACTCACAACGTAAGTTTATTGTGTTCTCCTTTATGTGTCCTTTCAACCAGCTAAGCCATCTCCAGGCGATTGTCATTCTTGAGCCAGGGCTCTCTTGCCGCACTAAACGTAGGCCAGTCGTTCATCATAAGATCTCTCGATGAAATCAAGGACATGTTATCCACAGATGTAACACAGCTCACAGTACGTACATACTTTCACAAATGCCACCAAGGAAGCCTGCTGAATAATGCGAGAAGGCTGCAGTTCCGGGACATACCACCCCAAAGAGTGCTACGCACAAGACAACAGGCATCAATATTCACGCACCGCAGCAGCAGTACGGAATTAGTCCCGGCTATATGTCAATGCAACACAATCGAAATCTCACTCGCAAATACCTGATAGCAAACTTTGGGAACACCGAAAGACCCGAAACGTCCATCAACGAATTCTATAGCATAGGGGGAAACCTGACCTTGGAATCAAAGATGAAGTCCCAAAAGGCCAAGTTTCTGTTTAGTGGGTGCTTCAAACTGCTAGGTCATCATATTATTCGATTTGAACTTCAGGCTCAGCTGCTCTGCCGCCTTTGGAGATTCGACCCCTCTCTTAGAGCGTCATTGACGATCGTCAATATACGGCCCAGCGATGCCCCTATCTTCGAAGCCTGTCGGAACTGGAATCTTCAAGAAGTTCATTACCTGCTGGAGACCGGACAAGCCGGCATTAATGACACGGATGGTGAGACAGGAGGCCTGCTTGAGGTCAGAAGTCATACGATTGCCTTCAATTCCGTGTGTTCAACAACTGACATACCTAAAGCACGTTCTTCTTGGAAATAGTAGGAATCTGATCTACGAAAAGGAATTTCTTGACGGCGGCCAATTATTGTTGGACTACCTACTAGATCAAGGCTGCGATCCATCCATCACTCATGCGAGAAATGTCAAAGCACTGTGAGCTCGGCAATTTGAAGCCAAAGATGGAAGAGATTGTCTAATTTCACTTATAGACCGGCCGTACTTTCTGCATTCTCTCAAGGCTTTAGGGACGCTACGTCGAATATGGTGTCTCGTGGAGCAGACATCGTCTCTTTCGGCAACAAGGTGGGAGGGCTGTTTGAAGTCTTCGGCACAGACGAATCACAAATACTTTGGAAATTTCGTCTTTTGCAGTCCATGGGATACGCTGATTGGCGACTCGATGGGCCGGCGAACAGCCTGCTCTACGGCGCCTGTTGGTCAAGAAATTCAGATGTGAGTCTTTTTGCCTTGGAGATAGCTGGCTTGGACCCGAATCAGTCGGGGGGTCTCAACAGGAAACCAATTGGCAATGCGGCACAGGAGTTATGGACTGAGGGTATCGCCATACTCCTTCAATATGGAGCCGAGGTCAATGTTAACGAGCGGGATTGGAATGGAACACCGCTTTCCCGGAGCACGAAACGATGTGGTATTTTGACAGATACATCACATTACCTGCTGCGCCAATGTGCCGACCCAAATCTCAAGGACTCCCGCGGAAGTTCTGTATGGACTGACACAATTGGAATACACTATGACGTGGAATTTGGGTGGAATCTTAAGTTCTCTTATATTGACTTCGAGGGCTCAGTGGCTCATCTGCTTCACCATAATTCGGATCCATTTGAAAGTCTTGTTTACGATCACACAGGCTCCGACGGCATCCGAGTGACTGCATGGTTCACGAAGATGGGAAACATTAAATCGTCAGATATTGCCCGACTCAGAACCTATGGGCTATCACGTAAAAGACTTCCCTATCGTCAACCGGATTGCTTTTGGGATGAAACACATGTACCAGAAGACTTTTCGCGAAAATTCGAAACGATGGACTACGACCGCTCCTTCGATTGGACTTTTCAATGGGACGCTGCCGGAGTATTCAGCTGCAGTAATGTACATTCGTCGACAAGCGAGTTGGCAGTAGCAAACCCAGAATCACTTGTTCTCGATGATGAACACGTTGAGGACTTGCCCAAGAATATGGCTCAAGGAGAAGATTCGGAGAACGAAAATGACGAGTACATCACTGATGAGGGCAACTTTGTCTCACATTGGGCGTATAAGGAATCGCAGAACCACGATTCTGACCACGATGCCGACCTCAGATTCGCCCTGAAAGGCACCAGTCCAGGATTCTTCAGAAATGCGACGGCCTTTTATCGCCACACTGCAACTTTACAGGGCCAGAGGCAGCTTTCACGCTGGCCTATGGTCAGGGCGTTGTGCGACGGTCTTCAGCATGCAGGCTATCGGGTTGAGATGGACGATGATGGCGACTTGTGGTATGATTGCGACGATGGAGACAGATACTTCGATGCGTGGGAAACGCAGCCAGCCGAAGGACGCGATGATTGGCTCGTGGATGTCTGCCCAATCTGCCAGAACTTTGATGAATACGGGCTTGGTCATGTCTTAGACATTGAACATGAGGCCATTGAAAAGGTACGAGAGTATCGTAGGCAGGTGCAAGAAGGGAAAAGGAAATATTTCTGATAATTAGCGTCGCACAATTCGGTACTTCAATATTGGATCAATTTCCTTGTAGTCATTCAGTTTGGCGGTTCTTAATCTACTAGCCGTTCTTGTTTGACATTATGTAATGAAGAATATTGTTTTAGAGGATACTGCCCCCTGTTAGGTCAGAAGCTGGAGGTAGACCTCCGCGCGAAGCCTTGATACTGCGGACACATGTGCAGCCAAAGCTATTTCCGATAAGCCTGACTACTTGTAGTCTGACTAACGAAAATCTGAATCTCATTCGTACTCCATTTTCCGTCTACAAATAGGCCGGACACCGTTTCCTGGACGGGGATCATGGCTAACGTCGTGCCGTGCCTGCCGATCCTTTGAAGTGGCTGGGTGCATCCCCTCACCATCATTGGGGATGAACAGGTTATGCGGCCTTCAATTGGCCCAGTGTGGCTGTTTATTGTTTGACGTTGATTGCCCTTCTCTTTGCATGTGATAGCTGCATCTTTTGCCCTTGCATTGTGTGCAATACTATCACACCCACTCATACCCATTGAGGGTATTCCCAATTTCTACCTCACTACATACCTACGAAGTCATCACCTGAACAGGAAGGCCAAGAGATTCTTATCTGACAATTTCCAAAGAGAGACTCAGCCTCCATTTGTTTGACATGTCTATTCCTCCCCCATGAGCTGATCACAATACAAGTCGGCAGGGTCCGATCTCAGCTCCACATGAAGCTGACCAGGCCTCAAAATCCCCGCATTGAATAGTTTTCTCGCCAAGATCGTTGAGCGCCCAACAAAGGCACATCATTACACATAACTCCCACCTCGAAGCTCTTGGACCCCGGGGTTCTTCATCAAAAGCAGAAGGTCCTATCTCGGTCTACGACCCACGTGTTCTCTCCCGACAGTCAGCCCAACCACCTTTCTCTAAGCGCCCCGATTACCCCGCGATCAGCGACGAACTCCGCTACGATTGGGGACTAGGCACCGATTTGCTTGCCTTTAAACGGCCGACATCTCCGAGGCGATGCTACTCCAAACCCTGGCTGGCGGCCCACGGCAACACCCACGGCGGCCACGAGACTCAATGACAGGCCAGCGCGCCCCTCTCCCGAGAAATACTGCGAACTGCCGGTCCTATCAGAACCTCCTATGACGCCATGGGCTCCGATGGGATGTCGATGATCACTTCGACTTCAGGATATACGCGCATTCAACGCATTCCACAACACAGCTGTCACCCGTGCAGCTAATCAACACCGGAGGCACACCTGAACCTTAAGGAGGGGGGCCGGTGCGGGCCGAGGTGCTGGAGTGGGCATAGTTGTGCTGCAAGAGCAATATCTTACATTGCAAAAACTTGCTTCCAATTTCCCCAGGGCAACGCAGCTTCCTGTTCGCTGACCGATGTTCCCGGTTGGGGGCGGTATCTGAATGGTCAATAGGATGGCATAACCTAAATGTGCCATGCACAGGTCAGCATGAGGCTCGGCCGATGGTCTCAAGTTGGGATGGTTTGACCGTTGAGGGCAGCACCGCTACTTGCGGTGGAGGGTTGGTCCCTGGCCCTGCGACGCATTGCAAACTGGCAGGTCGTGATGCGACGACGACAGCCAAGGGCTTGGCCTGTGAGTCGCTGGTCAGGTCCACACGCGGCACGCGCACGCCACGAGGGAATAGAGTTGATCAGCCACGGGAGATGCGCAGCCATACTGCTTAACATTTAAGACGAAGACGATCCCCCCTCTGATTGCACGTTACGGAAGATCGTCAGAGCTTCAGTCTCCCACCGCCGACAAGACCGCCCTCCTGCTCATCCTCAAGCCCCAGACCCATCCCGGTCCAGCAGCTGACTCGTCACCGTCAAGATGAAGGCCGGTCTCCTCCTCGCCGCCGCCTCTGCGGCCATGGCTGTTCCCTTCGAGAGCGTCGCTGCCCGCAGCGAGTTGGGATCATTCCCCATGACTGAGCTTGAGGAGTACTACAAGCAGGCCTTTACCAAGCCCTCTACTGTTGCCTCAATTTCTCCCTCCATCGCCAAGCGTCAGTACAACGGTGACACCTTCAACCAGCTGACTGACGGCACTGCCTGCCGTGCTGTCACGGTTATCTGGGCCCGTGGCACCTACGGTGACGGCAACGTCGGAGAGGCGGGCTCTGAGGGTCCTACTTTCTTCAATGCTCTTGCTGGTATCATTGGTGCCTCGAACCTCGCTGTTCAGGGCGTCAACTATCCTGCCAGCGTCTTGGGCTTCTTGTCCGGCGGTGATGCGGCTGGCAGCACCACCATGGCCAACCTGGTCTCCCAGGTGAGTCTCGCTTGTAAATTTGCCCTCCATTGACTCCATAGCTAACCACACCTTCAGGCTGCGAGCCAATGCCCCAACACCAAGATCGTCATGTCCGGCTACAGCCAGGGTGGCCAGCTCGTCCACAATGCTGCTTCCAAGCTCAGCACTACTCTGACCAACAAGGTCTCTGCCGGTATGTCAAGCCTTTTCGAAACACCGCCTTCACGGCTAGAGTCTAACATGCGACAGTCCTCATCTTCGGCGACCCATTCGATGGCCAGCCCGTCGGCAACATCCCCTCCTCCAAGGTCAAGATCATCTGCCACGACGGTGACAACATCTGCGACGGTGGCATCATCATCACTGCGGACCACAGCAACTACGAGCAGGACGCTCCCGCCGCTGCCGCCTTCGTTGCTGGACTCGTCCAGTAAAGCGCTGAAATATGCGGCTACATGGTTCGGGTGACAGCACTATGGATGGAAATTATGATGACACGGCTACATGTAGTGAATGCATCACGTAGCATAATGAGAAATGTGATTGATGAAAATCAAAAGCGGCTGTGATCAAATGTGAAATATCTCAGTCTGGTTCGCGGCACTAGAACTATGTTGGGAGTTGTAAATGTGGCTTGTCACAATTTAATGTTCATCTCTCCTTCTTCCCTTCTTCCCTTCTTCCCTTCTTGCTTTCTAACTTTCTAACTTTTCTTAATATTTTCTTTTCGTGAAGCAAGCTACCTCCGGGGCACACCTTTTTGGCTGCCGTATGACTCTGACGGGGAAATTGGCAAGGGCTAGAATTAGGCTAGAGAAACCTCCCCGGCCAATCTATAGAGGGCAGCTCCCTCTCTTGTGTTCACCTCAACCCTGTACTTCCAGAGGTTTCTGTCCGTAGACAACATGGCTATGACAGACGTTAGAAACGCGCTCTTGCAGTCAGGGTTCACTTAGGACGACTTACAAGTCAAGCTGGGCATGGAACAGATGTCGAGTCTTGAGTTCCTTGCGAACTGCAGCAAGAAGCACCTGGGCTTCCGTCTGGGTCTGCCCCAGAATTCCGCAGAAAACTCTCATAGAAAAGCCCTCCAGCCCGTCTAGAAGCTGTGTCAGGTTCATAGCCCCAAGATCGCTATACCACTTATCCTTAGGCCAGGGACCAACGGGGACTTTGAGCCTTGTGTGGGAAATATTCTGAAACCCAGCATCCTTCACCCAGTCTTTCAGCTTCGGGCCCGGACAGGAGTCACGTCCGACGGACTCCAGCGCAGAGACAAGATCTTTACTCCATTGCTTGAATTGATGTTCCTCGGTCAGCGTTCCGTCGTCTGAGTAGTAGTTGAAATCAGAGTCTTGAAACTCAACCCAGCCCCCGGGGTTGAGGTTGCTAAATAACAATCAGTCACTAAACTCATGAATCAGATACTAGATTGATCTAGTAACACTCACTCGTAGACCGTGCGGACCAATTTCGGCCAGTCGGTAACGCACGCAGCCATACATCGACAAAAGATGTAATCGTACTTCTTGTCGCCTACCCATGGGCTTTCGACATCATCGACAATGAATTTGACATTTGGACCAACCCTTATTCAGTATGAGATAGCGCTTTTGGCAGTGATGTAAAGAACTGTATTGTGACGTACCACTCTGGCTGGATAGCGCTGAGGTCAATGCCAATAACCTATTTCAATGAGTCAGAGTTGACGATTGGAATCCAAATCGTAGGTCAGGTGGCCTACCTCGGCGTTCTCAAAAACATCCCCCATCTCCATGGCCCCTGAAGTTTCGGGTTTGTTTAGCTCTACAACACATGGTGGGATTGATTGGCCTACAGATTCCGGTACCCGTCCCAATGTCCAAGATTCGATCGATTTTGCTTTTCTCAAGAGGCGCGGTGTATAGTTTATTACCGACTGCTCTCACCAACATCGCATGCGTGAAGTCCATACGATCCATCTCGTACTATAAAGCTACATTAGACGGCGCACGAGAAGCAGGGATCAAGGTAGCACAAACCTCGTCGTTCGGCAAAATGTACGCTGATTTGTATCAGTCTTCGTTTCTGTTCTTCGAAGTTCAATGAGAAAGAAAAGAGCACTCACATCCCGGGCGGAAAGCGTGGTAACGGCGACCGTATTCTATTGGATAGTCCACTGCGCTCGATGCTAGCGATGCCGTATAAGAAGATCTGTGGCGGAAAGTTCAGTCTCGTTGCCAAAGTTTCAGGCAATTCATGCCATACAGTTGCCCATCGTCAATTTCTGAAGAGCCATCTTCCGCCGGGTCATTAGCCCGCAGAACTTCGTCGTCGTCGTTCGTGGATTCGACAGGCGCAGGCACAGATGTAGGTGAGTTGGCCGCTGCGTGGGTCAACTGGCCTTCCGGCTGGGGTGCAATGTTTGGACTGGAAAGAACCGTCTGTGGCGAAGTTGAGTGGGCATTCGAGGAATCGGCCATGATATCTGTCAAAGATACGTGTGGCCTGCAAAGTAGTAGTAGATGCGGTTCGAGTTCGATGCGTCTGGCCTCAATCGAAGAGAAAATAGGGGGCTGGGATGTAGAAGATTGAGAAAGGTTGTGTCGGAATCGACAGAGAGAAGAGGGGTGGCCGACTAGCTTGGCCTTTTAAAAGCTCGGCGCTGTAGGTGCAAGGTTGTTGATGCAAGGCGTTGATGAAGTACCAACGGCCAGGCAGTATCTAGGTATCCATCAATGGACTAGGGTAGTCACCAATCCTACCGTCGCCTAAAATCACAAAGCTCCATCTTTTGCCGAGATAGGAAGCTGTTTACTACCGATGTTCCGCAATTTGCCTCAATGGCTCTTGAAGACTGTTATCATGCCATGCTCCTACTAGGTTAGTTACACGACGTTATTTTGATCTTATTACGGCTCAGTTACATAATGCCTTGGCTGGTATGCCAGTGTATAATAGTTGTCCACCATTTGCATCATTAGGCACACATGTCTGTGGGGTGAGAGACCACAAACACTTTGACGATTCTACGGAGCTAACCACAAGCACGAAATCTTTGTGTGAAATAGTGTTTTCTTCCGAGACCCACTCCACGTTCACCGACAACGTAGGTTCTATTCGTGATCGAGCGTGATGTTTTCAATTTCAATCACGACTTTGATGTGAAGCATAATTACTTCGCTCAGTCGAAATCCAATACTCGTTAATCTTGTCTTCTCAAAGAGACTGATTGATGTGCTTGAAGCTGTGATTCATCAACGACCTAATCATTCCCAGGAATTTATGCGTCAAAACTCATTTACAGAGTTTACTCAGCCTCATAGAGGCTTCTGTGCGTATACACTATGGCTTGGACATAATCAGATGGATATCTGCAAAAGAAGTCACGAAAAGGCTTACAAGTCAAACTGTGAGTGAAAAGAGTGAAGCTTCTTGAGCTCATTGCGCACCGCGGCCATCATGACTTATGCCTCTTCCTGCGTTTGTCCAAGGACTCCGCAAAATACCCTCGTCGCGAACCCCTCCAGGCCATCCAGAACTTACGTCAAGTTCACTGCTCCCAGGGCCTTTTGATAGGGATCTTCTAGCCAAGGTGCCAACAGGATCTTGACCTTTGAATGGTGGATCCTTTGGAACCCAGCGTTACGGACCCATCCCTCGAGCTTAGATCCAGGGGAGGGTTCGCGCCCAATTGAGGCAATTGCGTCAACAAGAGTCTTGTTCCACTAACGAAAATAGTGCTCCTCGGTGAGAGTTCCATCGTCCGAATAATACTCAATGCTTGTGTCCTGGAACTCGACCCATCCGCCAGGATTGAGATGGCTGGAATTCGATGGTTAGATGCCAGCTCTTACTGTTTTCGGGGCTTCAGGTACACACTCGTAAATGTTCTTCATGAGCTTCGGCCAATCTGCGAGACAAGCAGCCATGCATCGACACATTATGTAGTCGTACTTTTTGTTGCCGATCCATGGGCTTTCGACGTCGTCGATTTCGAACTTGACATTGGGAGGAACCCTATTCTCAGGTCAGGGCGAAGCTTGATCGTCTCTCTCACGTTCGCGGGGTCCTACCACTCGGGTTGGATAGCGCTGAGATCGTTCCCAATCACCTGTTGGCTCAGTCAGAGCTAATGTCTTGTAGTTGCAGGCTACTACATTCGATACGCATCTTCATAGGTAATGGTAAGAAGCTCGTACCTCGGCGTTCGGGAAGATGTCACCGATTTCCATAGCCCCTGCATAGCTTAGCATTTTATATTCCGATGCGTTATTTGATTTGGCACCTACAAATACCGGTCCCAGTTCCGATATCCAGAATCTTTTGGATCGTCTCCTTTTCAAGAGGCGCGAGGTAAAGCCTGTTACCAAGAGCTCTTACAAACAGCGCGTGAACGAAGTCGAGACGGTCCATCTCGTACTAGGTACACTTGATTGTAAGAACTTGTCGCAGTGGAAGGTATGAATTACGAACTTCATCGTTGGGAAGGACATATGCTGGAGTTTTTCATATTAGCGGCGTTCACTTATCAGAGTGTGAAAAGAGTGTCGACCAATTCTAGGGAAGGAAATTACTCACAGCCTGGGCGAAAGGCATGGTATCGGCGCCCATATTCAATGGGATAATCGACAGCACTGGAAGCCAGCGACGCCGTGTAAGATGACCTGGCCAATTCATCAGCTGATTTCGTGGGACTGTGGGGTACGCCAATTCACAATCGCTCGGTGTCAATTTCTTGAGGCTTTCTGGGAGTTGGACAAAGTTTCTCAACAAAAGGACTAGAAGTGAGCCGTACCAAATCTCCATCGGCCTGTAGTGGTGCCGGATCCTCAGCTGGGGATCCAGCGGGCGGGGGCGAATTGGTGGGGGTACTCTTCGGAGGTGAGGCGACAGAAATCGATGGGTTGCCTAGCGGCGAACTGGATTTGGTTCTCGATGTATCGGCCATATTGAGACTAGGGCTGCTACGACTCTCGCACTTGAGTAAATATTCACCGTGGAGGATAAGGAGAAAGAAGAAAGAAAGGAAATAGGGACTTTTCGAAATTCCCAGAGAAGAGGGATCACTCAAGAGCCCAGTTTTCTTAATAGGCGGCGCTGTAAGTGCAAGGATGCCAGTACGTGTTGGTGCAAGCCAACAGGGAGGATGCAGAACACACACTCATTGGCTTTTCTCTGCCCTCCAAAGATGCAAGCGGCGCCTGAGAAGTCACCCGTTGTCGATTCACTGCGCTCGTCGCTGAAAAAGAAAGTCGGTAGACCCAGCTATTCTCGGTTTTGTCTCTCATCCTTGTACATCTCGTTCTCGGGCCTGCCTTACCATCTTGACTAGTTGACTATCATTCATTCTATCAATCACCAGCTTGACTTCATCAACTACCAAACTGCAAGCTTCTTAAGTGCCCGCAAGATATGCTACCATCGCGTACATATCCTTGAATTCTACCCGTCCACGGGTGTCACAGGTTGCCATTCAGTGCTGAGCGCACTGCGGAAGGACCCTTCAAACTAGAAGGCATCCATCAATGCAATTCTCGGGGAGTCGGAGAATTTGAGATGCCAGTCGTCTTGGCAACGAGTCCTCCCCTTGTCTTGATGCGAGTCATTTAAAGATTGCCATGCTTCCATATCTTTTCCTGGATTAAATAGGCTTCCAGTAGTCTTTCAAGGCCAGAGCATAAACACCAAGTTCAATGTCATTATTCAAACATCCGCAGCAAAGAATGAGGAACTCAGCTTTTCCCCCATGGAATCCTTACACAATGGGTATGACCCAACACGCGAGTTCTCTGATGCAGAGTTGCCAAGACTTCGTCTGAGTGGTCAAGAAATGAGATCAAATGATAAGAAAACGTGTTTGAGTGGGAAAATGAGGGGAACGTGCAGTTTGTCCCGTTCTCTCGGACTGCGGCATTGTTCTGTAGCCACCGGTCTGCACCCGGACCAAGCCCACCGAAAATGGCCAGCAAAGTCCACTCCGTCGTATGTTGTCCCGGTCAATTGTGTCTCGGTGGGTACTCGCCCAGCCAGAGAACCTGCTGAAATGAGTTTAGATCCTGACAATGGCTGGGGGAGAACCGTGTTCATTGGCCCGGGGAGACGGACTTTCACCCCCCATGGCGGCCCATCCCTAGCTCTCGGATGGCACAACCTGCATATTTAGTACCAACAGCATTTTGAACAGTACAAAGAAGGGGCCCTGCCCGTTTGTTCTTTGGCTGACTTGTTTTCTCCCAGAATTCCCACACTTGGGACAGAATCTCATCATCGGCGCCTAGGAAATCAGTCGCCAACATGTTGAATCCAAACACTGAGCAAGACATCCCTGTCGTATGTCCCCGCTTTCGCATGGCTTCCACAAGTCTGAATCATCGTGCTGACCTTTCTTCGCAGGACCCCAATGCCGCCACCGCAGCGGATGTGGACGACGCAACTGAAACATCTAGGTAAGAGCCTCTAGATTTGCCAAAGCCTTGCTATCGACTGATTTGGGCGGACGGCAGCATCCGCACGTCTTCGACTACGTCTCTTTCTGAGAGTGTGCGCGAGTACAGGGAGCTCCATGGTCGGACCTTCTCCCAGAAGACAGAATACTGGGCTCCGAATGATGCGAGAGAACAGGACGCTCTTGACTTCAAGTATGCGCTTTGACCACTAAAGAAACATTGATACCTATGCTGATCCACAAAGTCACTACTGGATGACGGACCTACTTGGCCAAAAACTTACTCTTGTTCCTCTCAAGAATCCGCACGTTTGTCATCCTTAAGACGAGCCAAGGGATAATCATAACTAATTGAAATCAGCGCGTGCTTGATCTGGGCACGGGCACGGGAATATGGGCAACGTGAGCAGATCTGGACTTGGCTAGGCTCTCGAAGCTTCACTGACGTACTCTCAGTGACTTTGCGGACACATATCCTTCGGCGGAGGTTATTGGTACCGACATCTCACCGATTCAGCCTGGCTGGGTGCCCCCGAACTGCAAATTCCAGATTGATGACTTCGAGCTTGATTGGACGTTCCCGGCAAATCATTTCGACCTGATTCACATCCGAAATCTGGAAGCTGGAGTTGCAGACTGGCCCAGGCTGTACGAACAAGCTTTCAAAGCTACAAGACCGGGAGGCTACATCGAGGTAAAGCAAATCGACATCGAGTACCACTCCCAGTCAGTCGAGGTCACCGAAGACCACATCTTCCGAAGATGGTACAAAGCCATGACAGAATCCACCGATAAAATGGGGAAGACTCTGAAGAACGTAGACAACCACGGCATTGCTAAGGGCATGACGGAAGCAGGATTCGTGGTTGAAGAGGAGAAGGTGTGGAAAATTCCCATTGGCGGATGGAGCAAAGACCCGGAGTTGAAGAGGCTCGGGGCGTGTACCCTTGAGTACAATGACTCTATGCTTGAGTCGTTTGCTCTTTACTTGTTGAAGGAGATCCTTGGCTGGGGGTACACGGAGATCATGATGTTCGTCGCTGAGATGCGCAAAGAGCTCCGCGACCTCAAGAATCAGGTGTACTATCACTTGTAAGTCAAGTCATTGCTGCTCTGCTTCGGGCTCTGTTGTTGACTAACTCACGACTTAGCCACCTTGTTTACGGTCGCAAGCCCGAAGAGACTGCAGAGACACCTGCCGCTTAATGTAGTTCGAGCAGTGGAGCTACGCAGGAGGTCGTCCCCATGCCACTTTTATTCCCAGTGACTATCAATAGCCAGCTAATGTACGCCTCATTCGTCTGAGAAGGCCGTCATCTTCAGCTCTCCGTAACAGACAAGCTCGGATGACACTTTGCTGTACCTCCATGATTCTTTTGATTGTTAAAAATATCTCAGTCAACTATTTCCATGGTGGAGACAAGCTAGATCTTCGAGATAAAAGCCGATGTCACCCCAGCTTAGGACCCGCATTCAAACTCCGCTATTTCCTCTGGTTTCAAAAAGCTGACCTGAGCGGTGAGCAGAACCCGGGGTCCGGTTTTGATGCTGGCACTCCCGAGCATTCAACCGCAAAAAAACCGAGATTTCAACATCTGCGTTGGTGAGAAACTCACAATCCCGATGAGGTAATTAAGACCCGACATTCATGAAGACGAGATGAGAAACAAATTCCTGGCTGGGCCGCTGTCATATCTCGAACACATGGCCAAGTCTAGGGTCTACGAATCAACCACGTGGAAGCAAGAGCCATGGCGCGATATCCGTCCAGACCAGACCCAGGCGAACCTTTCTTCGTCCGCAAAGGGTATCCAGCCCGCGGTCGCCTGAGAAAGCTTGATGCTTCATTGGTGCGGGGGCACGGACGGACAGGGCCCCTGGGCTGCTCGGTCTGCGACACGCAGAATAGAATCGGACGAAGATAGGACGCCATGCCGATACAAATGGAGAGCGTCTTCCGTCCCGAGAACTCGGGCGGTTTTTCTTCCTTTCATCCATTCTTGCTGCCCGTTCGTTTTGCGTGATTCTAGCGACGGCCGACACGATGTGCGACGACGACCCTCCTAGGCCAAGGCCTTCCGACAGCAGTGACAGTGTGATTCCAGTGGTGCGGTCCCCTATCCGTCTGTGGCATTGTCAGGGGTTGAGATGGATTCGGAGGTTTACTGACTCGCGCGACTCGCGCACCTGCAGGATCCGGCCGTTGAAGCTGGCACGGACGATGATATCGCCAGGTAAAAAACGAATCTCCACATGCAATGTTGCGCATGAATTTGAGGTGCTAAGGCGGGTTTGGTTGCAGTATCTATCCGCAGTCAACGGTGTCATTGACTGAGAGTATCATGCAATATCGTGAGATACATGGACGAACGTATACCCAAAGATCAGAATATTGGGGCCCGAACGATGAAAGACAGAGTGAAGCTCTCGACTTCAAGTAAGTCGTGTTCGAATGACAGGATTTTTGAAAGTTGTGGCTCAACATCAGGTGGTCATTTGCTAACTATACATCCCAGCCACTTCTGGATTACGGACTTTTTCGAGGGCAGATTATTCCATGCTCCTATTGATGACCATCCTCAGGTATGATTCCTCTTCTTGGGCAAAAGATTGCTTACAAGCCAGGCTGACAAGTGCTATAGAGAATCCTCGACATGGGTACTGGTACAGGTATATGGGCCATGTGAATAACCTCAACCTCTGGACCCACACTGCATACTGACATGAACCAGAGACATGGCCGATCAATATCCCTCCGCCGAGGTTACTGGAGTCGATCTGTCACCCATCCAACCCACTTGGGTACCGCCTAACCTGAAGTTTCAAATCGACGACTTTAACCAAGAATGGACATGGCCGAAAGATCACTTTGACTACATCCACGGACGCAACCTTGAAGCTTGCTTCACCGACCTGCCGACGACAATGAAGGAGGCGTACAACCACACTAAACCGGGCGGGTATATTGAGTTCCTGGAGTTCGAATCACAAGCCCGATCACAAGTCGCGGAACTGCCAGAAGATCACATCTACAGGACTTGTTATACGGCATTGATCACTGCTGCGAATAAGCTCGGAAAACCGGGTGAGAACGTCCGGACGGGTGCGCTTCAGAGGGCGCTAGAGCAGGCTGGCTACGTTGATTTCGTGCATCACAGGTGGAAGATTCCGATTGGCGGCTGGTGTGCCGATCCAAAGCTTAAACAACTGGGCTGGACCATTCTCGACTTCTTGAGCGACTCATTGGAGGGATTCGGGCTCTACTTGCTGAAGGAAGTTGCCGGCTTCAGTTACGAGAAGTGCCAGGTCATGTTTAGCGAATACAGAGCTGCGATGCGAGATCCGAGGTTGCAGTCATTTTACTACATGTAAGTGTCATTCACAACGAGACGATAACTTGGTTTTGTCGTCATGCTAACCGGCATCAAGGCACGTCATCTATGCTCGCAAACCGGAAGTCTCAAAAGAGAGAAAGGCAGCGATCGCCAAGGAATCTCAATCTCATGACACAACAACGGCGGTATGAAGGGCCTGAGACTTTATGATAGGATCATCCAAGACTTTGCTCCACGCATACCATGTTTCACGATACACGAGATGAACATGTCATTAATAAACTGAGCAACATTCCAAATCCCCTCGTACACGGCAGACGCTGTGCGATCACTTTCACCTGACCTCGTCTGCTTCTTGTATTCTTTCAATTGATTCTGGATCATAGTCAGCAATATTTATGAAATTCATTATTGGTGCCCCATCCTGGCGGAGGCGGCCTTCGGGGCCGATCCCCTAACCTTTGCTATCGAACCACTTCCGAGATTGATGGAAAGTAGGCGCTCTGATTGGACAAAAACGTGGACTGGCGAATAACCCCTGCGAATGCATCTGCGTTCTGCAGAAGTCCCGCGCAGGAATGAACAACACGAGAGAAGACACGACACCAGATACCAGGGTAAGAAAATGCAGACCCATACGCCAAGTGTTCTGGTCATCCACTGTCATTTTCGGTTTAGGACTCTTTGGAGATGCAGCTACTCCATCAAAGAAACAGGTGCCATACTCAACACTAACTACGTAGTATTACCGACGTATCTCCTCCCTACAGGCAAGTTGCAAAGAACAACCAGTTCAGTTTTCACCAGGTCCTGCGATATCCGCAACATCCGCATTTCCTTTTCAACGCTTTGCCGATTGGTACAACACAGACAATGTAGATTTAGGGCAGCTTCAGTCTAGATTGCCACACTTCACGACCAAAGCACCCTGGTTCACCACGCGCTCAGCGCCTGTGGCCACCCAGAATGCGCCGGTATGAATGTGGCATCGATTCCGTGGTTAATTGAAGTGCTGTGGATTCTGATTGGATCGGGGAGACGGCCCAAAAAGTCGCTTCCACCCTGGCTTGCAGATTGCGCATGTGCACGATGCATTTACTTCTTCAAGAATTGAACCAACAGGTTCCAACACGAAACGGGGACTACAAAAGAGGGGTCACACCCCTCACATATTTTGTCGTTATGCTCTCCCTGTTCGAAAACTCTTGAGAATACTCTGTTCAACATTCATTATTACCTCGTCCTGCGACTTCCCTCAAAATGAGTACCACTGCACCTGTTGCGGCCCCGATTACCGTCGTATGTGTTGGGAATCGTCTGGTAAAAGTTGCCACTGACAAGCCTTGGCGACATGCAGGATCCTGGTCTAGAATCTGAGGTCGAAGACGACCAAAGTGACCGGAACAGGTATGCTTTGCCGGCGCCCCCTCCGCAAGCATTTGGTATGAACTAATGCTGAACCTTGACGTACAGCACGTATAGTTCATCCACGGCGTCCCTCACCGAGAGCATCAAGGAATACCGCGAAATTCATGGTCGTACGTACACACAGAAAACCGAGTACTGGGGACCCAACGACGAAAAGCATAATGATGCTCTTGACTTCAAGTGAGTCTTCCCGATGGAACTTTGCGCAGGAGGTCCACATCAGTGGCTTCGAAAGCATCGATTAATGTCATTCTAATACTCAACAGCCACTATTGGATGACCGACTTTTTTGATGGCAGGCTGGCATTGGCGCCGATTGGAGACAGCCCCCAGGTAGAGGCAAAGCCCTGACTTACTGCAGGAGTGCGGTTACTCACACATTTTCAGAGGGTTCTTGACCTTGGTACTGGCACGGGTATCTGGGCCATGTAAGCCACCATATCTCCTGCTTCATACTCGGTCTATTTGCTTACACGTCGCTGGAAGGGAATTCGCCGACGAGTACCCTTCAGCCGAGGTCGTCGGCACCGACCTATCGCCGACTCAGCCTACGTGGGTTCCTCCTAATGTCAAGTTTCTCATAGATGACTTTGAGGAAAAATGGACCGGCTGGCCCAAAGATCACTTCGACTACATCCATGCTCGGAATCTAGAGGCTTGTTTCAAGGATGTGCCGAAGTTCTGCAAAGAAGCATTTCATTACACGAAACCTGGAGGATGGTTCGAGATCATCGAATTCGATACGAAGGGTCGCTCTCAAAATACCGATTTGGACGAAAACCACATTTTCAACAAGTGGCATGCGTGGACTTGCGAGGGCCAAGCCAAAATGGGCAAGCCTTCGGGTAATGTGTCCTCAGGGAAGTTCAAGCAGGGGCTTCTCGATGCTGGGTACACCGAGCTTGTCGAGAAGAAGTGGAAGATCCCGATCGGTTCCTGGCCAGCGAGGCCAGATCTCAAGAGACTTGGTCAGTGTAACCTAGAGTTCATGGAGATGTCTCTGGAGGGTTTTATGCTCTATCTCCTCAGAGAGGCTCTAGGTTTCAGCTACGCTGAGGCTCAGGTTACGATCACTGAGGTGAGGGCGGCTTTCAGGAACTCGAAGATCCAGCCATTCTACTACATGTGAGTCATTGGAAGAGAGAAGAAAGAATCTTTCGGAATGCTAAGACAAACTCAGGGACGCTATATACGCACGCAAACCTCTGGAAACTGAGAACACGGAGGCTTAAGACACAAATTGCAAATGTCTGGACAAGTTTGGTGATGCGAGCGTGTGCGAACACCTGGGATGGCGCGGGGCACAGCTGTAGCATTCCTCTTGCATTTCATGAATCTCAATCGTCCATAGAATCCATAGCACAGTTTTTCAATGATTAAGATTGTCGATATTATCTTTCCCCCCACCTCAGCCTATTCTATCTTATGCAGATTGTGCTCTATCGTCGCGCCAGAACCTGTCGCACGATGTAAAGAATGCCTACAAAACAATCTTTCGCAACTCCTGGTTCTGGCGCAACACTGATGAATTGTCTACTTCAATTCCACTCTGATGCAGAAGATGAATGGTATTTAGCTTCCGACTCCTTCCACATTCGCTACACAACTTCACTACAAACACACCTATTTCCAGATGACACCACGGACGCGCCAGTTGCACAATTGACTTGCGACAACCTTTCAGTTACTTTTTAATGGCGAGTGGCGATGCCAGAAGTTTCAAAAAGGCGATTTGACCTGTCGCGGCTGTTCAATCGCGCGTGGCGTCTGGAGGTATCTAAGGCCCCCAAGCGACTCAACACCACAACCAAGCACCACGACAATAAAAAGAAACATTGCGAGAGCTCCAAAAGACAAAAGAAATGACCCCAACCCGATTTGAACGGATAACCTTTCGATATCATATCAGAAGCTGTCGCAGGACAGAATCTGGAGTCGAACGCGCTACCGTTGCGCCATAGGGCCTCTTGTTGATGTTCGACTCCGCCCGAGACTAGCTTATGTTGTGGGCAGGCACTAGAGCTTGCCTCGCAGACCCACTTGCTCGAAAAAACCTCATGCTGCAAGCTCCACATCGTGCAGACAACATGGATGCTGCTTGTACATCTTGGGGTCTGGTCATTAAAGATGGGCAGTTGTCACGGGGCAAGACTTTGATTAGGAAATGTCCGATGTGAAAAGGCCCAAACAAAAGTCTATTAGACACTTTCAATCTCAGTTTAGACGGGCGAAACATAGGACAGAGTCCGAGCAACAAACTCCTCTATCCTTGAAGACCCAACATGACTCAATCAACAACTTGCTCAAACTCCTCTAGACGTAGGTAATCTTCGAGCGCTTAACGCATTTGCACTCTATCTGGCGAATGTAGGGGACGGCATTCTCGATTAACATCTTGTCTACCTCCTCTTCGGGGAAGCAAGAGCACTCAGGGTCGCACTCAGAGCAGAATCTGCGGAAGGTGTGGTAGTGAATCTGGGTCTGGTCGGGGCAGCCGGGATTGGATTCGCGATAGAGGTCGCAAGGCTTTTCGTCAGATCCAGTGACGCGATTGATGTCCTTGGCGCACGAGTTACAGGCGATAAAAGCGTATTTATAGGTGCACATTTTGAGTGAGGGTGCTGTTGCTGCGCTTGCCTGATATGGTATCAATGGTTCTTGCGAAATTGAGTGAGTAAGGTGTGGTGTTTCAGAAGTAGAACGTCGAGAACTTGATCCAAATCAACTCGGGCCCAAGTACTTATACCTCAGGATAATGGCTATTGAACAATGCATACGGTCATGATCATCGAGGGAGAGCGAACGCAAAGAGTTACACAAGCTGTTTTCGGAAAATAAATAGCACTTGGGAACAAAACACATGTCATTCATCAAGTTGAATAAAGACTTTTGATTGAGGGTCATCCATTCGCGTCTAAAAGCTATGTGCAGCTAGAAAGGAAAAAGAGTATGTACAAAACTCATGTGGTATCATAGTAGGTCGTGCGAACTTCCTGGATAAACCCTCCCTCGCGACATTGTGCTACCTGGCACGTTTAAGAGTACCAGTTGTTGGGGGTCCACTTGACGTAGCTGGCGTCAATCTTCTTGAGGTCGGGAACACCGAGGTTGGCGGCGTCGATGGCGAGCTCGTGCTTGATCATCTGGATGGCCTTGGTGACACCCTCCTCACCGAAGACGTTGGCGAACATGAAGGGACGGCCCATACCGACGGCCTTGACACCGAGGGCGAGGAGCTTGAGGGCGTCGGCGCCGTAGCGGACACCACCGTCGGCGTAGATCTCAATCTTCTTGAAGATCTCAGGGTCCTTCTCGTAGATCTCGATGGCGACCTCGAGGGAAGAGGGGGAGCCGTCAAGCTGGCGACCACCGTGGTTGGAGAGGATGATGGCGGGGACGTTGTTCTCGATAGCGGCCTCGGCGTCCTCGACGCTCATGATTCCCTTGATGATGAAGGGGAGCTTGGTCATGTTGGCCAGGCGGTGGTACTCGGGCCAGGTGATGAGGGAGTACTCAGAGTCGGCGGAGCCGACACCGAAGCGGGCGGCGCGGTGACGGTTGCCATCGGCGGCAGAGTCGACGGTGTAGACGACACCGTTGGCGCCGGAGGCCTCGATCTGCTTGAAGAGAGCCTGGGTCTCGGTGTCGTTGGCAGTCAGGTAGATCTGCTGGAAGGCGACCTGACCCTCCTTCTTGACGGCGGCGATCTCCTCGATGGTCTTGGAGGCGTACAGAGAAGGCATGTACAGGATGTTCTCGTTGCCAGCGGCCTTCATCAGGTTCAGCTCAGCATCCTCGTGGGCGTAGCCGGCACGGGCGCAGGGGCTGATGAAGATGGGGGCAGAGAAGTTGTGGCCCAGGATGGTGGTGCTACACGAGTCAGCATGAGAGTCTTTTGACACGATGATATGCGCAACCGGGGAAACGGTTCGTCTGATGACTGCGCGAGGGAGCCTGGACTTACCTCAGGGTCTGCTCAATGTTGGTGATGTCGACCATGACACGGGGGCGGAGGCGGTAGCGGTTGTAGACCTCCAGGTTGTTGCGGTAGGACCACTCGCCGGCGGCACCGTTGCGGTAGTAGGTGTAGTTGCGGAGGGGGAGGTAGTTGCGGGCAGCAAACTCGAAGTCGGGGAGGCCGACCATGTTGGTGAGGTTGGGCAGGCTGCCGACCTGGAGGTCAGGCAGGACGCCATCGATACCGGTATCCGGCTCGTTCAGGAACGGGCGGGCGGCGATGGCGCCGGTCGCCAGGGCGGAGGTGATGAGAGCAGCGCGCATATTGTCCAATAATGAGTGAATGGTGGTGAGTGGTGACAGTCAAGCACGGATGCGATGGGGAAGATCTTTTTCTGATCAGCAAGAATACGCGGCCCTGCGAGGCTATTTATCATTCCGCCGCGATGCCACGACGTCGAGCTGTCAACCCCCCTCCCCTTACTATAAACCTCACCTTCTTGGCATCCCTCCGAGGCTTCTGGATCAAGTCCGCATTCGGGCATCGGAGCGGGCCAGACGCTTCGCCCAAGTGACCAGCTCCATGACGTGCGCCATGGGTGTAGTGTTGTTGAGCGGTGCATTCATGGGCCCGGGTGCCCCGTCCAATGTTGGGATGAAAGTGACTTCCTTCCCGTCGCATGAAGGCCCGATGGGAGAAGCTGTCTGCATCCAGGGAAGCATGTCTTGGCAAAACGGGCGCGGTCTTGATTTTTTTTCGGACATGTCGGGGTTGGGTGACACTCGGTAGTCCCAGCGAAGCTGGACGGGGCGGGTCGCTTGATAGACCTAATGCGGAAGCTTGAGTGGCTTGTCACGAGAGAGTGACGGAGGGATTACAACGGTGGTTTGAACTCAGATAGACGATGTCGACCCGCTGCCAAGTGTGACGGTGCAAAAGCGACCTCCTGATCCGGGGAGAAGACCGTTATCAGATCTTGGACGGTGGGCCAGCAAATACCGTCCGCGATCCATGGGCGCACAACTGACGTATCAAGTTGATGGACGACAGACGGGATGGAGCCAGTTTCACGTTTTTTACAGTGTGTTCCTGGAGTCTTCTACAAGCGAGCCCCCCTGGCAGTTGGATACAGGGATGGGACGGGAAACTGACTCGCCCTGGCAGGAGACATGCTAGCGCTATAACTCGCCTGTGTAATAGCTGAATAATAAGTCAGCCAAGTAATGAGCCAAGTCGTCGCAGTGGGTGATGGCTGCGACCTGATGACAGTTCAGGGCTACGCGAGGGAAGAAATGGGGTCCGCCGTGTGGGCAAGCGCGCGGGTGGTGACAGTGTTGGTTGTGACGCTGCGCCTGGCGAGGGAGCCCGTCCCGGAAGTCTGGATGAGTTTGTTGGCCCGGTCCTTGAAGAATCCCACGTCACGGACAAACTGCTGCTCCCGATTGAAGACGATCTTGGCCTCGGAGGCTCGGTCGAGTTCCGACGTGGTGAAGAAGAGTCGAGGCAAGTGTATCCTAACTTTCCATCGTTTACTGTGCGGTGAAGCAAGCAACCCACGTGTCTGTCACTGCGTGGCCAATGTCCCGATTCCCCAGTGCATAGACTTGGCCGTGTACTAGTGCAGTTCATCCCTTTTCCTATTCCCCTAATCGTTTGTTTTTTTGTTTGTTGTTGAGTGAAAATCATGCTTGAATCGTCCGGTGTCTGAGAAACACTTCTACATTTTCTTCTTCTTCAAAAACAGGGATAAACCTCCCTCGGTTCGCGCAAGAGGTAGGTCACATTTCCGGGTGTTCATTACAATGCTACCTACCAAATCCGTGATGACGTTATTTGAAAGCGAGATTTGGCTCGACAACTCCATCCAGTTTTTCCCCCTTCAATTGGGGCATTTCCGAAATCAAAAAGAGTAACTGTGAAAGAAAAAAAAATCACTCGCATCCTATTCAACAACATCCCGCTTTTTCTATCGCGAAAACTCCCGACGTCGAACATGGGGTTGCCTAGAAGGTATTGCCAGTCGGACCTATCGCGGACGAGGCCGCGGTCGCCGCGATGTCTTTCAAAGCCACCCGGATCTAATGTGCTCCCGGTGGGTGGTGGTGGCGACCGGGACGCGACAGAACATCGTGGCGGAGCCTCAAATGTGAAGACAAGCATTTTTCACAAGAGAAAGATTCGCAATCCACGGGAGGCGGTGTCAGTTGCCAAGTAGTCTTGTCTTCCGTGAGAGCCGCCCGTTGTGACGCTGTCACGTTGAGGCCAAGTTTTTCCGTTTTTTCTTCTCTAAACGATAACGAGGGTTTTGACTCGTCTTACAAATCCGGAGGGCAACGATCAGCGTAAAATCAACTGATAGACCTAGGCGGTCTACTATCTGGTCATTGCTAATGTTGCGCTCTCTACAGCGTGCTCTGTAGACACTTTATTACTGAGTTGGCGAGTCATCGGTAGTAGACTGCACAGGAGCTTCCAAATTTGTCTTCAGAGCCGCTTCTTGCTCGTGTAACTCGCTTCTCTCCCTGGTTGAACACCATGTTCCATCTTGTTTTTGCAAGACACTTGCAGCCGGGAATTATTTGTCAATCACCATCAACGCCCTACGCATATTGGAAAGGAGAAATGCGACATACTACACCATCCATGCATATACATAGAGCTCAACCCGGGCAGCCAGCCACGGAGCGCAGAGTTTTTCTGGAAGGTGGGAGCGCGTCGGGATCACCAAGTCCAATCGCTTCCATCGCAGATCCATTCGCGCAGGCCTGCGATCGACTCCAATGGCTCGGATAGAGCTTGCCCGCCCCAGAGCTCACAGCAGCTCCATGTCTATAGTTGCATTTAAGCTACACGGCCTCCCCTTCGATGCAACGAGTATCGGTTCAACTCTGATTCTATTCACAGCTCCGAGCTACCGGGCAGCCGAGAGATAACACCTAGCGAGCCGAGTCGATCTCGGTCGACGGCCGATCGTCCGAAGCCTCGAAAGCATCCTTCCGGGCCACCACAATGCTAACGGATCCGGTGGAGAGCGCCCCGTCATCGGACATGAGGCCCGGGGCTATTGTGGGCTGCGGAATGTTCTTGACACTTGCATGCGCAGAAAAAACAAAGAAAATCCCCGCATTCCCAAGTTCATTCCAAGTTTGGTCCGGCTCATGACCGACCGGGACGGTTCCGGTTTCCTCCGCCGTAGGATACAAATGAGGCAAGTCAACGGCGGAGGACCATCACGAAAAAGAAAGGTCTAATCTCGTGAGATGCCAAGCGGTCTGGATTAAGGACGTGAGAGCCAACCATGGGCGCGGACAGAGGTGGGCAAGGATCGAGTCCACACTAATGAAACCCGCGCAGGGAGCTACATATTGATCTACAAATCTAGGCCAGGCACCCGACCGTCCAGCCCACTCGCGTACCAAGAATCAAGGATTTACAGGTGGGCTGTCCAAAATTTAGGTGTGAGGAGAACTGCACTCAGCACCTTCCAGAAGGTTAAATCCGCCCTGTGATATAACTGCAACTCCGTCCCCTGAGGTCTCTTTTTTGGTGGTAGCAATGACACTCTGCAATCGTCCTTGCGCAGGTTTCATCACCCCCACGGCATCCACGACTTGGCAAAATGAACCGGTAGGCAGGCATGCGTCACAGATTGAATTTTTCTCTATCAGCCCAATGGTCGTCGCTATTCCGGGTGAGCGAGGGCGCTTTTGAGCTGTTGGTGCGAAAGTTTGCTCTATTTAAAAACTGGACAGCCGCCATTTATTTCGAGACGTTAATGCGAATCGCGAATGCGTGAGACCTGTAATTCCCCGACTATGACGTTTTTAGGCGCGTAGAGAGTTTTCCAAACTGTGGTTGTACCGCGAAATGCGAAATTCATCGAATGTTGAGGAATTTGATCGCGCGTCCGAAAACACCGACCCGCGTATTCATACAAAGGGTCGCTGGGACCCGTCAGCCAAGAGTCCTTCATCATTGCACATGCGACAATGTTATCGAAAGTGATAGTGACTGTCCGGGGGCGGACATTCCCGTTGTTAACACCTCCTTCACTTGTAGAAAACTGAGTAATTCACAGACGGAGTACCCCGGGAGCAACACGATTGTGCATCTTCGAAGAGGTACTGATGGTTCTCAACTTTCAAGTAGAGAACAGTCCAATTGGTCAGTTAGATGGATCCTAGTCAGATATCCTCCTGCTCCGTTGGAAATACGTGCATCTTGGTCCTCGTATTCGACCATCACAATCGTCGTTGCCCCTGAGAGCGTTGCGACTCGTTCTCGAGCACCTGCTTGTTCAAAACAGCTCGTCATGCCTGTGAACATTTCAGGAATCCCAACCCCTATTTTTCAATGACAAGAGTCCACAATATCACCAATAACGCCGGGCAGTTGCGCCCGCTTAGCTTTCCTATCGCAAAAGCTCTTTCCTATTTCGAACATGCCTTCGGCTCTTGTCCGAGCCTAAGTTGATATCATTTTTCAGCCGCAATCGCGATCCAAGATAGGACTTCTCCGATGCATATTATCTGTCTTTCCATGAATACTATACAGGATCTGTTTCTCGATTGCGGGATTTGGAAGGTTTCAATGATGAGCCTCAATTCTGTCTTTCTTGGCTGCAGAAGCCTGCGCTTGAAAGTTGGGCCTTTTCTCCACCAAGCGGATCCCGCAGGCTCTATCAATTGCCAAGAGCTGCCATGAATGCTTGTGTCAGAACTGACTTCTTTTCTTCTCAGGGGCACGACATGTCTTCAAGAGTGCCGCTGCAATGACAGCTGACAAATGTCACATGCGAATTGGTCCATATTTCATGCTCCTCGTATTCCGTCATCTCCATGAAACATTTCTGCATGTCAGGCGGGAGCATCAAAATTGTTGTCACTGCTTCTAGTGCTGCTTTAATATTTTGCCGTCTTTTTCTGTACTGAGAAGGAATCGTTTCTGAAGGAAACCTCTGATGGTGTGACGACTTTCTAGAATACAATATGCCCGAATGCATCCATCTTTGACGCATTAGAGAGATGATGTGTACCATGAACCACGTGATTCAGTCTATGAATGGATGATACCAGACATGGCCGTGAAGAATGCATGTGAGCCATATGTTCAAATGGTCCCAAATCGCGGAATGGGCTTTTATGGCATTAATGAACGAGTTTATTTTCACCACAGTCGCAAATAAATGAACTAAAGCTCCTCCATATCATGTAACAGCCTCCTTTAAGAAAGAGCGAGTGTTGAATGTACCGCCCCTCACACTATGATCTCACTGAGAGTAACTGCTCAAGGGTCCCTAGGTCCCAATTATATGTAAAGAAGCAGCACAGATGAGATTTTGAACGTTCCGGCAACCCAATGACTCTGAAAACTGGTCGGCATGAGCTATCCCAACTGATCACAACTCCTTCAAGTAGGCCAACTGCCAGTCGGCAATATTTCCACGTTGAAAGTCGTCGAAAGAAGTTCGCAGGAGTCTTATGGTGAGGCACCCCTGCAACAGTCGACTTTACTACAAAAGCTTTAGTAAGCCGTTCTTCTCGGTGCATCCACTAGTAAGAAGCAGTTCACGCACTTACTTGACATCATGCATTGACAGCGTCAGTGGGCTCTTGAGGGAGTCTGAAGGCCTCCTTGTGTCCTTAAGGAACCGGCGACGCGGAGGCAACGCAGGCGAGGGCGAGGGCAACAACTGAAGTGAAACGCATGATGAGAGGGTTTGAAATATAGTTGGTTGGATGAGAAGATCGTATGCAGGTAAGTCTCCTGACTGTGACTGGTCGATGTTCCTTCGTGGTAGGAGGGATTCTGAGAACTTGATCAGGATGACCAGCAGTATTTATGGTTTTGGTCAGCCTAGCTGACAGATTGACCATACGAGTTTCTGCTAGGATGTATGCACTCTCACACCCTGCACTGGAACCAAATCACAGGCAAGGGGTGAAGATGATCATCCAATATCACCGAAGTTCGCTCCGTTCCGGCTCAAGGTTGGGTTGCACATACATAGCCGTCACTGCAGCTCAATGAATGAACTTGCGTTTCACAGTTATTCTTTTCAGAGGTGAGGATTACAATCACGGTTTCCAACACACCACAGATGTAAGGCGTGACTAACGGGCCGAGCTGGCTGCCGCATAAGGCTTTCACTTATGACGAGTGCTTTCATGAAACATCGCGTCGACTTCGGCGACAACACCTGGCCAGACCGCAATACCTTCCGATTCTCCGATACCGTCGCTTGATGAGAGTTAGACAACGTACCGAGTCCCTGAAATCCCTTACCCCCCTTTCGCGTCCCCTATTCAACAGCTGTCGCAACTAGAAATGTAGATGATGATAATCATCAAGCGAATGTTTGCCGCAAGCAAACATCATTAACGATAATTGAATTGTTTCACGGGCCCGCGCGAGCGTCTCGAAAAGGATTCTTCCCCCGCGTTGGTGTTGGCACTTGTTTGCTAGACGAAGTGGCCACAATGTGAACAATGCTGCTGGAACCTTTCGTGGGGGTGGCAAGCAAGTGATCATTAACGCCACGAGCTTCATATTGTGCAACCAGTGCAAGTGCGTGTGTGCCCTCCTGTACTCACCGAACAGGCTTTTCACGTTTTCAAGAATAAGTTCCTCGAGATATCGAAGTCAAACCATTTCAATTTACTTAATCATCACCAATGACAAGGCCCTCCAGTAGGCAATGAAAGTTACAGACGAAGAGGATTGGAGGAAAATCTCGGTTCGCTTCTTTGCAACGACAAGATTCATTTGTCTAGCTTTCACAATTGGTATCCCAACTTGCGCACAGCAAGAGATGATGCGCTAGCAATACCATGCGTCTACGATTTGTATTTTCAACCGAACAATTAGGCAGACCCTCTGATTATATTGAGAACTTGAAGTAGGAATGTGACAGAACCTTACGATTGGTAGGAGGCTCATCCGAAACAGCACTCCTATGGTGACTGGTTGATATCGGACGATGTACACACAGCGCCTGCCTAGCGCTTCCTTCATATGGATCTTGGAGATCAGTGGCTGAAGGATTGAGCTAAATCGCAGCTGCTGCCTCGAAAGAATGCGGGGCAGCTCAGGACGTCACCGCCGCATTGACATTCACTCTCAGGTACAAAACATCTTCGGTGTCCATTTGAAATTGGCTGGAACAATTATTTCGGTATATCAATGTCAGCTTATTGAATTCCACTCTACTACCAAAACAAATGGCGTTGCTAGGACTCTCACTCGAGCTGCTTCAACGTATCATCAAAGAGACCATCCCCGAGTCCATCGAGAATTTCGCAGTCACATGCTCCACTTTGCATAATGCAAGCAAGATCTATCTAGAGGAGCACAACCGCCTTCGAAAGAGATACAAACACTTTTCTTACTCAAGATACACTTTACTATCGCAGAGGGGGTATGGTGAGATCCCAATAATCTTCAGTAACCACTGCTCACGAGTTGATAGCAGGCCGAGGCACACCTGGAAGGGGCATTGGGACCCTGTCACCCAGGAGACTGGCATTGAAGTTCAGGGTGCCACCGAACTCATCCAGGAAATCGTCCGCAACCCATTGATTCCTCGCTATATCGAAATGGCCGACCTGAAGAGTAATGTGGGGATGACGGATGCCCCTGATGACCTGGTTGATGAACACCCGGCGCTCCATCCGATTTTCCCGCGCATCAAAGATGAAGATATCATCGACAGAGTCAGGAATCTTTTGAATGACTCGCCCTATCTTGCGGAAGCTGGTGTAGATTCGGAGGCTTGGCTTTCGGGGATGCTCGACGATACGTCCGGACATGCCGAGGTGTTGCTATTGACGCTTCTCACCAACGTGCGTGAGCTTGCGCTGCCACAAAGTTGGGACCACCTCCCCGGCCGAAATTCAGGACATCTTCGCTATGGAGAAGAGACACCACGCTCCAATCGGAAGATCATCTGGCCGGTCTTGGATGCTCTTGTGCGACGTGCAAACGATCCGACGATTGCAGAAGCAGGTCTATCCAAGTTGGAAGTTTACAGACCGTTTACGGGAACTGGGTATGAATGCAGGAACGAGATGACGGTCAACACCCCTTTCCTGGCTATCAAGTCCGTTCGTGAGGCCTACATTGGTGGCTGTATCGCACTTGATGACGGATACACTGGAATGCCTTTCGATCCCGAATACCCAGAGTACAGTCCACGCCTGGAGAGACTGGACCTCGTGGGGTGCACCTTCGGGCCAGAAGAGATGCGCGAATTGCTTTCACGTCTGCCGAACTTGAAGTGCCTGCACTTCGCGCACGAGACGAAGTGGCACGGGTGTGGCCACAACCTTGACGCTGGCGCGATGATGAACGCAATCATGGAATGCACCGGTGAGACCTTGGAGGAGCTCTCTATGTGGATGATGGTTCATTATGGCGCGGCCGGCCGAACACTCGTCGATATGAAGGGTTTCAAACAACTCAAGTCACTACACATTGACGGTCTCACCTTGATGGGACCAAAATTCGACAAGGCCAATGAGGAGTATGAAATCGCAGATGCCCCCGACGTTTGCCCATTGGACGAGATGGCGGCGCCGCGAGCCCTCGATTTACTGCCGCCATCCCTTGAGAAGTTCCATTTTCAGACCGAACCGGTGGGAGATCGTAGCAGAGATTCCTCTGACCAGCTGAAGAAATGCCTGGCAGCCTTGTTCGACGGCTTTGAGGAAGGGAGGGGGAAGAGACTGCCAAACTTGCAAGAAATTGTCGTTGAAGTCGTTCAAGATGATATGAATCAGGAGATGAAAGAGCAATTGGAAGGCAAAGGAGCTCAGGTGGTACTCAGTCCTGCAAAGGCGGATCCCGACTTCGTGACAGATTTTTACCGCCGGTTTGGAGTCGGGATCGTGCATTGAAAATCTGGCAGCTAACCTGGAGCGGACACATCCATGCGTCTTTGGTAATTGGATGTATACCCTGTAATGTCAGATGAACAGCTCGGCTATATTGATTGTATCTCCGGACAGCCATGCCGGGAGAACCTTCTGCAAGTTCTCGTTGAGGAAAATATAAAGCGAGGTGGTGACCCGAGTATATTGACAAGTAGCAACGACTGGTGCCGGGGAAGTGGATGCCGAGGGAATGCCATGATAGCTCTCGGAGAATTCCATGATGTTGTGTTTCCCCGCATCGAATATCGTGGGGAAATGTCGATATCGCGTTAGTCTTGCGGTGGTGATGGCGGCAGTCTACCTGAAGGAGGGTTACACGAGCAATTGAATGGGCATACATAGCTGAACAGGGGTACATTCATGGACGAGGTGCTGCTGAAGATCGGAGCATCTCCTAGTCATGGGAGATTCCAATGATGCTCCATTGGCTGTGCCCTCGTTTAGAGTCGGATGGCACTTTGATGATGTAGAAAATAATACGATATACGCGTATTCGCAGAAGATGTGCAATTCCTGTTCCCCGCCATTTGGTCTTTGAACTTGAGGTGACACCGCTCTGCATAATGATGTCAAGTTCGCCCGTATTTGAGCCGAAAATGCGAAGCAAAAGAAAAGCAACGATTGTCGATGAGAAGAGGTCCATTGCAATTGTATGAACCATCTTGACAAGGCATTATTATATAGATCTGGCTATTGCCATTTACCTCAGTCTAGAAACATGCACATTACAGAGGAAATTCCAACAATCATCCTGCAGAATGAAAGTAGGCTCATGTTTTCAAGTTTTCGCTGGTTTTGTGCTGCTAGGCCCTTGTCAGGCCGCCCGACAGGATCGCAGTAATGACTTCTTTGATCCTCCTGCTGTCCAACGACCTAGGTTCAGATATTGGCTTCCCGATGGCACCGTTGATCCCGAAAAGGTCAAGTCAGACATCCAGTCTGCTGGCAAGATCGGGGCGGGAGGAGTCGAGTTCTTGCCATTCTACAACTACGGCGGCCAGCTAGGGCCGCCGCCTGTGGGGGTCAACTGGTCGACTTCTGGTTTCGGAACCCCGGAATTCATCAAGACTCTCATCGCAGGCCTCGAGGCCCACAAAGAATCTGGTCTGTCGATGGACTTTGCGGTTGGTCCGAACCAGGGTCAGGGCGTACCTGCTGATCCTAGCAATGAAGGTCTTCAATGGGATCTGGTAAGTGTTTTTGACAATGTGAGGTTCTCGAAGTTCACTAAGCATTCAAAGTTCGCCGAGACACAGGCCGTTACCGCCGATGGGCACTTCAACGGCACCATACCGGGATGGGGAACCGGGCAGCTCGTCTCCGCTGTGTCAGCAATTGTCACATCCAGAACAAACGTAACAGTGAACACAACGTCAATCATCGGGACGGCAGAAATTTGGTGGGAGGAATTGGTCTTGCGGAATGGCTCCTTGAGAGACATCACTTCCATGATCTCACCTACTGGCGAACTTTCAACCGATCTCCCTAACAGCTCATCCAACGCGTCTGACTACGAACTATTCTTCTTCTACCAGAATTTGTCTGGACACAAGAACCTAGTCTTTGCATCTAACAGAACCGAGACAATCTGGGACAACGGGTCCTACGTTGTCGATCACTTCAGCAGCAAAGGTGCCGAGGTTGTCCGTGACTTTTGGGAGCAGTATATTTTCGTCGACAACGTCAAAGAGCTTCTCACGGAGGTTGGAAACTACGGCAAGTCACACCTAATAACCTCTCATTATGATCTCTAACTGAAATGCGATTCAGGCTGGGAGGATAGTATGGAAATTCTCTCTAACACATCGTGGACACGGACCCTTCCCGAGAGATTCGAAAAGCTCTTTGGCTACGACTTGCGCCCCTACCTCCCTCTCATCATATTCAACAACAACAATATCAACCTCCAGAATGATGCTCCCGGCCATACACGATGTTTTCTAGATACTTATGACAAAGGCCAGGGCTACATCAACGACTACCGTGCTGCGCTCGCCGATGGCTACCAGGAGTACGTGACCACTCTTGCGAATTGGACACACTCTCTTGGTCTAGGCCTATCTTCGCAGGTTTCATACAATCTACCTATGGATATGGAGGCATCCATCCCATTTGTCGACGCTCCTGAGTGCGAAAGCTTGCAATTCCACGATAACCTCGATGGGTACAGGCAGTTCTCGGGACCAGCCAGTCTGGCAAGGAAGACCGTTATTTCCAACGAGCTTGGTGCTGTGTTTGGAAGTGCATACCGCTTCACTATCCCAGACCTGCTTTTTGCCATGAACCGCGCTGTCGCGGGAGGGGTCAACCAGTTCGTCATTCATGGGCAATCACACTCGGGCAACTACCCTCAAACGACTTGGCCTGGGTACACGGCATTCAGATACTATGTTTCCGATTTATACTCTCCCAAACGCCCTGACTGGGATCATGGCCTTCAAGCTGGGCTGGACTACATGGGCAGGGTTCAGCACATCCAGCAGACAGGCGTCCCAAGAATCGACATTGCGTTTTACAACAAACAGACAGCAACGGATCCTAATATGGGCACTCTGTATACATCTGATGATCTTATCTTGAAAGGTATGCTGGAACATGTCCTTGGAGTCATGTTGCGATTACTAACTATGTCCAGGGTGGTCCTACAACTACTTGTCTCCTGATAACTTCGCCCTCCCACAGGCATATGTGGGGGATAACTTGCTCGCGCCCCAGGATGCAAGATACCAAGCGCTTGTAGTGCTTGGATCACAGAATCTTACCTCATCGGGTCTCCTCAGGCTCACCGAGTTTGCGGAAGCTGGGCTGCCCATTATAATTGCTGGCGGCTCCCCCGGCGAGTATCCGACCGAGAATAAAGCATCCAATGTCAGCTTTTCTTTCGACACCAGCTTGCAGAAGCTTCTTAATATTAGCTCTATCTACCAGGTTGCAGAGGGCGAAATCGCTGAGAAGCTGGAAGGACTCGGTCTCAAACCAAGAGTTGGCGTCAAGACGAACGGAACATGGCATACCACCTGGCGCCAGGACTCCTCCGGTAACATCAGCTATGCATATGTCTTCAGCGATGCTGAGTACTCAAATGGAGAGCTCATTGTGCAAACTCGAGGAATTCCTTACTTCTTTGATGCCTGGACGGGAGCTAGAGAGCCGGTGTTGTACTACACGACGGAAGGCTCGGCGACGACTGTCCCTCTCACTCTGGCTGGAAACCAGACCAAGATCATCGGCTTCGTTAGTTCTTGCCTTGAAGACGTTGTGACACCTGAGTTTCACTTTACGAAGCTCTCTGGCAATGTTCTGGGCTATCGCGCAGATGACCAGGGGATCGTCGTCCATGCTGCTGCGTCCGCAGATCCCACAACTCTTGCGTTATCAACGGGCGGCAACTTCTGCTATTCAACAAATGCGGCGTCGTCATTCGAACTTACTTCTTGGGACCTGGTCCTGGAGCATTGGGAAGCGCCCGAAGACATGTACGATGCAGCAGTGGCAGCAGTTAAGCGGAACACCACGCACCATCTCGACGGTCTCGTATCTTGGACGGAGATTCCAGCAGCCACCAACACGTCTGGTGTTGGCTATTACTTCGCCAACTTCACCTGGCCACCCAACCCATCCGCTGAAACGAATGCATCGGTCGGTGCCTACATTCAGTTCTCTCCGGCTCTGAACTCGATCACTTTGGAAGTCAATGGTGTTCGCGTGCATCCTCTCGACCCGACTCATCCTGTCGCCGATATCTCGACTTATCTTGTCGAAGGAGACAATCATGTTCTTGCGATAGTTCCTAGCACGATGTGGAACTATCTCCGTAGCATTCTAGGGGACATCAAGAATTTGGGCGCGACGCCTTTTGGGCCTGGGGAAACCCTTTCTGTTGATATGATTCCCAAAACAGAGAATGGGTTGGTGGGTGTTGTGAACATTATTCCCTACGAAGCTCTGCGGGTGGGTGCGTCGGATGGCCAGCAAGAATGTTAGGCACCCTAAAGGGCGGAGTCTTGGTAGGACAATGTTAATTTTCGAGCTGTGAAGTACTTTGGGCTTTGCGGACAAATGGCCATGAAAATCAAGTCACTCAGTGCCTGCTTGTAATCTCCGATGCGTTCGTGATCATGAAGCTGTACCCAACTGCCATGGACACCGAAACTTGGAGAGACAAAACCCTGCCCGGTGTTGTTCTTAGAAATCGGGCAATGGAAACGAAAAACAGGGCGAGCGAATCTGCCTTGCGCTGTGTCTCCAGAAGCATACCAAGCTCAACTAGGGACATGAATGACACTGAACCGCCTCAACCAGGCGCTAGTGACCGGGGTTTAATACGCTAAACCCATTCTCCCGTGTGAGTTGTAGTGCAAGCAATCAGCTGAATGCGGGATTAACGTGCGACGTCCGCTAGGCACACCAGCGCGGAATGTCCGCCGCTGTTTAACGACTTGGCGGTCATTCATTGACCCAAAGGCTCGTATCCGTACAGCATTAAAGAGATCGTGTGTAGACGCCCCCGAGATGACCTCAGATCTGACCTTCTGCAAATCTATCTGCTTCTCCTAGTTGAAGATGACCCGGATCACTGTTTTTGAAGATTCTTGGCCAAAGGATAAGGCCAAAATTCCCCTCGAGACCGTGTCCCTGGTGAGTAATAGAGGGGCATCGCCGTGCTTACAGGGTACTAGATGCTAACTGAACATAGAAACACTTCGAACTCATTGAGATATTTCTGAAACTTATCCCTCACTTCCAGACAGATCAAGAGGGCCAGATTTTGCAAGAAGCTCTGGTTTACTCAGAATGGCGTTACATCAATTACATACGATTCCTGCACCTGAAGGGGGTTTCTGCCTACGACTGCCCACCGCCCTGGTCCGTCTCCCAGAGTGACACATTTGATGAGCCGATGAAATAGACTAACAAGCAGTCTAGGGACGTTGCAATGATCTGGTACTGCCACCTGCTATCTCCATACCATTTCCACCGGCATCTCTGGGATAACGATCACATATCCTACGGCCTGAACCACCACCAATTTCCAGTCACGAAACTGGTGCGACTCTATCAGTCTGGCAAATGGTCGGATAGTAAAAGCCAGAAAGAATGGAATCGTTGGCACAGGAAGCCAGCATGCCCACGGCTTCCGTTTCAGCTGTGGCCATCGCCGCCTTGGGAGAGCAAGCGCAAGTCCCGGCTATCGTCCCTGTTTTCCAAGAAAGATACACCAACGGAAAGTCCTGATGCGGATGACATTATCCAGAGACAGTTATGTTTCTACGGAAGACTGTGCCGGATTCCACTCATAAAACCATGTTTAGTGGGGGACTACACGTCCCTGAGGAGACGAGAATGCAAGATGCCATGTATCAAATCCTCGCAGCATAGTCTATCCGGACATCGGTGCGAGTTGACGCCATGGCAAAACGTGGAGGATCTTGCAGAGGTCTTCAACCGTCAAGTCGCTTTTTGGAAGGCTGTACTCAGGGCACGCGACTCGGGTCCGGATTTCGCCTCGCGACAACACCTGACGGCATCCTTGGGGGATTACGAGCGATTCATCAAGCTTCATGGAATACCTCCGACGATGAAAAAGGCACCTTACAAGGATATATGGAAGCTCGATATGGATGCGCTCCCAGTACGTGGGGCTATCATGTCGGAGCCGAGGAACCGCGAGTTCGTGCCTCCCAACCTGATGGTGGATTTTCTCTGGCATACGCATCGCCTCTACCCAGCCAGCTACTGGGTTTGGAGTTTCACTACGGCAGGGAGACTGATAGACTATGAGCCGATGGCTTCGGCCGAGGCAGCTAAGCGAACTTTGCGAGAGACTGATCTAGAGTGGAAGAAGAGGAACGGCATCTGGTATGACAAGAAACACTCTTTGCAACAAGGTGACATGGGTGGGTATTTCCCAGACGCTGCTATTGTTCCACCGGGGCACCCTGCCAGAGCTAAAGTTCAGTGGACTCTAGGTGGAATGAATCCTGTGAAAGAGAGGAGAGTGGGAACTAGAGGAAGGTACTATGTTTTTGAGGGACTTGACATACCATTTGACGGGGGCACTTGGGACTTCGGCGGCAGTGGTGATGGAGGAGGCGCAGGAGATGGAGGAAGTGGAGGAGACGGCGGGTGTGGCGGTGACGGTGGAGGTGGAGGCGGGGGTGGTGATGGTGGAAGCTGATACTCACTTGCGAATGCATGTCATGAATATTGTGGTAGTTTCATCATCATAAAATGTTCATTCAAAGTATATACTGATGGAAGTAAACCCACCTCCGTCGTAGATCAATTAAGAGGGTGCTTTGAGAAGAAGTCCACGATGTACGACGAGGCGTTGTACGACGCCGGACCATCTCCGTGGGCCTTGTTGTCGTCATTGGCTCCAGTGTAAGGCCAGCTGTGGTCGACATCTTTCTCAAACACATGAGTGACCAATCCCTTCTTATCTCCTGAACCCCATTGATACCTCTGTGCCCTAGAGGTGATGTTGCACTCAGTCGGCTTCTCTCCAAGACCGTCGCGGACCGCCCACTCCGTGACCCAGTGGAAGACGTCTGGCAAGCACGCTCCTCGTCGACTATCGCTGCCGTTGTACGGAATAGTGCCGTCGATGCCGCCGTGGAACTCGATCATTGGAATGTTCGTCCTGCCGGCGTCGCACGGAATCTTCACGGTCTTTGGGTCGCAGTCCGTCACATTTTCGATGTAGTATGACCCAGACACAGGGGCGAAAGCAGCAAAGCGCGTCGAAAGTTGTTTGTTGCATGCGGCGAAGTTGGTGAAGCCACCTCCGTTGGACTTTCCGGTCATGAATACGCGAGATTTATCGATGCAGTATGCCGACTCAAGATCGTCGAGCACCGTGTTGGTATAGAGGACGTCATTTCGCGGTGTAATATTGGGCACGCCCTCCCATCGTCCCTAGTTTGGTCAATCATCGTTGTCCGCGATATTGTGCGCAAAGGCTCTTACCTCATAACCCCGAAGATACACAACAATATGGTCCTTATTGAAATAAGGCGTTTCTAGAAGATCCAAATCCCTTTGCTCTTCGGGAGTCTTGGTTCCTCCATGGTATGAAAAGATTATCGGGTTGGGACTCGTTTTGGAGTATTTTGGTGGGATGAACAGCAAATAGTCTCGATCATGGCCTTGATCGTCCTTGTAGGGTATCAGGTACTCGTGCCCAGCTGATCGGTTACTCGGTAGTTCCTTTTTGCACCCATCGGAGGAGACCTCTCTTTTGACCGCATCCTGAATCGCAGCTGAGGCGCAAAGTCCTGCAAGCAGCGTAACGAAGTTGAAGTTGACCATGATGGATGTTGTTGTCTGTAAATGCGCATACTAGCCGTCCAAAGTATTGAATTTAAGTTGCGAAGCCACGACCTTTTAACATCGGACGAAGCATGACCTTGAGGGACCGTGACGCGACATCGTAGGCTTGGACGGAACCTAGTGTGTTAGTGCCTCCCCCAATCTTACGAACCGTCGGTGTGCTAATACGAGTCAACGGGCGGCGATCAAGACTAAATCCCGTTGGGCGTCAGCCCAGGCACCAGCGCGCGCAGTTGGTCAGCAGTCTAAAGCCCCCGTATTTTTGAAAGTCGATGTCGCGTTGAGACGAGGCTTACGGCACCAGCACTACCAGTTCGGGACCGGGTGCCACCGAATCCCTCCGAAGAAAGCTTAGTTTCCGGCAGAGGGCGCCACGCTCTGGCGCATCATTTCCTGAATTGGCGCCAGGATCGGGATCCCGGCATGGGAATTGTCAGCACGGCACTCCCGGGATTCTTGACCTCATTGTCTTTATTACAGCCTTACCTGTTGGTTGAATCGGTTGTGGGGGAGATGTTGTTGGTCGAGTTGGAAAAGCTTACTGCTAGAGGAGTTATCTTGGATCTAACTACCTAGACTTAGTCCCGTACCCAGTGGATGAGAGTAGTGTGCTACGCGGAGTTTTCATATGCATTAGAAACCTGCATTGCAACACATACAAATCGCTCTTGCTACACAGTATTCAATGGGATAGTGTACAACTAATCAGTACGGAATCAAGTCAAGCATACGGAGTAGATAGGCTATGCCGAATAGCCGACTACTCCGATTACCCCATGTTGTCTCGACTCTTCCATTCCCAGGGCTAAACTGTTCACCATATTCCCGGAGCCATTTTGAATTCCTCTCTCTATTCTGTGACGACATTTCACAATCCCCCTTAGTACCAGTTTCTCGAGTGCCTCCGTGACAAGATGGCCAGCGTCGTTTCAGCAAGTCCCACCGGGCCAGTCAAGCGGCGTAAACTGCCGGCTTGTGACCCTTGTCGCTCTTCCAAAATGGCATGCGACCACGGACAGCCCGTCTGCGCTCGATGCACCGAGAGAGATCGCGCCGATAGTTGCACATACCGCATAAGACCGTTCAAGAAAAAACGAGGCCACTGCAGCTATGTAGAGCCTGCATTATCACAACCTGATCCGGAGTTAGTATAATATTTCTACGACTATGCCATCGCACCGTCAATTGACTCAAATAACATCAGTCATGGTCCTCATGTCCCCAGGAACGCACCACAGCCCAATATTTCTAGCATCCTAGTAAGGCCCCATACATATCCAGACCCAGGATACTTGGGACACTCGAGCCATACAACTGTCTTTGGACACCTTTCGCTAGAGCAAGGGGGTCTACGCAACGTCGTCGGTAGACAGCGGATCGACAGACCGGGACGGCAGATCAACGAAGCGCAAGTAGCTCGAGGTGCGGATCTGGTTGACCAACTTTACCGATTTCCACACCTCCACTCCTGTTTTAAACTCGTCAAGACATGGCTTGACACTGGAGCAAACCTTGCACTGGCTGCCTCTTTTACCGAACAATGCACCTTGACCGCCGAGCATTTACTATCACCCTCACCCGACAGATTTGATGCCGCCGCAATTTCCTCAAGTCTCTTCAAATTCTCTTGTAGACCTTTGGAAGTGGTCACTTCGACCACACCAGAAAGCTTTTGCAGTCAGTTCAACGGGGATGCTGCCAGATGGGAAACGTTGGCCTTGTTCTGCATCTCCGTGAGCCGCGCCCTTTTGGCATGCCGGTCTTGGGCAATGCCCCCTTTTGATACTCAAAACAAGCGTTGCAGGGTTCAGAAATTATTTATGCATTTTGCAGACTCTTGCGTTGATATATGCCTTTCACTCGACTGTTTAAACGACCTTCATCTAGTATTACAGTACGAGAACTACATCATCCATTCACTTATCGATGGTGACCAGAGTAAGCTATCCCCACCTGCTCATTGCGCAGGCCATCTGACGTGTGCATTAGGCCTCGTAACCTGGCGAAGGCTAGGTGACCTTATCAGCTGCCTCTTAGCGCTCGGCTATCACGAAGAGATGGATAGCACCAACTCACTACCTGGTTTCGTAACGAGTCTGCGAAAGAGCGCATATGCTTACTCATACACTGCTGATAAGAACCTCTCAATATTCATGGGAAGACCACCACGCATTCACCCCAAGTTCTGCCGATTTCATGTTGCTCAACTGAACGTCTCTGGCGAAATGGAAAACGAGGCTCAATCATCTCTATGGGATGCAACTGCACCTTTAGATTTCCAAGCTGAGGCTCAGTGGTCAGCAGCGTGTGCAGCAATCAAGGAAGAAATCCTCCATCCTTTCTCTGTGAGTCCCAGTGAACATCGCTCACAGAAACTAAGGTATGTTTCAACTTACTCTCGCGGCAGTCAGGGCATTGATGAATATCCAGATCGAAGGCTCATCTTAAACGAAATCGAGTCTCGCTGGGCTTTGCTTCCGCCACACTTTCGACTTGAGGGAAAACTCAAGTTGTGCGATCGCACACCACTCGAAACAGCCCTCCTTCTCGACGTTAAGCTCAACTACCTCCATATGCTGTTCCTTGTCAGGCTTGCGCTTATGCGGAATATTCTCGAAACTGATGACGACTTATTCGCTATCGCTTTTGAGATGTTTGATCTCGTCATCGAGGCGGTGATGCTCAAAGATAAAGTGGCCCATGGCAGCACGTCACTGGTGTGGAAGGTAAGCACCCAACTTGGTGCCATAGTGGCTTCCTGGCTTACAATTACTTGAGGTCTCCTACTTCGGGCTAGCATCAGCTGGGACTATTTGTTTGTCTTTGTTACAGCCCTCGTTTCTAGCCGAGCAACATGTGTCTGTTCAGTTCAAGATTTTCCAGAACCTTGCAATTCTTGTTGCCGAAGTTGAGTCGGGGACACTTGTCGCGCCGGAGGATGCCAATTACGCACTTCTAGCCAGTGCTACTCAAACGATCACTAGTGTTCTTCAGAGCTTGCTCCCTGGAAGAGGCGAACAGCAGCAGCAAGAAAGACGACACCAAAACTGTGAGGCCTCGCCTCGGGATCTTGAGCCCCAGAGTCTAACAGAAGAATTGCACGAACCTTGGAGCCCATGGCGGCATAGCGGTTACGAGGACTTTGAGTTGGATTTCTGGAACACTCTTGCTGAACATCCGTCTTTGGTTGGAGACGAATCGTACCCAAGCCAAGTTTAGGAATTCTGCGAGTCGAACTAAATCATGTCTCGGTGTTGACGTCAAACTATTGCTCAGTACTAGGTAGCATTCGAGGTGTTTGTGTACATCTCCATTCGAAAAAAGGAATGCGGTGTCATCGAAAGGAGTTTCTAGTTGCTTTCATCAGACTTTAGCCCGTCGCATAAGCTCAGGGAATGAAAATTTGATCGGATTTCACGTAACAATGGAAGGTAGAGTTGACCCAGTTTTCTATTAATAGCGCAATCTATCGAAGATTACGAGGGCTGCAATTGCTCCTTGGCAGCAGAGGCAAGACACCCTACCGCAATATCGAACTCCTCGTCCGAAGCATTCGCAAAGCTCAGCCTGAAGCAAACCTTGTCGAGATCTAGATCAGTCGCGAACCAGCTTCCCCTGCTGACAAGAACACCATTTGAAAGAGCTGAATTGTAGATATTGTCCTCTACCATCAAAACAGCGTCATAGTCCCCAGCCGCAGCATGTTGTGACAACCCAAACTCGATCCAGAGGAACATTCCCGAGACAGGTGTGGCCCAGTGGGAAATCTCCAGAGGCAGGTAGCGTTGACAAGCTCGATGAAGGACATCTCGACGGTGGCGATATTCTGCAGACAATCTGTGCAGCCAGTTGAATAATCCTTTGTGCCCCCAAAATTCATCTAGCAGTTTATACGCCATAGCCTGTGAGACTCCGCTAGGTGCCAGAGGCCCGGACTCCATTTGGTTCACAAACTTCTCAACAACCTGTGAGCTTGCCGTGATCCAACCGAGACGCAGACCGGGCGCGACCATCTTAGAGGTGGTATCCATACGCATCACGCGACCGGAAACGTCGAGAGACAGGTATGATTGGGGTAATTGGCGGAGCCAAACCTCCAGATCTTGATCCAAGCCGCAGCTCTGATCAGAAATCTCTCCAAGGTGCAGAAAGAAATAGGGATCATCTTCGAGAATATAGAGGTCATGTTTCTCGGCAATATTGTAGATAGCCTTGCGCCTGTCCAGGCTTTGTGTCGTTCCAGTTGGATTCTGACCAGAAGGGATCGTATACAGCACAAAAGGCTTCTTCCCACGTTGAACATCCCAGTTGCAAAGCTGCCTGTCCAGATCATCAGGGCAGAGACCAAGGTCGTCTAGTTTGATACCCAGTATCTGGAGACCCAAGCACTTGGCAGTTGTTACTGATCCGGGATAGGAGTATTGCTCCACTAGGATGCAGTCTCCTCTGTCACAGAGAAGTCTAAACGCCAATTCAATTGCAGAGGTTGTCCCGCATGTGATGGTGGACTCCCAATCTGCGTAAGGTGGGTTGTGCACAAGTTCGGTGTGCTCGGTGATCCATCGGAGAAACTGAGGTGACCCAGCCGAGTATCCATAGTTCATGGCGATGTCCAGGTCATACGCTGCCTCCCCTTTGGCGCAGACCATCGTCGGCTCAGCGTTGATGGTGCCCAAGGCCGTGTCTTGAGGAGTATGCATAGCATTCATCTGAATTGAAATGAAAGGGAAGTACTGCGGGGCTGGTCTGCCCGTTCCAAGGGAAATCTTGGGTGCTTTGCCAGTCGGGCCGCCACCCCTTGATGCAATCTTGAGTTCGGAGGTGAATTGTGTGAGAGCTTCAGTGCTCAAGCGGTGATCCCATCGCTTCGCCTTTGGCTTTTCGTCAGATGGCGGTTCTCGGAAATGAAACGAAGACGTATGGGGGCCGCTGCCACCAGGAAGTGGAGGTGCAGCAGCGCGCCTAGCCTCAATCGAGGCCAGTCGATGGTCCAAATGCGTACTCATGGTCGGTTCCCAAAATATTGGATGAGTTAGTCTTTCGATATCATGGCTTAAGTTGCATCTTACTCCCTTCATAGGAAACACACTCATTTAATGATATCGTGACAGTCTTAGCGTGTCCACCACGGGATAGTCTAACGGAGTATTCTAGCACAGAGATAACCTGACGGAGTAACCTAACGGAGTAGTCTTACGGAGTAGTCTGACGGAGTAGTCTGACGGAGTAGTCTGACGGAGTAGTCTCACAGAGTGGATCCATAGAGTAATTTAACGGAGTAGTCCTACGGAGGCCTGTAATTGGGAATCAAGAACATACGTGTTCTAGCCAAAATGCTAGCATGAGGAATAAATCTGTTTTTTCACGTTTTATGAGTATTCGGATTGGTTAATGGAAACATAGTTTTGTTCGAAAGTGATTGTGATTGAGCCTACCCCTCATCGTATCTGGGGAGACTACTCCGTTTAGGATTGGATTGTATTATAAAGTACTCGCATCTGTTATCATATACTTTGATTCCAATCTGCTACAACGCGCTCGAGAAAAAAGCAAACCAAAACCCAACAACCTGCTTTTCTATCCCCTTCTTCGTTTTACAATAGGTAGATCCTTTTCAACATGTCCAACCGAGCTACCCCTCCTCCCCGCGGCGTGCTCGTGCCTGCCCCCACATTCTTCAAATCCGGGGGTGAGCTTGACCTTGAGACTCAGTGTGCCCACGCCGTCTACCTGGCCAAATCTGGTATTAAGGGAACTGTTGTACTGGGTAGCACCGGAGAGGGCGTTCACGTTCACCGCCGTGAACGTATCGAGATCATCCGGGCAGTTCGAGAGCGTCTCAACGATGAAGGCTTCAACGACTTCCTTGTCATCGCTGGTACCTGCGAGCATAATATCGAAGAGACAGTCGAGCAGCTTCATGACGCCAAGAAGGCCGGCGCTGCTTACGGTCAGTCGCTTGTGCCGGGATACAACGCTGCGGACACCACTGACGACGGTCTCGTGAGCTGGTACACTGCCGTCGCCGATAAAAGCCCTATTCCTATTATGATGTACATATTGAACCCGGAATATTTCGACTGTCAAGTGTTCGGCTAACAGGGGTTTCATAGCTACAACTTTCCCGGAGTTGCCAACGGCCTTCGGATCAAGGCGGACGGCCTGTCCAGGCTCGCCGAACACCCCAACATCGTCGGCGCCAAGCTCTCCCACGGCGACGTTTCTCTCATCACCCAGGTTACATGGAACCCCCAGGTCAATCAGGAGCAATTCCATCTCTACACTGGCCTCGCTCAGATCCTTACACCTTTTGTCTTCCTTGGTGGTGCTGGTGCTGTTGATGGAACCGCTGGCTACTTCCCCAAAACCCTCGTCAGACTCTTCACGCTGGCTAGCCAGGTTCACCTGAGCAATTCCGAGGTAGCCGAGCGGAAGAAGATCCAGTACCGCGTCAGCTGCATGGCTGAGTTCGTTGTCAAGCACGGTGTTCCCGGTATTAAGGAGGCCACCAACCGCCTCCGTGGTCTTGGCCAGATCGGCGGAACTCGACTGCCTCTTCTCGGCGGAATCATCGGCGGAGATGCTGAGTGGGCCAAGTGGGAGGAAATTTTCAACGCTGTTGAGGAGATTGAAAAGTCTCTTTAGATACACTAGATACATAATATTGAGGAATACAAGTCACTTATAACCCTCGCTTTCTCTTTCCATTCCCATCTTCAACTCTCATTGTAGAAAATGTTGAGGAGGTTCAGCTATATTTCATAACTTCATGTCATCAGCTCATCCACAAGACGCGCTGTGAAACAAAATGTCTCGCCACTTCACTCTTTGGCCCGGTGGTCGTTATATCAACGAGGCAGAGGTCTGATCTATGGCCCGCCCACTGCCGTCTTTGCGGTGGTAGTACGATATCGCCTCACAAGGACACGGTTTAGACGGTACTGGGCCTACAGCATTATGGGACCGGAATAGATAGGGACATCACGGACTATGCGGAGTAGATTCCGGCGTAGACTACATAAGCGGGTCCGGCGTAGAATAAATAAGCGGGACTGGTGTAGCTGCTATCACATCTACTCCGTGGTACTCTACTGAGTAACCTGGTGCTAGAATTACAATATCCTGACTAGTACAAAGAAGGCTGACGCTTCGTCAGAGGCTGATATTGGCAACAGCAAATTAGTCAGCGGACAAGTGGCGTGGAAATGGGGTGGGGGGTTGCGTCCCAGCATGTCTGCACGGCGACGTATGATCTGAGTACTTGGAGTTGGAAGGCGGGGGATTACATGCGGGGGACAGAGTCTGGGGTCTTAGGCCTAGGGCACAAGGTTAAGGGGACAAGAAGGAAGAACAGCGAGAAACAGCTGGTGTAACTCAGGGATAAATAGGTGAGCCTCCTTATCGTAAGCCACAAACTTTGGTGTATGCTTGTTTTACAAAATATAGTTGACAAGGTGTTGATCTTGCCCTCAAACTTTATCCAACTTCTTATCTTCAGTTCCATATATGAATCATGGTTGACTGGTACACTGCGGGAGTCGCCTTGATTGCGGCAATGGGCACTTTATTGTTCGGATTTGACACTGGCATAGCCACAACAACTATTGCCCATGGTAGTTGGAAAGAATACATGAACCACCCTTCTGATGCCATGACCGGGGCGGTTGTTGCGCTTTATGTGAGCCTCAAATGCATATTACTCTTCACTATGCTAATGCCAGATTTAGATCATGGGGGAGACCTTGGGTGCCATCACTCAGAGTCTTCTTGGCGACAGAATCGGTCGTATCCATTTCATGCAGATGATGAGAGTCATCGTGACTATCGGAAGTACTATACAGACAGCCGCAATTAACATGGGCATGTTCCTGGCCGGACGAGCTATTGCTGGTATTGCAGTTGGAGGAATGGTCGGAACCGTTCCGATGTACCTGTCCGAAATCAGCCGACCGGAACACAGAGGACTCATAGGAGGTATCGCAGGAGCAGGCATATCATTTGGGGCTATGCTGGCCAACTGGGTCGGATACGCAGGTTCCTACGCTCCCGATGGCGCTATCCAGTGGCGCCTCCCACTCGTCCTACAAATCCCTTGGGGGCTTATAATACTTCTTGGGCTTGTCACCTTTATGCCCGACTCTCCACGGCAACTCATTCGTGCTGGCAAAATCGAGGCTGCTCGAAGGGCGCTATCCAAGATGCGGAGCGAAACCTCGCCAGAAGAATTTGTAGCCGAGTTCGACCAGATGCAAGCTCAGATTGAGTTTGAGATGGAACGCGAGATTGCTTCCTTTGGGGAAGCTTTGCAACTGTATCGCCACCGTTGTCTCGTCACTATAGCGGTATAGGTCATGACAAGCTTAACTGGAGTGAACGTGGTTCAGTATTACCAAACGATCGTGTACAAGTCACTAGGTATGGAACCCAGGACTACCCTCGCGCTGGCTGGCGTGTATGGCACTGTCGCAGTTGTTGTTAACTATATCGCCCTCGTATTCTTCATGGATCGATTGGGACGACGCAAGATGATCATCGGTGGCCTTGCCAGCATCGTGCTTGTCCTGATCTACACCGCTGTCATGCAACGGCATTTCCAGGAGACAGATAACCGCGTCGGAAAAGGTTTCACGATCCTTGGCATCTACATGTTCGTCACGGCTTACTATGGTCTTATCAACAGCGCTACATGGCTCTACAGCGCTGAGGTTTTGCCCCTAGCTCTGAGGGCCAAGGTTATGGGTCTTGCATGCGCTTGTCATTTCATTGTCAACATTGGAGTCACGCAGGCTGGTCCAAGTGCCCTTTCCACAATCCACGAGAACTACTACTATGTATTTGTGGGATGTACGGCATTCTTTACAGTCATAGCCTATTTCTTCTTCGAGGAAACTCGGCACAAGACTCTAGAGGAGATCTCTGAGGCTTTTGGTTACGAAGTCACTTCGAGCGAGGATATGCATGTTCCCCGAGCTAAACTAGATGTCGAGGAGAAAAGTCGGCAGATTGAGCATCATGCCTGATTAAATAGCACAGAGATATTTCCGCGTCGCGAGCAGTTCTGTCAAAGACAGTACTTATGGATAGGTAGAACAGTATGATCCTGGTCTATTGATATCCAGTAGCAAGGTCTCGTCAATATCCAGTGAGTATTGTTTATATCTCAGTATTTAAGTTTGAGCATATTCTGATTCAACTTTCCAACGCATGCTTAGAGATTTCTATCATCTAGTAGTATCCAGTCCGCCGTATTATCACCATCTTGAAAGCTGCCCAGATCTAATTGCAGAGACGTGTCATACTGTCCCAGGAGTATTTGATCATAGGGGGCTCCAGCGGTTGAAATGTCTGCCATGCGTCCGGTCAGCCTATTGCAAAACACACTCGCCACCAATCTCACCTGGATCAAGACAAAGAGCTTCTTCGAGCCATTTGTCGTCTTCCGAAACTCCTGCAGCCTCTTCCTCATTTGCCTTCTGGTGTGGGCCAATCGTTTCCATTGGCATATCTTCCATGCTGCGAGACATCAATTGCATGTCAAACCTAGGACCTCCCGCCCTAGCGAGAACAATGCCGACTGCTTGGGCGGCCTTCTTCGCCTCCCTCGAGTGTTGGCCTTTGCGCATCCAGATTGCTCGAGAGTTTCGCAGAGCTTCCATGATCTCCTCATCCTGCCCAACCATCCTTTGCCGGTGAACCACCGAGCATAGGACCATGGTGGCTGTGAGAAAATGATGGTTCATAAGCGATCCAACTCGCCAGTGCATGATGTGGAGTTGTCCTCCCGGGCGGGTCTCTTCGTCCAAGATCTGCTGAATACGCAACGTCTCCAGCGCCGCGTTGATGCAAGCCTTTCTGGAATAGGTGAATGTGTCAAGATCATGCGAGGTGGATTCTGCGAACAGGAATCTTCTATGAAGCATGATTTGTCCCTTGTAATAGATGTGGCTCAAGAACAAGCGGGCCATGATCGTTTGTGGTGAGTCGGTGACGCTAAGTGCCATTGATTTGGGCTGCAGGGGCGGTGGGACACTTGCTTTTGCATCGTTCAAGATCTTATCGACCCTCATGTACTCGGCATATCCTGACGGCTTGAGGGACGAGGTCAGATCTGAGACGGCACCCAGAGCTATGAGAATCCGCCTCCTTGCGATGATACCCAAGGCAGTGGTGTGCTCCGTTTCCGGGCGGGGCGGAGGCAGCTCAGAGATGTCCCCTTCAATATCTGAATCATTCAGATCCCTTGGTTCTTCGGTGTCGAATTGGTCGCTTGTGATCATACGGGGCATGCCCATCTGGCCTGAAATGAGACTATCGCCGAGAAGAACAGTCGCCCACACCCTTCGCCTCATTTCTCCTTCAAGTGGGGTGATGCCGGGGAAGTGCTTGGGATCGCGATGATATCCCATGCGTTTTGCCAGGTTCACCTCAATCCCCAAGAGGAACCAGACATCCTTTTCGGCATCTTCGTGGATTCGAAATTCGATATAGACGTAGTTCATGAACGTCTCCAAGGTATGGCTGCCGCCATTGGTGTATTCGCCCATGATGAGACATTGAACTACCTTCTCCCTGTACACCTCAATATCTAGATCGTAACGAGTCATTTCCTTAGAAAGCCCCTGGCTGTTGGTGTCTGAAGCTATCAGGGCTAGGCAAATCATGCTATACAGCAGCCCAATCCACATGATGCTGGCATTGCAGGGATCGTCCCAGAAGGCTTCATACTGATTCGCTTGGTCAGTCGTAGCAAGAGGCAGATGCCAAGTAATGCGGCTCACATACCTCTCGAAGAAACGTGGGACCATGGACAGAAGCTTTCCGCCTGAGGGTTAGCGACTAGATCATCCAAGAAGTAAGAGAACACTCACATGAAGCTACTAGGTCTAGATGGTTGAAGTATCGGGAGACATAACGATCGACAGTAGACTTGGGCGGTAAAGCAGATAGAATCTCTTCCCTACATCTTGCGGGTCTGCATCCGTAAAGCAAAAGCGCTCGTTGCGGAGGGAAGGATCCCGAGGCCGTATTACCACAAACGTCCTGGGTTGGCTCTGATGCAGGCCCCGGGCTTTCACCAAGCCTGAACTGCTCCTCTCGATTGAAGTGGTCTCTGAGGTCCGCGATGCTATCCAGAATGGCACCCCAGTGGTCACCACTCACGTATGAGTGATCTGCAGCGCCAGTGCGGAGACTTCCAGTCTCAGAGCTGTCGTCTATGGGCGTGCCAACAGATGCCTGTGCCGATTCCGCCAATTGACTTGAGCTCTTCTCAGGCCCGAATGTCATCACCAAGCGCTCAAGGTGCGCAAGACGATCCTGTAGTGTTGCATCGTTTGGTGACACTGTTGATGATGATGCCATCGCAGAGTTCTCTGCGTAGACGCACGAATGACCTCGTGAAGAGCAGCTGGAACATGGCTTCTTGCGATCGCATCGCAATCTAGTAGAGCGGTGTCAGCGACTTTTTAGATGAGTAAGAAAGTATTGATTTACTTCCGGCGACGACAAAGATTGCAAGAAAGCTGCGGCTTATCACGTCGGCGACTAGCAATGGGTCGCGGGCGGTGGACGACCTGTTCATGATGCGTAATTATTGAGGGCCCATTTGCCACTGATACCGGTCGCGATTCGGGCATTTTGTTTCTGACCAGCAGCCGTCCGATGGCTACCTCATGTAAGCGTCGGGAGGAGGAAATATTCCTCAATAAAAGGCCGGGAAGCAATGGTTCAAGAGAAGCTATAGCTATAGGTGCCGATGGGAAGTTGATGAATGTCAACGTATGGCACGTGAATGTAGTTGACGGACCTTGCATCCCCGAAAAGTAAGCACTAAACCCGATGGCATGATTCACCTTAGTGCCGCCGGGAAGGAGTTAATGTCCTGACCCTCCGATCCTCCGGCCGATCCTCCGGCCGATCCTCCGGCCCTCAAAGCCGGTGAAATTGCGATAGTGCACATAATCAAGTTCTTCTTGTACCAGGTTGCACAACCTTTCCAATTGGATGTCGATGAAACCATTTCACGTCGTAGAAAATTGGAACCATTTGTAAGGGCGCCCGGAATGAGTGATGTAAATTGAGTTGCCGCTTGTCCTTGCGGCAAGAAGTTAAGAAATACCATACAAAGAAATACTTCTAGATAGTGCAGCTGTGTCCAACAGCTAGCAAAGTTCCAAAAGCTCAGTCATGTCTTCAGATGTGATGTCCGTACTTAAGCGTAAGCACGGAGAGCATCAGCAAGTTGGTTGTACTGCTCAGGGGTAAGGTTGCTGTAGGAGAGGCAGTCAGAGCCGCAGGGGAGGGCGAAGGGCCCGGTGCCGTCGCCGACGAGGACGTTGGCCAGGTTCATGCAGGTGGCGGGGACGCCCGAGAACTGGATCTCTGTGGTGATTATTAGCAATGAGCTCAACGTGATGGATGATCGAGTGCCTTACCAGTGTCAGACGGTGCAGTGGCAGTGATGGTCAGGCCAGAAATGTCGTCGCGGCAGCGCTGGTACTCGAACTCAGGGACACCCTCAACCTGGCGAGGACGAACGGCTGTGACAAAGCCATCGCGCTTGCCAAAGATGGTGGTGAAGAGCTCGGCGATGCCGCCACCAAAGAACTCGGCGGCCAGACCAATGCCGCGGCCGATGTCAGCCTGAGCGGGCTGAGCGACCATGAGAGCGACGGGGACGACGACAGTGGAGGCCTTCATTTTGATGGTTTGAGGAAGTTTGATGATTTAGAGTGAAAAGTTGTGTATGAGATTTGAGAGCTGAGTGTGAGAGCTGTGTGTGGAATGTTTGTGTTGATGCGGATGAGGACAGAAGAATTGTTTCCATGGAGTGTGCAAACTGATTCTTATATACAATTTCTCTACCAAAAGGAACTTGTTCAACATGCCCGTGTTGGATCGTCAACATGGACAGCTCCGGTTCACAAGTTGCATGCAGATTCACTGGCAACGATCGGCGATGGATTCTATGGGCCTCACAACCACGAACGAAGTTCTCACGAGGCGAAGCCATTCAGGTGTTGCCTACAACCTGCTCAGTCTCAAGTATACGCGTAAGCCAAGCTAAGAGGAATCAAATCCCAAAACTATTGGTGAGATAACTCAACACCAGGAAGGGTGCCTTGAATCGTGCCATGCAACTAGCAAGGCCTTTCAGCATCGTGAATGCTCTGCAATCGAATTCGGTAGCGGCGTGTGTCAATGTCTCCACAGTTCTTTGTCGACTAGATACCGTAGCGTAGGCTGTCACCTATCCTTCGCCAAGTCTACAAGACCAGGTTCGACGCCGAGAACCCGATATGTGTGATGACACTCAAAGAGCTAGAAATGTGTGATCACAGCCTAACTGCCAAGATTCCTTCGTCTCTATCCACAATCTACATGTCACCGATGTCAATCGGAACCAATTATTGCTATGGGGGGTCCTGAAGAGGTAGCCTATGTCGAGACGTTATCATAAAGATCCTGGTTTATTAACGTAAAGCCTTTGAATGTGACCCACACCAACTAAAAGACCAGGGCAACTGTATCAAAAACAATGAAGTAAATATGACTAGCGCTTTTTATCGTCTGATCTGCTGCCATTTCCATATTCATAAGTTGTTGTGTTTTCGTCTTCATACTTACTTAGCAGACTCGAAGTCCGCAACCAACGTAAATAGTCCTTAGCAGCGCACTTAGTTCAGTGGTGTGAGTGCGTGTATCTCTTCAGTGCTATGTTTCATTTCAAGGGAAGCACCCATTGTCTTACACGACCATCTGATGTGCCTCCAGGTATGATAGATTTGTGGGGTAATTTGCGCCAAGGATCTCGGGCCGCACAATGGGACAGCCATCCTACGAGGCGAGGTTGCCCTGACCCACAAGAGACTTACCTGGCTGTCAGCCTCCTATCTCCTTCGGGAATACGAGGCCAGATTCAGTTCCTCACTTCATCCAAAACTGGTCATCTCTGATCCGATTATGCCGGGCCAAGACCACGTGTGGGAGCAATAGGTCCTCTAGGCAACCGTTTTGCACGTTTGAGGCAAAGTGAACGGGAATCTTGTACCTGACTTAAGGTTGGTAGGGCGAGGCTTTAGCGAGAAGGAGTGTGCTGAGATGCCTTCGGGTCTGGGCAACCCATGTTCAGAAGAGGATGAAAGTATGGAATTTGTGGGACATGGTCCAGTGGAACCCAAGAAATCCTTCTTTCTTGATCGAGTTTCATCTCGCGAGGCAACACGCTGAGTTTGGAAGAGTTCTAGAGCGTGCGGCTTGCAGATCATGGGACACAATTGACTCCAGTCAGTCTTGATGGCTCACACTCTTCGCCTCGAAATCCCTAGACGACGTCGTGGCTACCGAGGTCGAAGTCACTTGTTTCTATCAATTGCTGTTTCAGGATTTTGAAGCTTCTGATGTAATGGAAATGTCCAACCGAGCATGCAGTGATCTACTCAGAGTCTGCTGAGCTGAATTCGATACTGACCTTCTAGCCTGACTAGGGAAGACTTGAAGCCCTCCGTCGAGTAACAGGCTGCGTGAGCCATGAATCAAAAGAACCAGGCCCACAATCCGCAGCTAAGCATACTGCAACCCCGAAAGTTCATCCTTCACCAGGATAAGCCCAGATTCATCCCATCATTCGACCGGGACAGCCCCACAACATACTCGGTCGTCAAAGTGGAAGTTCGGTGCCTGGCCTTGGCCATTTACATCCTTGCCAGCGATCGGCGATCGTCGCCTCAGCCGCGATGGAGCCGTTGCATGAGCCCGCAAAAGTTCCGGGCGAACCATCTCTCAGCTCATCAACTGCAGTCAAAGGATTCAACGTCGGGTTATAATTCCTGCCGACTCAAAGCACACCCGAGAAGGATTCAGTTCTAGTCCTGGAAATGTCGTCAGCCAAGTCGACGACGAGGCCGTTTCCGAGAAGGCTGACTGGATGTAAGTGATCTAAAGTCCGGATGACTTCGTCGACTTACAAACGCACTCTTTCAGCGCGAAACTCGCCCTCATTCAGCGCATGCTATGATGGAGATTGGTTTTGTTAAGTTATTCCGCAACACGGAGCTGTCCGCTGTTCTTCACGGACTAGTCCCCGTGGCGTGGTTCTTGACTTCCCTGCCAGCTTTCGTCGTCACCATTCACCGGCGACCTGGCCGTCGAAGATGGCTTTTTTTACCGTTCAACGTCTTTGGGCCAATTGTATGCTTTCTGCAGGTCGGCAGGCTTAAGGCAGGTCTTGACTGGCTTTGGGCTTTCACGTCTATCATTTACATTTTCCATGCCACTTCGGCTCTTTATCTTGAACAATGGACTCTGCCTGTTACCGCGTCAAGGCCAGGAGATTTCTTAGCGGAGAAAATCTACGCTTCTGTCAAGGCATGGAACAACCCTCGTCGGCTACCGCTTCGTCCGTTCACACACCAACGTATCATTACTCAACGCCAGCGAGCTTACTTCACTTTTTGCAAGCTCGGCATAATCTGTATCCATTGGGTCGTCTATCTTGTAATTGAAGTCGGCACCTTATTTATCCTACGACCTGCCCCTAGAGAATTTGTGTCACCGGGATACTTCCATTTCGCCCTCGACCGCGCAGCTCTCTTGCGAACAGCCTACTGTCTCCAGTGGGCCTGGCTGACATACTTCATTCTCACCGTCGCGAATGCGGTCGTCGCGACATTATTCGTCAGCATCTTGCAGTTAGACACGCCAAACGAGTGGCCATCCCTCTGGGGAAATCTCCTCAAAGTCCACAGCATCAGAACCTTCTGGGGAGTATTCTGGCAGAACATTGGAAGCCCATCGCAATTGACATACGGGCGCTTCGTCACTCGGAATGTACTATGCCTGAAACCCAAAGGCACAGCAGAGAAGTCGTTTCTGGCCTTCTTTGTCTTCACGGTATCAGGGACGATCCACATTGCCACCAATTGGATGACGAGGGATACGGCTCCTGTTGAAGACATCTATGGGGACATGATTTTCTTACTCTTGAACTTCGCGGCTGGGTTGTTGGAAGTTTTGATGCAACAAGCTGTCTTCACCAGACTGAACATCAGCAGGGGCAGAGATAGACCGCACTCGATCCTTCGCAGAGCATTTGGTTTCTTCTGGGTGTTTGTTTTCTTTTATACTATTGTACCCCCTTGGCAGTTCCCTTACATCGAGGCAGACCTTCGACGCCGCTTTGTCCCTTTCAAGATGAACGTTCAGTTTGAAAGACCTCAGATACTATAATCATCAGACAGTCAACCATGCGACAGATAAAGAGAATAGAGCGATGAGCCAAACGATGAAATTTACCACGAATGATGAAATGACCAGTTCTTCTATCTGTTAGATGTACCCAAGCTCCTCCATAGCCTCGTCCTCCAGCCGAGCATCATCTTCAGGCTTGAACACCTTGTCAACATTTCCCGGTCGCACAAAGCCATCCTGTCCATTCAGTCCCCTCACAAAAACATGTCTCTCTCCAACCACTTCTCTTGCACTCTATTGCCCACGTGGAAGCCCTGAGCATTCTTTCTTGCCGCATCAGTAAGAACAATGGCTCTGATTAACTTCTCCTGGCTGCTCTCATTTCCAGTGGGATTCTCATGCACCCACAGGAACCGGTGCGTCATATCCTTGTACAGCTCGTACCAGCTCGCGCACCGGTTCTGCAACCCAAGGAGAGTGTCCTTGATTGCCGTCTCGTAGGCGAAAGGGAAGAAACCCGCCGAGTCAAAGTTGGTTATCGCCACAAGCTCATAGCCTGGACCAAAGTCAACCTGCCGTGGTCGCATCAGGATGTTGCGAGGTTCGAGGTCGTTGTGACAAAAGGCGCTGCAGTATGTCAGGAGGGCGAGGTTGTCTGGGGTGAACTCGACCTGGTGGCGAATGGAGCTGTCCTTCTTGAAATCGCCGTCAAGAAGGATCGAACCGTCGTTGGAGGTTGCTAGCTCGTACCTAGCGTTTCCTGGTGAAAGTCTCTTCGTTAGGAACGAGGCCATGTCACTGAACCAACCCACTTGCGAATTGCCTACCGCAGGGATGTCTTCCATTTCTTGTGCCTGTAGGCCATTCTCGGATAGTATGACCCAGTCTTCCATGTCGAGATCACCAAAGTTGATCTTCTGCAGCTCTGACATTGCGTCGATGATGTCCTTCATGAAAGCTTTCTTTACGACCGGGTTGAATTCGTCCCAGTACTTCTCAGCGGGAACCACGTCTTGGTAATGCTGGCTGATGAGGTAGTGAAGCTGAAGACCGTCTCCGGTACGCGTAGTCCCGGCACCCCAGACCTTGGGCACAAGTGAAGGCAACTTCCGATGGGCCAGCTTCTGGAATGCCGCCGAGCACAGGAGCTGGTTGTTACGGCGGGGCTTCTCGATGCGGGCCATGAGGTGCGTGGGGAGTCCGTCCGGGGGCTCTTCGCGGTCGGTGAGGTCAATGACGAACTCGCAGGTGTCGATGGTGTTGAAAATGATGGTGTGCCTTGGGGAATGCTGCCATTCGCTGCCGAACATCCCCTGAAAAACGGCAAGATCGGGGACGATCACCTGCTCGCCCATATTATTGTCAACGTGAACATAAGGCCCAGTTGGCCCCTCGAATCTCGAATCCGTAATGTGAAGGTTGGAAAAAGGATTCTCGATGTCCCAAGCCATGGATTCGACGGTCCTGCCCCCGGCAGATCTGCTTACGTCCGTGAAGCCGTAGTCGGCGAATCGGCTGGCGATGTAGGAGCCTTCGCTGTCGCTGTCACTTTCGAATCGGTAGGCCATGATGAAATCGGCGTGTGGGTAATTCCGATACACAATAGTACAGGTAGAGGTTTCTATGGTTGGGGTTGGAGACTCACCGCGTCTAAGGATGGTGTTGGGGTCTTCGTGGAGGTGATGAAGGGCTCAAGGTTGGAGGTGTTTGAATTGATGATTAAATTGAATCTAAAGGATACTAGAGTTTATACTGTATTTGTAGACTACTACTCACGAGTGTTTTGGGGGTACCTAGAAGGCTCTTGTCAAAGTCCGGGCAGTACCCTGTTCGCAACAATGCCAGGTGTTCTTCACTTGAACAATGCCAGGGTCTTTAGCATTGCGACTGAGGTTTTGAAGGCTATGTTTCCAATCAGACTCAGTAGATTTCTTTCGCGTGTATAATACGTTGTTTGTTATCGGTCTTTGTCATTTTCTGGAGATTATTCGAGTTGATTCAACACAATAACTCGGGCTTTCCAAAGGACAAAGAAACCAGTCATCTGTTCCGCAGCAGTACCTCAGAAAAGGCACTGATGCTACGATTCAAGTATTAGTGGCCACATCAATCTGAGAAGAAGCCTGGATATTCCGTGGTTTCAATGCGTGTGCAGTCGGAGTTGTGTCAGCCACTTGCAATTTTCTGAAAATTGTGACGTGGGAAAACTTCCAGGTAAGAGCGAGGTTTGCCCAATTTTGTTATTGGCTTAGGATTCTACAGCAAACGAAACACTAGAAAAACTATACAAGGCTGAAAGACATTCTATCCATTTTCTCCGCAAGACCGGTGAGCCTAGGAGTCAAGTTGCCGTACCTCCTTCATCATGCTCCGCCTTCCTCACCGAGGGGACCTCTCGGTCAACACGCTGGCCCGAGCTCCCTCACTGGATCCCCCACCAATCCTGCCCCACCACACCTCGCTCATCTTGAGTGCTCCTGCCTCATCTCAACTCACCACCAAACTCATCCTCCAACATCAACCACAACCGCCGCCATGGACACCTCACGAGACTCCTCCAACCTCCTCGATACACACAACCGTCTCATCGCAGACGTCCTGTCGCGCTTCCGCATGCTTACCATGCTCGCGACAATCCAGGCCGAAGGCGAGCGCAAAAACGCCGAGCCGCAGACCGTCGCGGTGACGGGCATGTCGATGCAGATGGAGTTCGAAGGCCTGGTACGTCAATCTTTCACCCTTCCATCCGCGCATCTCAATTTGTCTTCTGCATGGACTGTGAATCTGAAGGAAGAAGACGGAAAACATTTCACTGACACCAGACCCCACAGCACACCTCAGTCAAAGACCTACTCGCCCTCTCCCGCCGTCTCAAGGAGCTCTGGCTCTTCGGCAAGCTCGGCGCCGGCGAGAGCGACGCGCGCATCCAGGCCGACAAGCTGCAGGCCGACGTCGTGCGCTGCGCGGAGCTCCTCAACGCCATCCAGGAGACTCGGTACAGCGGGCTCGCGACCGCCGCCGGGGGCAAGTGGGCGCCGATCGGGAGGCAGGATGCGGCTGCTGCCGCTGCGCCTCCGCCTGCTGCGGCACCTGATGGAGGAGCTGCGGCGCCGACGCAGCCTGGTGGTGCCGGTGCTTCGTGAACGCGGAGGCAGAGTGGAAGTTACGGTGGTGATGCATTTTATTGGCGTTTGGGGGTTGACTTCGGGTTTTCACATTGCGATGGGACTAGCTGATACCCACGAGGACGGGGAAAAAAGAACTATTTATGCTTTTTGAAATTGGTCTACGGTCTGTGTAGCCTCATCATTGTGATGCATCATCTACTGTATACAACGACCCGTGACGAGAAAGAGGCTCGTTTAGCCCTCGCCGTTCTCGGGGTCCTCGTCCTCGTCACCCATCTGCGCCTCCAGCGTCTTCTGCTTTTCCTCTCCCTTGGCGGTCATGATGGCACCAGCGTCGATGCCGGCGGCCGTAAGCCAGAGGAAGTAGTCCGACTTGAAGTTGTCCACCTGCTGGAAGAAAGTGTGAAAACTGTTGACACGCGATCAGTAAAACTCGTCGGCAAAAGTGCCCCAATTCGGTGCGCAAAACTTACACGTTCTCCTGCTCCTCGACCTCGAAGATGCGCTGGTAAATCTGCTTGTCTTTGAACGCCTGCAGCTTATCGTCGTACTTGGTGAAGTCGATCGTCTCCTTGCCAAAGTTGTCCTGCGCGCGGCGGTTGTACGCGTCGAAGACGGGGCGCTCCAGCAGCAGGCCGAGGCCGGGCGCCTTGGGGATGGCGATGCGCGTCGGGCCGTAGCTCTGGCGGACGCGCTCGAGCGGCGTGCCGCAGCGCACGACGAGCGACGCCATGCCGACCATCTTGCGGATCTGGTGCATCATGAAGCTCTGGCCGTGCACCTTGAGCGACACCCACTCGGTGTCGCGGATCTGGATCGGGCTCATGTTGACCTTGAACGACTTGATGTGCCGCTTCGCCGAGGGGTCCTTGAAGGTCTTCTGGACCGTGTAGTTGTGGAAGTTGATGGTGCCGCAGTACTCGTTCAGCGCGGCCTGCAGCTGGTTCAGCCGCTCGGGGGTCACGCGGTACCGGCGCTTGGCGTTGATGTAGGCGGCCTTGATGTCGCGGAGGGCGAAGTCGACGGGGGTCAGGTCGCGGTTTCTAGGCTTGAGGCTGCCCTCGGGGACCTCGGCGGGCGCCTTGTCTTCGGCGGGCGCGGCGTCTGTGGTTTCCGCAGAGGGTTCGGGGGCGGCGGGTTCGGCAGCCTTCTCAGCGGGCTTGGCGTCGTCGCCCTCGGGCTTCTCGTCCGCGTGTATCCTCTCCAGCACCTTCGCCTTCGTCTCAGGATCGAGCTTCGCAAGGATCGGCTTGATGTCCTTCTCGTCGACCTCCTCCCAGTACTTAATGACATCCGCCAGCTTGGCCTGAAACTCGTCGTAGTGCCCGTGCTCCTTGGCCTTCTCCACTAGCTGCTTCCACAGGAAGCTATCAGGGTGAGGAGGGAGCAGGCAGTACGTCGGCATGAGGTACTCGTACCACCTCGAGTCGCAGGTCTGGTAGCAGCTGAAGGAGTTGTTGGTGCGCTGGATGCCCCAGACGCGGATCTGCTCGGGCAGGGCGGCGTTGATCTTCTCGACCACGTCCTCGTCCTCGATGATGAGCTTCAGGCTGATGACGTTGCCCGCGGCGTGCACACCCTTGTCGGTTCGCGCGCAGCGCACGAGGCTCGACTTCTTGTGGTCGTCGGCATTGGCCTTGGAGATGGCGCCGGCGGCGACGAAGGCCTTGAACAGGTCGCCCTCGATCGTCTTCTCCTCGTTGTTGATCTGCATGCCCTTGTAGCCCGTGCCGGAGTACCCGACCATGACGGCGACCTTGCGCTTCGGGCGGCGGGCCTCGGCGGCGATCTCCTCGGCGGAGAAGGGGTTGGCGGTCTGCTCGGCCTCGCCGTCCTCGTTCACCTTGCGGCGCTTGAACTCTTGGTACTCGGTGTTGCGTCCGCGCTTGTCGGTGGCCTCGCGACTGCGCCGGCGTACTCGTCAGCAAGACACGGCCAATAACAACCATTGGGGCGCGAAAGTGACGGACAATTCGCGGTAAAAGATGTTCAACCTACCTCCAAGACGACCTTCCCTGCTCCTGCTTGCGCTTCGGGTGCCGCTTATTCTGGTTGCGACCTCCGCCACGCTGACGACCGTTCTGGTTGCCATTACCAGGCGCAGAGACAGCCGGGGCGCTGGCGCCGGAATTTGAGGGATTGTCTGTCGCCATTGTCTGGTTGCCGTGACGGACGCTCTCATCGTCCGGACGGTGTAGGTGGAGTGGTTGTGCGCGCCGGCCTGCGACAGAAGGCTTCGTCCAGATTTTTTTTTTGGGCCAGCTGCAAGGCTGCACTGCGGAAGGTCCGTGTGGACCCTTGAAGGTGCGGGGCTCGTCCGGCTGAACACCGGTTGGTGGGCCCTACATTAGTCACTCAAGCCTTGCCACTTTGGGACTAGAACGGTTCACGGACCATTTTCAACTTCTGGCATCGTCTTGGTGTTTTTGCGATCGAATTTCCTCCAAGCCAACATTTTTGGCAATGCAAGCAGAGGCAGACTCGGCTGAGAGAAGCAGAACACAAGGCTAAAGACTATCATCACAGACCAGGCACGAAATGCAATAAATATGTCGATTCCTCTACCTTGAAGCGAGGGCACTCTGTCAACCTGTCCAATCGACAATGCGTAAGTGGGGCAGTAAAAGTGGGTGTTCTCGGACAGAGATGGACGCTATTGGTTCGCATTCAGTTCCGCGCAATCACGCCTTCAGATGGCGGTTTCGGTCTCGGTCCCCAACATCAGCATGCCAGACTCTCTGATCTTTAAAGGTATTCAGCGCAATATTTTCCGAGTCCACGTATTCTACAAAGACTTTTTTTTCTGTACCCATTTTCTCCGGTCGTCGATCCCTCTGAGTTGACTCTCGCTCCGCGACAACCTACACACTAAGAACTACCCAACATGCGGAAGCACAAGAAATCGCGGCTTGGATGCAGAGAGTGTAAGCAGAGGAAGGTCAAATGCGATGAGACCAGGCCATCCTGTGTCAAGTGTCGAACGGCAGGAAAGAAATGCTCATATGTCGGGATGCAGAGTAGCCTGCCCGTTCCCCCAACTTCATCACACCTCTCCACGACATCATCTCCAGGTCCCCAGTCGACTCCAGACTCGGGAGCCTCCCCGTACGCCTTTTCCCCAGGAACGCCTCTATCTGACTCTATCGTCTTCACTCCATCTTCCGCCGCCGCTCCGGCCTCCATACCATCTCTTCCTCCACCGACATCCGTACCATGTGTCCCACCAGATACCCTCTTCGCAGAAACCTACAGCCTCTTCCACCTCGACCTCCTCCGCCACTTCCAGGGCCCACTCACAGAGGTCACTGTATCAAGTCAGTCAGAGATGGAAATCGTGCTTCGCGTGACCTACACGCAAGCCTTGAAAGCACCCTACCTCATGGACGAGCTTCTTGCCTTCGCCGCAGCACACAAGAGCACTGTCTCTGACGACCCCGAGATGAAAGTTCTCTACCAGAACGAATCGACCCGCCTCCAGAGCCGCGCCATCAGTCGACTCGGAATCACTAACGAGGACGTCACTGAGGACAACTTCCTCGCCCTGTTCTCCTTTTCCATCCTCCTCGGCCAACACGTCCTGTTCGACATCTTCTCCAACGCCTCCACCCTGCCCGGTGTCCTGGATAAGTTAGTGAATTGCTTGGAACTGCACTCTGGCATCAAATTCATCGTTGCCCAGTCCATGGTAAGATTCGGGAACATGTTACGAGACTTGTTCCCTACAGACCCTGTCCACTTCCAAGTCGACGTCACGTCTTCGTCTCACGGCACTGAGTGTGAGGACCTTCTCCGGCGCCTCGAGGAAAGCGAGCTGAGTGAGTCTACCAAGAAGGTGTACCTCGAAACCACCAAGATCCTACAGTACCTATTCGACACGGTGCATACATCGGAAACTCGTCGCTTCGTCGCCGTTCAGGAGTGGCCGGTGCGCATAACGCGGGATTACATATCCCTGCTACAGCAACGACGCCCCGAAGCGCTCGTCATCATGGGTTATTACGCAGTCTTGCTGCATCGGGCAAGGGACTACTGGGCCGTCGGAGACTCGGGGAGGTTTCTCGTCAAGACCATCTCAAATCACCTCGGGAGTTACTGGTCTGAATGGCTGGAATGGCCGAATCAAGAACTTGATATGCCATGAGGTCAACTACCAACTACCTAATGCGCCGTCCATCTGTATACAAAACATTATCCAAGCTGTGATCAAAACCCCCGCAAAAAGCTCTGTCTTCAGCGCAGCTCCAGGTGTTTAGGCTCACTACGCTTAGACGCAGGAGCGTTTTCCGACCCAGAACAGGACCAGCACTTCTCCAACGCGGCGTCGCCACACGAAGCAATGTATTGAGCCTTTTGCGGGTAAGGGCACAGGATACGGTTCTGGGTCTCGTTTTCGCCGACGTTGAACTTGATGGGGGTCTTCTCAGGCGCAGTGCCCTCCTCAACCCAGTCGCGCAGCTGCTGGAAGAGGTTGTTCGGCTGCCCACTCTTGCCGCCAAAGCAGTGAGCCAATCCAGGGGCTTCGAAGTAGCGGAAGAAATCCTGGATGTCGGGGGTCACTCCGGCCACGGCGTTGTAGTACTCCTCCGTGGATCCGGGCGGGATAACAGTGTCGGCCTGCGAGGAAGCTGTTAGTATAGATATGATCACAAGACCTTGAAAGGCACATACCAGTCCATGGAAAGAAACAATCTTGCCTCCAAGATCACGAAACCTCGTCAAATCCGGATCCGCAGACTCTACCAGCGAAGCATATTGCTGGCGCCCAGAGCTGACAAGCGCGTCAAACTCTGTACGGCTCAGATGCCCGATATCAAACGCAGGGTCCTTGGCCACAAACAGCTGAAGCCAGGAACCCCCGAGCATACTCGGCACGCCCACACATCCCGTGGCATTGCAGCTCGTCTGCACAATGCTCAACATCCCCGTCAAATCGGTCCCCGGGACCAGACCGCTGTAGTACTTCTTTGCAGAGTACCCATGCCACGTCGCGTTCGCCACCACCGCCGCGGCCCTGCTCACAGCCATCTTCGTCCCATTCGTCTGCGCGCACTCCACCTCCCGCCCGACGACAGAGAAGGCGTCAAACTTGGCCAGGCACGCGCGCTGGTCGGCGACAGCGCCGTCGACGACGCCGTCCAGGCCGTCGCAGGCAGCGAGCGCCGCTGCGGAGAGCGCGTCGAGCTCGCAGGGGTAGGGATACTCGCCGAGCTCGTTCATGAGCTGCTGCGGCCACTGGGAGAAGGGCATCAGCTCGTTCCAGTGGATGGCAGGCGCGCCGGCGGCGATGCCGTCGTAGAGGTCCGGGTACCGCTGGGCGATCATGAGGCCCTGGCGCCCGCCGTTGGAGCAGCCGTTCCAGTAGGAGTACTTTGGATCGCGGCCGTAGAAGCTCTTGGTCAGGGACTTGCCGACGATGGCCTGGTCGTCGGTGTTAGTCATTAGATCAACAGCAAGAGCTATGCAGGCAATTGAATAGGTAGATTCACCTCATCGTTCAAGGAGACGGAAGCCGTGTTCTGCAAGTTGTACAGATTGACGTTGCCGGGGCTGTTGAGCACCCACGGAGTCGGCTCCTGCGCGGCCCCAAGCCCGGCGTCGGTGGTGATGGTCGCGTACCCGTCCGCGATGGCGCCCTGCATGCCCCCGTACGTGAGGAAGAAGCGGCCGGCGACCCAGCCGCCGCCGCCGATGGCCTGGAAGCGCTCGTTCCAGTCCAGCGGCAGCCATGCCTCGGTGACGATGTGGTCGTTCTGGCCGGGGTGCGTGTAGGCGATGGTGACGTTGCAGAAGGAGACGTTGTCGAGCGTGACGGCGGGCGCGACGTAGCGGAACGCCTCGGCGACGGAAGCGCTGTAGTTGGTGACGAGATTTGCCTCGAGGGAGAGCACTTGGGCGCCGAAGAGGGAGGGGCTGAAGGTGCTGGGGACGCACGAATGTGCTAGTGAAAGGTCCATTGCTGGCGATTTATCCTGTTGTTTGGTCTACTTTATGGATCTAGTTGTCGAGGTTAGTCTTGTTGTTCATCGTGAAGGAAGTCTTCGGCTTCTGGCTTTATATCCATCGTTGCGATGGCATAGCCTCATGCGAACTGCAGCAACGGCCGCCCATGTTACTTCGCATAGGTAGGTGTGGAATACAAAGTAACGAGACAACATGTTCCACGAAGGATTCGGTTAGGTACGTGTAAGCTTGTTGTTCCCTTTCATTCATTCGGTGGGTGAGTCACCCGGTCACGTCAGGGCTTTCAGGGGAAGCTGTTGGGCAAAATTTCCGGTGTTGGTTCCCGCGTATGTAGCTGCTGCCGATCCACTGCGGGCCTGTCGCAGTCGCTGTAATGCGATTCGCTCGCTCAGTTGAGAACCTGATGCGACGCTTCTGCTCGCCGTGCTGTATTTGGACAATAGTGGCTGTGTGGGAATAAGACGGGCTGTTCGTGTAAGCTTACTTACATGCTTGGCCTGCGGGCTGTTCGTCGGCGTACTGGACTTGGAAGTGAGATGTCCAGAAGCATTATTCAATCAATCGAGTGGATTCGGAACGTGGGCTAACGGATCCTTGATCCAATGACAGAAACTTTCGGAGATTCTTGAGACGTTCTTGACTGAGTTTCACTGAAATTCAAGTACCCTAAGTAATATTCAATTATCTCGAATGAGAATTCTCTTTGACGTCCATCACTATTTTAACCCTTCCTCCAAAACATTATGTGATCACCCAAGACTCATTCCTAAACCTTCACGCTGTTTCTCAACTCCACACTCTCCATGCCAGAAACCAAGTCATTCGCCGATGAAGTTGGCACCCAGTTGCCCTTCCTACCCACAGAAGATGGGAACCAGTACCAAAAGGTCCCCATCACCGCAAACATCGGGATTGAGTCAAAGATATACAGCGGCCACTCATTGCTCAACAAATACCCATCATTCCCCATCACAAACTCAATAATCCGAAAAACCGAGCGCGCCATAATCAGTCCGCTCGCCCCGTACAGCATGCGCAGCGCCTGCTCCCACTTGACGTCCGGCCCGATCTCGTGGTAGCCCGGGTCCTTCTTCATGCGCGAGTGGAACGTCCACGCCGTCGTCCAGAACACGCCGAACACGCAGATGTGGAAGACAAGCCCCGCGACGACGATGCCCTGCGCGATCTTGGCGTACTCGCTGACGACCATCAGGCCGGCGGCGGAGCCCTGGATCGCGAGCGCGAGGACGTCGCCCGCGACGAAGACCTTGGTCAGCCGCGAGGGCCGGATGATGGAGTGTCGCTCGCCGTTGACGATGCGGATCACGCGGCCGAGCGTCATGTAGACGGACGCGGCGAAGAGGACGGGCGCGAGGAGGATGTTGTTCTGCGAGGCGACGAAGGGCATGAGTTTGCCGGTTTTGTTGTGGGCCACGGCGCGGAAGACGTAGCCGAGGAATTCCACTGTGGTCGTGGATGGCTGGTTAGCATTGAGCTTCGCCTGTCTTGCGAGTCATCTCAGCTTTGGGGGAGTGGTTGAGCTTACTGTAGCCGCCAATGGCCATCGGGATGCAGAACCAGGCGCGAGTTTTCCAAATTTTCCACATGTATGCAAGTGTGGTTGTGAGAAAGATGATACAGAAGATAACAGCTGCTGGGACGGAGGGAAGATATTTCCACAGATAATAGTTGCCTCTGAAGGGTTCAAGAACAGCCATGGTGCCGGTACTGAGAAATTAGGATAACGGTGTAGACAACTATGGAACGAATTGCGTGATGATAACAAGATCGAAATGAATGAAGACAGCGTTCAAGCCCAGAAAAAGAAAAGGTTCAATGATTGGAATGGTGATATGAGCTTGAGGAGGGGAGAGTTCGAGCTTCAGAGGCAGGCCTCTTTACAAGGATATATGGATTTTCGTACACAGGAAGGCATGTAGTTGACACCCTCTGACACTGCAACATATCCCATCACGAATTGTTACATCCTTCTGAAATTGGAAAGTCGGTTTGATCCCTTGCGCGTATCCAGCGGATCTGTATTGTAGAGATCGAATCCAGACCAATCGCATTCATCTGTGCGCGAGAGGGCCCGCTTCAACTGTGGCTTGGCTCCTGGCGGACCCGGGCTTCATGCACCACAGGACGCGCAATGTTACAATTCCGTGAACTGGTGCGGTTGACTAGGGCCAAATCTCATTGCTGATTCAGTCTGATAGCTATGGAATCACAGCTTACATCGGTTTCGACAATTGTTGATCTCCCCACTGCGCCACTCTCCCTATTGTCGGGACCAGCTTGAACCAGTCAATGTTGGACCAGTCCGAGAGCGCGGAACCGCAGCATTCAACTGCCGGTTTGTTGACAATGCTGAAATCAAAAGCTGTCGGTCCAATTTCGGATTGAACCGTATCACTAGAATTAGATTCTTGGCTTTCAGGAGATATCATGGTCTACCTAGTGATGTGGATAGCACTAGGAAAACGTCTTTGATCCGATCTACGCAAGGACTACTCTTGGCTACCGCGATTCGATGTCCGGGTTTATAAAGCCTATCGATCGCAAGAGGATTCGGGATTTGAACTCGTAATTCTTCATGAGTCCATTCTTCTAATCACTCATACGTTCACTAGTATCACCACATTCATTATGATCCCTTCTGTCTTCAACGGCACCGTGCCGCCTAGCGCATGCTCTGCCGCCCTCATAGCCTACCCCGATCTATTCGGTGCCGAGTTTCTGTCTCTTCAGACCAACTTTGTCGCCAATCACTCTCAGAATGTCCCCCCTGGATACTACTCCAACCACGGCTCCGTCAACGTCCAGAACGCCAACTTTTGCAACGTCACCGTCACCTATACGCACCCAGGCCTGAATGACACGATCAACGTCCAGGTCTGGCTGCCCTCAGACACCTGGAACGGCCGTCTCCAGCACATCGGAGGCTCCGGCTGGCAGGCGGGTCTTCACCAAGCTGGGCTGATGGCCATGATGGCGTCCGTTGGCGAGGGCTACGCCACCGTTGGAACCGACGGCGGCTTAGGCTCTGATGTCACTCCCGTCAACTGGGGCTTGCTCAGTGAGGGGAACGTCAACCTCTATCTCTTGCAAGATCTGGCGTCCACCACGCTCAACGATGCGGCCGTCATCGCCAAGAGCGTCATCGGCAGTTTCTACAAGACGCCGCCCAAGTATTCTTACTACACGGGCTGTTCACAGGGAGGCCGCCAGGGCTTCCAGCCTGCGCAGCGCTATCCTGATGCATACGATGGCATTGCTGCCAGCGCCTCGGCAATCAACTGGAATCAATTCGTCATGCAGGGGATGTGGGGTATGTTTGTCATGGATCAGCTTGGCGAGCACCCTCCCGCGTGCGAGATCAATGCCATCACAAGCGCGGCGTTGAAAGCGTGCGATGGGGCCGACGGTATTGAGGATGGCGTGGTAGCCGACACTGACAGCTGTGATTTTGATCCTGCGACTGTGGTTGGAAGCACGGTCAACTGCACTGAGCTTGGTTCGGAACGTAAGGTCTCAGCCGCCGCAGCTGAGATAGTTCGCAGAGTTGTAAGTGGTCCTTTCTGACACTGGTAGAAATCATCATGACTGACTTTGGTCGCACAGTGGGATGGCGCGAGACGAGCCGACAACACGACCATTTGGTTCGGCCCCTCCAAGGAGGCAGTCCTAACCGGCTCTATCACGGATGTCGCCATCGTCCCTACCACCTGCACGGCCAACGGTACCTGCACTCGTGGATCGTTCGAAATCGCAGACGACTGGCTCAAGCTTTTCCTCCTCAAGAACTCGAGTGCCAGCACAGCGAACATGACCTACGCCGAGTTCGACGACCTTGCCCACCTCTCAGTCCAGGTCTACGAGTCCATGATGGGCACTAACGACCCAGATCTCTCGAGGTTCCGCGCCCGAGGTGGGAAGCTTGTTGGGTACCACGGAACGGTCAGTTCTTCGATCCTAAATATCTGATTCCATCTACTAACTGTGCATAGACCGACACCTTGATCCCCGTTCGTGGAAGCACGCACTACTACGACTCAGTCCTGGCACAGGATGCACATGCGGATGACTTCTTCCGCCTCTTCCTGGCTCCTGGCGTCAACCATTGCTTCGGCGGCAACGGAGCGTATCCTGCGGGCACATTCGATGCCATGCGCGAGTGGGTCGAGAACGGCGTGGCTCCTGACACGCTGATGGCTTCGACTGTGGGCGTTACCCCGGCTTTCAAGAGGCCTCTGTGCCCGTACCCGAAGAAGCAGGTCTATGATGGCGTTGGTAACAGTACTATGGGTGAAGGCTTCTCTTGCGTCTAAGCTGGCATGACCCCCTACATCGTCGAGGCTTCTCCAGTGCTAGTAACCAAGAGCTTGAGCTACAGAAAACTGTCATATAATTCACTTCTTTGTACAATTACAGAGATTATCAGATTAATAACATTGAATGTTTGGGAGCCCACGAGGGAAGAGTTTCTCCCGTCAGAAAAGGTGCCATAAAGAAACTCGGCCAACATGATTAGATCTGTGAGAAAACAATATCGACGCCTTCGATATGGAGGTGAATAGAACATTGAAGCAGAACTGTGACTTGTTTCCCCGATAATCTCAACCACTATTATTTGTTTCCAACATGAACGATGATCTTCCCACGGGCTCTCCCTTCTCGAAGCTTCTTGTAAGCCCTGGGCACGTCCTCGAACGAAAATGCCGAGTCAATAACAGCTCTCGCCTTGCCCTCCGCCATCCATCCACCAATCCGGCCAAAGAATTCGCTGTCGTTCTTCTGATGAACAAAGTAAAACCCTCTGCACCCCATAATCGCTGGTCGCAATTGCCTGCTCAGATTCGAAAAGATGCCAGAAATCGATAGGTCTGCGCCAACGCCAACCAAGACGAATGTTCCCCCGGCCTTCAGGTAGTGATTACTCTGGTCGTAAAGCTCCGTGGTGCCGCCCACATTGTCAATAACAAGATCAAAGACAGTACCGTGCGCCTTCAAATTCGCTATGACATCTTCCGTCTTGTAATCAATGACTTCGTCCGCACCGAGCTGTTTGCAGAGCTCAACGTTGCCAGTGGAGCACGTCGTGACGACCTCCGCGCCCAACGCTTTGGCAATCTGGATACCCCAGGTCCCCGTCCCACCACTCCCACCGTTGATGAAGACCTTTGCGCCGGGCTGAAGCGAGTCGGGCATGAGGGACTGATATGCAGTCGTTGCCGCAGTACCCACCGCCGCCGCGTGGTCCGGGTCGACACCCTCTGGCAGAGGCGTGACATTGGCCATGGGGATAACGGTGTACTGGCTGAGGGCGCCCCTCTGGTTGATCATTGCATAGCCGCCGAAAACGAGCTGTCCCTTTTTGAAAGTGGTATTCGACGGGTGTGTGCCAACGACGCGGCCGCAAAAGTCCATCCCTGGGGTTGCAGGGCGGGATATCAGCAGGCGGCCGATCAGAGGCGTCGCGGGGACCTTGTAGTCGGCGGGGTTGAGCGATGCGCTGATGACTTCGATGAGGAGCTCGTCCTGGCGAAGGGAGGAGATGCTTGGTACAGGCGCGTCCTTGTTGAGGTTGAGGCAGTCTTCGAGGTTGCCATTGACGGCAGAATACTGCCAGGTCGTCATTGTTTCCGGCATTTTCGCGGTAATGGTGTTTGAAATCTTGAGTATAGGACGCACGAGTTCCCAGAGATCAACACATAAACCGGTGAAGGTTATCTACTCCCGCAGGCAAGACGAACTTCGTTACCGTGGTAGTTCAAACAGGAAACAAGTTCCGGGTATTGACATTTCCGCAGGTGCGGGGCTGCTTTGCGGAGCGGAGTTTGGTGTTCGGACGGCGACCCACAAAAGTTTCCGGCGTTGCACCGGCTCAGATCGACTAGTCAGCCCCTTTTCGGCCAAGGATCTAATCGCACCGCGGAGCGAAACCGAGCGGAGATTTCCGGATCAGAAGGGAGATGCGGCTGATTGAGATCTGGAGCATAGACAGATACAAACGTCAAATGTTGACGAACGCCACCAAACCGAGCTGGAATGTTATTTCCGATGATACCGATGAGACGCGCCTCTTTCGGGCCGGGACCTGTCTCACTTCCAACACTATGTGAGACTACGTACTGAAATGTTGGAATGTGCAAGTGGACCACTTTCGTTGGCCCTTGGAAACCAAATTGGCCATTCTGTGACGACCAGACGCGTAAGTAAGCAACCAGCGGCCTACTTCAGAAGCGTGGTGACAGCTCTCACCCCTTTTCAAAACGTCTGCTGTCTCTTTGCACTACCAGTCTCTTCATTACATAGTATGAGACGGTCTTCATGTCGTTTTATATCGCCATCACCACACAAGATACCGTCATCTAGTCATCATGCAATCATCTCTTCTGCTTAGTTTCGCCTTCCAGTTTGGCCTCATCTCCCTTGTCAGCGCTCAAGCCCTCACACCAGCTCCAGTCAGCCCGTTTCAGTACCTCGGCTGCTTTTCAGCAAACTCGGTCTTCAATCTCGTCTATCAAGCTGTCGGCGGTGGCAATCCGGGAAATTGTCAATCTAGATGTCAGGCTCAAAACCGGAATTTCGCAGCCCTCATCGGCAACGTCTGCTATTGTGCCTCGGCTGGAAATCAAGCACCATGCAGTAGCTCCGCCGCGGCTGATAGTAACTGTCCCTTCCCTTGCTCAGGGGCCCCAACTTCGCCGTGCGGCAATACCGGCGCCAATCCATACTTCACGATATATGGAAATCCGCCACCGGCTGCATCCTGCCCGTCACCAACCAGTTCCACCTCATCCCTTCTGACCTCGTCATCATCTTCTTCATCGTCATCTTTGTCATCCGCGTCTCCATCGTTGTCCTCGTCACTCTCTTCAATTTCGTCGACGTCGTCTTCGACATTTTCGTCAGGAGCTTCATTCTTATCTTCATCCTCCGCTTTGTCTTCGTCCTCATCAATATTTTCTTCCTCGTCGCTCTCTCCTTCAACACCTTCGTCTTCGACATCATCCTTTGCCAGTTCTACTGTATTATCTTCAACATTGACGGGGTTCTCTTCAACAGGAAGTAGCACTTCTAGGACGTCCGGAACGTCCATTTTAGCTTCTGGCACAAGCAGCACCTCCACCATCCCTGTGTCTATCTCAACAGGGGGCAGTTCGGGATCTGCATCACAGTCCGCTTCTTCAGGGTCGACGACCCGACAGTCTGGCACCATATCGACAACCGCAACTTCGGTATCTGCAGGTTCTAGCAGCAGCCCCAGTTCTACCAATACCTTGAGCCCCCTCAGTACCTCGACCAACAGCTCGGGACCGGCTCCGCAGTCAACGTCATCCAGTACCCTGCCCCCAGTCATCCCTCAGACGTCGACGGCTAGTTCCGGAAGCGAAACCGAGAACAGTACACAGACAACCAGTAGCTTGACATCTCCAGCATCATCCAGCTTCGAACTTGGCTCGTCCATAAGTTCAACCAATTCGCTTGCGTCCACTTCAACCGGCGAAGTTCTCATCGAAACTCCGCTGGTATTTACTATTATTCCACTAGCAACAACTCCTACGCCAAGTCCCGGTTGAAGGGGGTCTGATGCTTGCTTGGGTTTACCCTTGTTAGGTCTAGGGAGTCAGAACAGTGCTCTTCGAGAAAGGATATTCATGGTCAAGTCTTGGATGGTATAGAATGTAGTGATGGTTATGGATACATCAAGCCGTTGAGTCATGTGTACTAGGTAGTTTTCTAGTGTTCACCATTCCTGGCTGCATGTTGGATCCATCGGTTGGAAGTGAGTGACTTTCATAGCAGGGAGCTGAAAGAAGCGATATGAGACCTACCAGACAAGCACGTGGGTTCAGGTACGCATCTCCAATTTTTAGGCGAGTTTAGCTTCACAAGTCTTCAAACGATAACTATGATTGTTGATTGCCGTAAGAGATATGTCCGCATTCTACTGAGGGGGTTCAATCGTCCTCACTGTACATCATGCAAATCAGCCAACCCCGGCTGTTGATCGGGAGCGCATGGCCCCCTAGAATTTCCAAGCTCACATCTCACAAGCCATCACTCGTAGCCCCTCGTGGCTTTCTCCAACCTGAAATACGTGGTAAGGTAACATACAGTTCCTTGCTGCCACCCACAACAACGAGATCTCCGCTGTAACTTCATGGTCAGGCAATTACTGCGAGGCTGAACCTAGGACAGCAACGTAAGTTTGACTACAACACTGAAGCTCATGTAGTCTTTGGATCGGGCTGAACGCGTGCGGCTTCTTCGGGATGCAACGTCGATGAACTCTTAAAAAATATGTCGATATCACAATGCTATTAGTAATCAACAATGTAGCAATCGAATATTCATAGGTAGCACAACCATCCTGGAAGATCACAGGATTTTACAAAATCAACAATAGTGAAGAAGAGGATGAGTCTCGGGCCTTCCTCGGCTCAATGAGATTCTGTCAGTTGAATATCGAATGAAACCGGTTTGGTCCGCTCACTCACTTGCATGGTATGGAATTGTGCACTGAGCTGCACCATGTTCATTTCTGCGGCAGCATGGTAATCCCCATTGAGCCTCTCATTGAGCAACTTGGCATAACACTCGCCGATCATTACTATGACACCCTCACCCAAATGCAATACTCAAAGCCAGAAGTAACTCAGACCCCGTATCCACCGCCAGCCGTCCCACTGGATACGTGGCCTGTTGACGATGGTTCTCGTCTTTGGAATCCACCAGCTTCCAAAGACATGTTGAGCCATGATTAGCTGGGGCGTGTCTGTGTCAAGCAGCTTCTGCTGATACTGTGATGTCTCGTGTTTTTGTATACTGTGTACAGTCAATCTGGGTCAACTTCGTTTTCGTCGTTGTTATTCGGGTCAATCGGTTGATTTTTCGTGATTCTTTACCGTAAGTATGTACATGTCTGGTACAGTTCGTCGTCTAATGCTGTGATCGGCAGGAGTTGGTTAGTACAGGGCAGAAAAACGACCCAAGGCGAGTCAGGCCGTTGTACGAGGGTCCCACCATCCCACGCCCTCGCAGCCACCCCGGTCCCGACGATCCCCGTCAGCCCCGTAGCCCTACCCCGCCAAAGGATCCGTCCGGTATTGGAATACGCCCGCCGAAACCAGCCCCCGTCCGCATATCAGCTGCCCAAGGAGAACTTCTCCTTTGGTCTCCGAATTTTCCTTAATCACCGCTGAATACATGCAGCTGTCAGCTGCCAACCCCAACATCAGCCTAGCGCCCCAGTCTTTCCACGTTCATCCATGAAATAGACCAGCCCAGATTTCGTGTTCGTCTCAAGGCCGCTGCGCCTTATTCCACGCACCATCTATGCACTTACAAGGATCAACGGATCACGCCCAGGGGCCGTAGATTCTACCGCCGGCCCGCCATAGTGTTACAACCCGCAATGCAAGGATGACAGCTTGACGGCCCACAAGGCGTGGGGCAGCTAGACGAGCACAACAACATCCACAGCTTGAGTAAATAGAAACGCCAAGTACCAAGAGGTGATGGAGCCTCTTTCTATCTCATCAGCCCAGCCATCTTCCCTGTGGGGTTCTTCCGAGACTCCCATTTACGCATCGCGATCCAAGAAAAGGGACTCGTAGCTTAGAAGGCAATTTGGTTGATTGAAACATCAACCCACTCAAGGCCGGACTGTCCGCATGTTTTTCTCGATGTTCCTAGTGCATGACTTTCCAAGACGAACGACTGCAAGATCTTTGGTAGATCGCGATCAATTCACCGTCATCTGATTTAAAGTTTACATTTCAGCGGCCTTGCATTAGTCCTTGTTTTGTTATTCCCAGTATTTTACCTAGTATGGTTGTGACGTGTTGAAACTTGAGATGAACGCACAGCGGGTCGCATCGGTTTAGGATGGCGGAGTGTCCGCTCGAATTCGAACGAAAAAGCCGCGCTCTTGGCTCTCATCTTCTTGTTGTCTCATTGCTGCCTCCTGTCAAAGGACTTCGGACCTCTGTATTCTTCCGTGATTCTCGGTTGACCCGACTGAGTGGACCCTGCACGCATTCCCACCTCGCTTAGGTGACCCATGACTCTTTCATGGTTGCAACTCGTTACGAGTGCCTTGGATACTGTTTACCCTCCCACCTCCCGGGTGGAAAGTTTATTTTTACCCTGGTTCTGATCAGTGGTCACTCTTGGCGCAGAATATTGAATTCTTTACATGTCACGTCACAACCCGTAAGGCCAGCCATCTGAAGGCTGTGTATCATCAACAGCATCACAAAACTTAGTACCTAGGCATCTATCGAAGCATAAACTGAATTTTTCATATTGCAGTGTAATCCTCCAGAAATTGGATGTACCTGGGTTCAAAGGGTAGAAAGTAAACTGAGTCTCGGTGTTCTCTTGCCGCTTGGAGACACGAACATCGAGCGCCAAATTGATTGATAAAAGATCGGTGCCAGTGACACGCCCGGGAAATTTTGCTGGACTGAAGACAGTCATGATTATACCCGGGCAAAGATTACACATGTACTTCTCATGTTTTTATATCAGTAGATTTGTTCTCACAATCTAGTCTGACTACATTTTGCTCCATGGCTTCTGTTAAGAAGCTATCTGTCTATCAACAGTCGTGCCTCGCCAAGTCCTCTTGAACAAGCTCAGCATCCTCATCGCCCCACGCATGCTTTCCTTCGACGCATCTGATGAGATCGACGGACCTGTCACTTCTTGGCTTGATACTGTACGGGAAGTCGACCGGGCGACAAATCAGGCCACTCGTAGTTTGGATCTTCGGGGTAATCTCGTTGCCCGACTCGTCAACAGCCTTCTTGATGTCGAATGTCGCCAAAAGACGTGCAACGGTGATGAAGAGACTCTCATCTGCAAGAAAGCGGCCAGGGCAAATTCTGCGGCCGTATCCAAAGGTCTCGTCTGTAGGGTCCGGCTCATTGCGGGGAGCCAGATACCGGGCAGGGTCGAAGGAATCCGGCTCCGCATACGTTGCAGGGTCGTGCAAGAACCACCAGATGGACGGCAGCAGATAAGCACCCTTGGGAATATGGTACCCTCCATACGTGATGTCTTCGTCAGTACGGTGAGCTACGCCCAAAGGCGCAACGTGCAGCCAACGGAAGGATTCCTTCACCACGCCATTGACATACGGCAAACGCTCTCGGTCTCCAAACTGAGGTAGGCGGTCTTTTCCGACAACGCTCTCGATCTCCGCCTGTGCCTTTTTCTGAACATCGGGGAAAAGGATCATAGCCAGAATGAAGCTGTGAATGGCCGACGCAGTGGTATCGGCACCACCACCGTACATGACCAAGGCTGTCTTCTTGATGTCATCCTCCCACTGCTCGTTCTTGGCCTCGCCGGTGGCGGTGTTCTCTTGCTCAAGGAGTGACGAGACAAACGACCGTTCGTGAGTTCCACTGGCCATCCTCTTCTGAACGAAACCATAAGGTACATCCTTCGTCGTCTCCAGGAGCTTGCCCCATTCTCGGCCCTGCTTCTTGAATGAAGTTCCTGGCACACCTTCTGGGAGATGCTGGAGGAAGGGGAAGATGTCCACTGCCCAACCCAGAAGAACGGTTGCGAGCGCAAAGACATCCATAGTGCGCTCAATCAGATGCACCAAGGGATCACTTTTACCAGGCGAGATGGAATAGCCATAAGTGATTCTCAAAATGATGGCACTGGCCTCACTGTGAAAATGATTAGCGGCAAGTTGACAAGTCAGCTGCATCCATAGATGAAGCCTTGGTGGCTGAGTAGACTTACGTCTTGATGTGCAATACCAAGTTGGCGGGGTCATCCAGAACGCGGAGAAGGAAGCGGTGTGACTCTGGTTCAATGTTGTCTCGGTACCGGGCTGCTACAGCCTTCGTACCGAATTGCTGGTGCACCAACTTGCGGTGCCGACGAAATGTCCCGTCATATTGTTGGAGGTTCAGGAGCGATGCGAAGCCGCAGATATCTGCAAAACGCATGAAAGGGCGCCCTGATGTCTTGGTTGAAGACTTCACCAACAGGTCATGTGTTGCCTGACGGTCGTGAAGGATGATGATCTTCTGTCCCAGAATATCGATGGAACTAATGGGTCCATAGATGTCTTTGAATTTCAGCCAATGCTGGTACTCGGGCGTCCCACTCGGGGGTAAGTCTCTGAGATTGCCGACGATGGGAAGCGGCTTGGGTCCGGGCGGGAGATTGGAACTGCCCTTCCCCCGATGATAGAGGTAACAGAGGACACCTAAGATCCCCAGTGCAATGGCCGCCAACATCTTGCGGTCTGTGTCTCGTTTCTACCGCGAGAATCAGATGGATGACGGGTGTCGAAAATAAGAGAAAAGGCGACAGAATGAATGCCACCAGACAGACGGGACTGTGGGTTCTGTTTTGTTTACACCCCGTTTATCCGGCCTCTTATAACACAAGTCCCATTGAGCCGTAGGGCAGGTAGTAGTTTGTAATCGGCCACGTCCGTGGGGGGCGACGGAGACTCTCGTGGGCTGATATGCCGCTCTCCCTCGAAGCATTCTCTCTTGACTGCAATCACCACGTATTCCTTTACACGCATAAAATCAAGGGTATAGCGTGACAGAAAATTCACCGAGCGATATTGCAATTATGCTACGACAACACGGAGAACAGGAGGCAGTGACACGTACCCACCATGAGCGGAGCTTTCACTTCGTGGGGCAGGTGGCAGCCCTGGCCCACGCGCAATCTATTCCGATGCTACCTGAACTGACTCTTCAAGATCCAGTGAACCGGACCCTTGAGTTTGAGACGCATACAACGGATACTTGTAGACCGCCGTTTGGTTTCCGATCGAATGGACTGATGTTGATGGGCCATATCGGATAAAACACAAATCGTCTGATGCATCTCGTTGTGGTTCGTCTCATATCATCGAGCTCAACCACCTCTGACGTCTTTTCATCTTCAATTGCATTATTGTTCAATACGTAATTATGTCATCTCGGGAAGTCTTTCAACTCCGTCCCTTGGGCTGGGAACAGGACCCCGAGGAAGAGAGTTTCAAGCTCTCTGTTCTTGACCCTACGCCTCAAGCCGCGTACAATCATTACGCACTCTTCTTTCGCTTGGACGACGCGAAGAAAAATGACGCTGTCGAAATTCTCAAGGCTGGCCTGCAAAGGACCCTCAGCCAGGCGAGATATATGTGCGCCACCATTGAACGAGACCCTCAGGGTGGCTACTCCTTTGTGAAAAGGAAGGAGTCAGCAGTACAGTTCGTTGTTCATCGTCTGGATCCTAACGGCAATCATCCATCTTTGGATTCTATCGAGGCATCCTACTTTTCTGGAAACAGTCTTGGAGATGTTAATCTGTGGAGTAAGTCTCCAGTCTCATTATTGTCATCCCCGGATGACCCAGATTGTCTGTTGAACCATACTTACATTTCTTTCGTTTAGGCATTCCTGAGTTGACTTGGGGAGAAAGGCCAGAAGCCGACCCAGACTGCAGCCCAGTAGTCGCAGCGTATCAGATCAACATCATGGATGGCGGTCTGATCATCAGCATGCACAACCATCATTACTCCTGCGATGTCATGGGTTGGGCCAACTTCACACGCCAGCTTGCCGAGAACTGCTTCGCGGTCTCCAACTCAACAGACTTCCCGCCGTGGGATCCCGCATGCATCGACGCATCGCGCTTCACCAAGGATCTACCGGCGGAGAGCCTCGTGGACGGACCCGCTATTCCACAAATGCACCCCGATCATAAGGAGCAACAAGCGGTGCTGTTCCATTTGCCTAAGAGCAAGGCTGAAGCACTGAAGAAGCTTGCAATGCCAACAGATTCTGCGTCGCATTGGATCTCAACCTACGACGCCACGTGTGCATACGTCTGGCGTATGCTCACGAAGGTTCGCGCTCCGCTCCATAAGCCGGACTCTTCCACACCCCTCTGGTGGGGAGAAGCTGTGAACATGCGGCCCCGACTGAGCAACCCTCCTGTCCCAGAGCGCATGATGCGCAACGTGGTTGCGGGAGCTTTCTCGGACACTGCTCCGGTTCCGCCTCTGACCGTTGCCGATGTCGTCTCAGACGCTCCTCTGTCGAAGCTTGCAGGCTACATTCGCGCGTTGACAGAGAGTTGCAACGAGGAGCACTTGGAGCGCTTGATTGGATTCATAGCCCCGATCAAAGACAAGCGAACAATCAGCCTGCGCGTTGATGCTCACCCGCCGATGAGCATGTTCGTGACTGATCATCGCCCAGCGGATGTCAGCGGCTTTGACTTTGGGTTTGCCAAGCCTATCACGCATCGTCACCTTTGGGGAGATCATAAGACTGCAGGTGTAGTTCTCATCTACCCGCCAGTTGGAGGCACTGCAAGTGCCGATGAGGGATTCATGTTCGCGATTACTATGGAGAAAGAGTTGGTTGCCAAGTTGATGGAAAGCCCGGAATGGACGGAATACTTTGAGTACCGCGGGATTGATTAGAGTGCGAATATCAGTATGCAAGATTGAGTTCGTGTTTGTATAGAATCAACAACTATAGTGGTGCTGCGTTAAGTGGTATGAGCTTCGGCACGAGCGGCGCGATAAACGCGCTAGTCGCGCTCAATGTTGCGGTGAACCCTGAAGATGCACATCTTCGACACGAACGCTTCAACTACCGTTTGTTTCCCTTTTTAGACTTTATGGTTGGGAAGGTACAGATTGCGGCAGTTAACTGCCAGCTTGATGCTTCATCTACACAACCCTGGAGTTCCCAGTAACGTGGTCAACGTCTTCACAGTAGTACGTGTCGATCACGGATGCCCCGTAGACGCCCCCACTGTAGAAGCTATGTCTCTACACCGTTGCAAGTTAGACTGATGTTGATCCCATTTTCCATTATCGAGTCATGCATTGAACGGAAGCTTCGTGCGTTAAGTTTATCCTCTTATGAGCTATGTGGAAATAAATGGCGATTTAGATTAATTTCCAAGTTTCTACCGGTAGATACTGGTTGGGGGTGGAGTGTAGGCCTCGCTGCTGCATTATCGAGTCATGCCCTCATACGAACATGGGGGCTTTGGGACCAGGACCGGGTCTGTCCGGCAGCACGGAGAGACCCCTAATGCTTGTATTGTACGTTGCGCAGGTTTTTGTGCCCCGTACCGCGTCTCGGCCCCGGGGCCCCGGTGCCCCGACGACACCCCCCGTTGACCCGCCGACCCTCCCCCACGCCTCCGTGCCGCCTTGGCGCCCAGACGAGACGATGCGATCGTTTCGTAACGTGGCCATTGCTACGTCCAATATCATTTCTGCAGCATTCCCGGCCTCGGCAATTACGGGGCGATGGAACATCCAACATTTCGACTTCAGTGGATTTGGCATCGAGGCGTACGAGGTTACTCCGTGTTGCCCACCTTCCGCGTGTTCGTGAAGACGCACCGAACTGAATCATGTAAAAAGACGGTGAAGAATTCGTTATCACACTGCGTGGAGACTGGTGATTTGACAACAGAACTCTGCTTGAAACGTGGGTTATCAGATTCTTTTCTGAATGAGGCAAGTACCTGCCGAGATGTTGCCTTACGGGTGGGTGCAAAACAACGACTGCCAAGGACAGCTTGGGTCCTGGCCTCATCAACATCAACATTGAATCCACAGGACTTACTCGTACGCTGCTTTGTAGGGGCTAAGTACTGGTTTGAACCATTGCGGCGGTGTAAGACAACTCACTATCACCGCCTTCACCGGAGACAGCCTATGGCGCGTTCAACGGCGGCCTCGCTTGCGTGCTGCATCTTTGACCCAGAGATTTTAGGTTTCCTGGAATTAGGGGTCCTTCAGGGTGTTCACTAATCCATCCTTGCCTGTGGCCGTGATCGGGGCAAACCCGGTCTCTGTGTATCAAGCTCGTAACGCCGGTGAGTGAAAGCCGGCGGGAAAAATAAACATCAGCCAGCCACTTAACGGAAACGAGATCCCGATGTATATATCGAACCATCCGCAGATCTTCAGAAATCTCAAGTCAAAGTTCTCGTCATTCCTGTTCTTCACGCTTGATTTTGCTGGCAAGCCATACTAGTGATCAACACTCCGACCTCATTCCCATCTCACATACCCTACCCTCAAAATGGCTGAGCCTCTTCCCGAACCTATTGCTGTTATTGGCTTGGATGCCAAGCTGCCTTGCGACGGAGACAGCGTTGAAAAGTTCTTTGATTTTCTTGTTGCTGGAAGATCCGCGCAAGCCCCCGTGCCAGCAGATCGATACAACGCGGAAGCCTTCTGGCATCCCGACAACCACAGAGATGGAGTTGTAAGTCATCATGCCACCCTCGATACCTGGATGAGTTTGGCTGACGTTGTCATAGATTGGCGGAAAGTTGGGACACTTCATGCAGGCCAACGTAAAGGCGTTTGATGCCCCCTTCTTCGCAATGACGCCCGCAGAGGCGGCGAGCTTAGATCCCCAGCAGCGCATGCTCCTCGAGTGTGTCTACACAGCCATGGAAAACGCTGGCTACACCATGCGCGACATGGCTGGCTCACCAACTGGTGTCTACGCGGGAGCTTTCATGTGGGACTACCGTGATCTTATGATCAAGGACACAGATACCCCTATGACTTACACGGCATGTGGCACAATCGCCAGTACGCTGGCTGGACGTTGTTCATGGTTCTACGATCTCAGAGGACCTGCTCTTAGTGTTGACACCGCCTGCTCCAGTAGTATGGTGGCTCTTCACCAGGCTGTCATTGGCCTGAAGTCACGAGACTGTAATATTGTAAGATCCAGAATTCTCCTAGCTTGCTCTGGTACTTTGTGCTGACAAGACTGCCCAATAGGCCATTGCCTGCGGCACCAACGTGCTGCTTTCCCCTGAAATGGGTCTGGAGCTGAACGGTCTTGGTGTTTTGGACCCGGCCGGTGCCTCATACAGTTTCGACAAGAGGGCAAACGGCTACGGAAGAGGTGAAGGTATCGCTGCTGTCGTCCTGAAAAGGATGTCTGATGCGATTCGTGATGGAGACAGTGAGTTTTCCCTCCCGCATAACCGACCTGACCTCGCCGCTGACATTCTCACCAGCTATTCGTGCTGTTATCCGCAATTCTGGATGCAACCACGACGGTCACTCGCCCGGTCTTACCGCCCCCGCGAAGGAGGCTCAGGCTGAGCTTATGCGCTTGACGTATGCCCAAGCTAAGCTTGACCCGGCGGACACTCGCTTCTTTGAGGCCCACGGAACCGGCACCAACGTCGGTGACCCAACGGAGGCCGGTGCCATCAGTGAGATGTTCTCTCAGTTCCGGTCGGCCGAGGAGCCTCTTCACATTGGTGCCCTCAAGAGCAACATCGGACACACTGAGGGTAACTCCGGTATTGCGTCCTTCATTAAGGGCGTTCTGTGCGTGGAGAAGGGTATCATTCCAGCGAACGCATGGTTCGAGGAAGTAAACCCCAAGATTCCAGCCGAGTGGCATCTTAACTTCCCGACCAAGGCCATGCTGTGGCCCAAGACAAAGACTGGCGTCCGCCGAGTCTCCATCAACTCTTTCGGTGTTTCGGGCACCAACGCCCACGTCGTCTTGGAAGACGCACTCACCTTCCTGAGAGAGAGCGGCCTTGAGGCGCCTCACAGGACCATCGAAGCGCCCCAGCTGCCAGGCACATCCCGTAAGTCTTACCATGCTGCGTTTGTTGAAGCATGTGCTAACACGCGATCGCAGTTATCAAGGCACCTCCTGTCATCAACGGCTCTCTCTTCTCTCCTCAGTTGTTTGTCTTCAGCAGTCACGACCAGGATGGTGTTGCTCGTCTTGCCGACTCCTACAAGACCTACCTGCCCAACATGACCGAGTCCCTGTACAACCTCAGCTACACCCTGGCAGCCAAGAGGTCAACATTCAACTGGCGCACCGCGGTCGTCGCCAGCTCGTCAGTGCAGTTGGAGAATGCCCTGGCTGAAGGTCAACAAGCTACGCGCGTTGTCGCTGACCCCGGCGTCGCGTTTGTGTTCACTGGCCAGGGCGCCCAGTGGGCTCGCATGGGCAAGCAGCTGATGCACTACGATGTCTACCGAGCAAGCATCGAGCGCGCTGACGCTTACCTGAAGACGCTGGGATGCGAGTGGTCCGCGATTCAGGAGCTCGAGAAGACTGCCGATGATTCTCGTGTCAACGCCGCCGAGTTCTCGCAGACTCTCTGCACCGCTCTCCAGGTCGCCCTGGTTGACCTCCTCAATGATTGGGGCGTCAACTTCCGTGCTGTTGTCGGCCACTCTTCTGGTGAAATTGCGGCCGCCTACTCTTCTGGCGCGATCTCTCAGGAGAGTGCTTGGCGTATTGCGTACTGGCGTGGTAAGCTCTCCGCCAAGCTGGCCAACTCACCGGAGCAGCCAAAGGGCACCATGGCCGCGGTCGGACTGTGTCTCGAAAAGACGCAGGATGCCATTGACCGCGTCAACAAGACCGGTTTCGAGTCTGTCGGCAAGCTCACCGTTGCTTGCATGAACAGCAAGACCAGCCACACTGTCAGTGGAGACGTTGCGCAGATCGAGGCCCTTGTCGACATGCTCAGCGCGGAGAAGGTCTTTGCCCGCAAGCTGAAGGTTGAGATGGCGTACCACTCGAGATTCATGGACCCCATTGCCCAGGAGTACACCGAGTGCATTGGAAAGATCCAGCCTGGTTCCGAGAACAGCGGCGTGCAATTCTTCTCCTCCGCTTACGGAACGCAGATCCAACCCACCAAGCTGCGCGACGCCGGCTACTGGACCAAGAACCTCACCTCTCCCGTGAGATTCAACGAGTCGGTCACGGCTATGCTGCAGGCCTTGACCGAGCCCAACGCCGATGGCAACCAGTCACCTCTCATCACCGACCTCGTCGAAGTCGGCCCTCATGCCGCCCTACAGGGTCCTCTGCGCAACATCGTCCAGGACGTCAGAGTCAACGGTGATGTGAAGTACCACCACCTTCTCAAGCGTGGCGAGTCTGATGTGGAGATGGCCATGGCCGGAGTTGGATCCCTGTTCACTCGTGGCATCCAGGTCGATCTTCTGAAGGTCAACCACGTCCCCGGAGCCAAGCCGCTGATGATGATTGATCTCCCTCGCTACCCCTTCAACCACACTCGCGAGTATTGGAACGAGTGCCGTCTCAGCAGAAACTTCCGCTTCCGCCCTTACCCTCGCCACGAGCTTCTCGGAGCTCCTGTCAACGACTGGGACGGCAAGCACGACGCCATCTGGAAGAACTGGATCAAGCTTTCGGAGAACCCATGGGTTGAGCACCACACCATCTCCGGATCCGTGCTCTACCCTGCTGCTGGTATGCTCGTCATGGCTATTGAGGGTTGCAAGCAGCTTGCGGAGCGTTCGAACCCAGGAAAGGCGATCAAGGGAATTCGCTTCCGTGAAGTCTCTTTCCACTCCGCTCTGCAGGTTCCCGAGGGCGCTCTGGGCATTGAGTCGCACTTGTACCTCCGCCCTGTGAAGCAGGCTGCATTGGAGGCAAAGGCTGCTGCTTGGCGCGAGTTCCAAGTTCTTACCGCCCAGGAGGATGACGAGTGGCGTGAGCACTGCTGCGGTCAAGTTCTTGTCGAGTACGATGAGGGTGCCACGGCCGTCGATGGCGGTCTTGAGGAAAAGGCATTCAAGGCCCACTGCGAGGCCAGGATTGACCAGGCTCAGCAGAACTGCAAGAGCCAGGTTACTTCTGACAAGATCTACGGCGCTTGGGAGAGTGTCGGCTTGACTTTCGGTCCTACTTTCCAGACCGTTGAGTCCGCTGTTGTCGACCATGACGCCGGCGTCACTCTGGCCAGGGTCAAGCCCACCACGGCTCTTCTGAAGACGATGATGCCTCACAACTACCTGCAGCCGCACTTGATCCACCCCACCACTCTGGATGGTGCTCTTCAGGCATGCTTGGTCCCTCTCGTTTCCAACCCCTCCAGGAAGCAGAAGAACGCCATCGTCCTCTCCTTCATGGAGGAGCTTTGGGTCTCCACTGCTGAGCACAAGGAGGATGGCTACGTTGTCTTTGCGGACTCTGACTCGCATGGTCGCAAGAAGCACCTCATGTCCTGCACTGCCGTTGACCCTGCTTCCAAGGAGCCCATGATCAAGGTCTCGGGATGCATTGTCACTGAGGTTGATGGCGATGAAGACGCAACCTCCGAGGAGGACCCCAGACACAGGGCATGGAACTTTGACTACAAGATCGACCCCAACTTCCTCAACCCTGAGGCGACTGAGAAGGCCTTCGCGGGACCTGAGGGCTTCCAGAAGTACCTGAGTGCCCTCGCTCACAAGAACCCCGCGATGAAGATCCTCGATGTCAGCAACACTGCCACCTTCACAAAGGCCGCTGCGTCTACATTGGGCCAGCGCTGTGCTCAGTACGAGTTCACCGCCGATTCTTCTTCCGCTTTGGAAGAAGCACAGAAGAACATTGCGGAGGATTCTGTCCAGTTCAAGGTTCTCGACATCAAGGACGAGCCTGCTGCCCAGGGCTTCGAGGCTGCGTCTTACGATGCTCTCCTTGTGCCCGTTGGCCTCATTCCCAACGATGACATCGACGGTTTCCTCAGCAGATGTCTGGGTCTCCTCAAGGCTGGCGGCAAGTTCATCTTGACGGCAGCCGAGAGCTCGGATGAGGCAAGCACCTGGGGCGAGTACTTCAGCGAGTCCGGACTTGTCAGCATCGATGCTGCGCTTGCCGACCAAGATTCATCGATCTTGGTATTGAGTACTTCCAAGAGCACCACTGGCACGTCGGCTTCTGGCAGCTACTACATCGTTGGCGATCTCTCTTCCAGCGTCCAGAGCGCCGTTGCCGAGAAGCTGGCTTCCTCTCTGAAGGCCAAGGGCGCCACAGTCAAGACTGCTGCAGTTGCTGATCTCGCTCTTGAGGGAGAAATAACAGAGAGCACCTACATTGTTCTCTCCGAGCTTGAAGCGCCTCTTCTTGCCTCTGCCGACGCCACCGTTCTCTCAGCTGTCAAGAACATGACCACCGGCAAGCGCCTGCTGTGGGTCAACAAGGAGCTGTCTCCCGAGTCCGCCCTCATCAACGGTTTCGCTGCCAGCATTCGTCTGGAGAAGCCTGAGCTTGAGTTTGTCACTCTCACCTTCGACCCCAAGGAGGCCAATGACACTGTTGCCGACAAGATCGCCGAGGTTGACGCTCGCCTATCAAGCACCGAGGGCCCCATCGAGACGGCGTACAAGGTCACCAACGGCTTGGTCACTGTTCCTCGTCTTGTCGAGGCCTCGGCGATCACCAAGCACATCAATCAGACTTCCAGCGACGACACCACCGAAGTCGCCTTTGGAGCCGACCCCAGCCGCCCTCTGCGCCTTCAGATCCAGACCGTTGGTCTCCTGAGCTCGCTGCGCTTCACCGACGACTATCTGTACTCCACTCGTCTGGAAGATCTCGAGGTTGAATTCCAGGTCATGGCTACCGCCGTCAACTTCAAGGACTTGGCCGTCATGCTCGGTAAGATCCAGGAGACTCCTGTCGGTCTCGAGGCCGCCGGTATTGTCACCAGAGTCGGTGCTGGAGTCACCCGCTTCAAGCCCGGTGACCGTGTCTTCGGCTTCACTTTCAACGGTGCCTTCTCTACCTACGGCAGAGGCGCTGAGGGCACCCTCGCCAAGGTCCCCGACAACCAGTCGTTCGCCGAGGCTGCGGTTATCCCCATCGTGTACACCACCGCATACGCCTGTCTCTACGACATTGGAGACCTCGAGAAGCGCCTGCGCCGCGGCAAGAAGCCTAGCTTGCTGATCCACGCTGCCGCTGGTGGTGTCGGCCAGGCTGCGATCCAGCTGGCTCAGCGCGAGGGTGTTGAGATCTTCGCGACCGTCGGTAGCATCGAGAAGCGCGACTTCCTCGAGAAGACCTACGGACTGCCCCGCGACCACATCTTCTCCAGCCGTGACCTTACCTTCAAGGACGGTATCAAGAGAATGACTGGCGGCCGTGGCGTCGACATCGTCATCAACAGTCTTTCCGGCGACACCCTCCGCGCCACCTGGGAGCTCGTCGCGCCCTTCGGAAGCTTCGCCGAGATTGGTCTGGCAGACATTGAGTCCCGATCTCGCATTTCCATGGGCAGCTTTGCCCGCGGTGTGAGATTCGAGTCTCTCGAACTCAACTACATGCGCCAGACGGACGCCGACCGCCTGGACGATCTCTTCGCACGCGCCATGGAGAGTGTCATCGGCCGCGAGCTCAAGATTGAGACGCCCATCACCAAGTTCCCCGTCTCGAAGATCCAGGATGCCATGCGCTTCATGCAGTCGGGCAAGCACATCGGCAAGATCCTCATTGAGAACCACCCCGAGGATCTCATCCCCGTGGTTGCGCCCTCCAAGCCTCGTGCCGAGTTCGCCTCGGATGCCACCTACGTTGTCTCTGGTGGCTTCGGTGGTCTTGGTCTGGAGATCATCCGCTGGATGGTCAGCCAGGGCGCGCGCAATCTGATTGTCACGTCACGAAAGGGGCCCAGCGATGAGGCCTCCAACGGTCTCGTCAGCGAGCTGCAAGGCAACGGCGTCAAGATTGTCACCCCTCACTGCGACATCACTGACAAGAAGGCTCTGGAAAGCGCGATTTCTTCTGCTCTTGCCTCCTTGCCTCCAGTCCGGGGATGCATCCAAGCTTCTACGGTCCTCAACGTAAGTCTTCACGAATCATCACTTCCCAAAAATCCAACTAACGCCTTTGCAGGACAATGCTTTCGGCGAGATGACTCTCGACCAGTGGAACACTGCCGTCAACGTCAAGGTCACGGGAACCAAGAACCTGTGGGAGGTGCTTTCCGGTGCTTCTGCGCTCGACTTCTTCGTCATGCTGTCATCCCTGACCAGCGTCACCGGGAACCAGGGCCAGGCCAACTACAGTGCTGGAAACTCGTTCCAGGATGCCTTCGCAAAGTTCCTCTCCGCTCAAGGCCACAACGTCGCCGCCCTCGACGCGCCCGTCTTGACTGATGCCGGCATGGTCGCTGCCAGACCCCATTTGAGAACCTACCTGCTCTCCATCGGTTGGGCTTCCATGTCTGTTGAGGAGCTCATCAATGCGCTTGACTACTACTGCCGCCCCAACTCGCAGAGCGCCGAGGAGAAGGTCAAGGAGGCCCAAGTCGTTCCCAGACTCTGGCTCCCCAAGTACTCCGCAGACGAGGGCGCTGAGCAGCCTACCTGGCAGACCGAGCCCATGTACAACCACCTGGTTCTGCAGGGCGCCGGAAACGGCGGCTCGCTGCCCGGAAAGCAGGGCTCTTCCAAGCGCTCAGTTGGCGACCTCATCGCGGCGGCCGAGACCCTGGAGGACGCCGAGCAGATCGTCCTGGACGCATTGCTGGCGCAGCTGTCCAAGATTCTCAGCTACGAGTTGGCAGACCTCGACCCCTCCAGGCCCTTGAACGCCTACGGTGTCGACTCGCTTGTGGCTGTCGAGCTTCGCGTGTGGATGACCAAGGAGATTGGTGCCGATATCTCGGTCTTCGAGATTACCAGCGGCCAGCGCATCAAGCAACTTGCCGGAAAGGCGGCTGCTACGTCCAGATTCCGCCCGAGCGCGAAGGCGGAGTAAAGTGTTCGTTAAGTTGTTTTAGATACCATGGGGGGGAATACAGAGAGGGAATAATAGAAAGATTGGAATTAGCTGTTTATAGATTATACATGTCATATTTACTCGTAAGCCGTCAGGCACTATACGTAGTATAAAGATCACCGAGCTTTCCATCCGCTCTTCTGATTGTCTTAAAAGATATTTTCTTTCGCGGTCTCTCCGCTAACCCTCCAATGAAGGAGGTTTCCTCATGGTGATGTTCATATCTCAACTGGCGTGCTTCTGCGGCCCTCTTCGCCGACGGCTCTCTTTTGCTGCGTTTATCTCAAATATTATATACTTTGCTCTTCTCCCGTTGCATTCTCGATCCTTGACACATGTATGTAGTTGATCGCTTTAAGAGGCTGGTCTTTCCGTCGCATTGGTGTCATTCCCGTGCTCCACAGTGTGGATTCATTTTGATGTGTTGCAATAAGCGTGAGTTTGATAAACCCCTCATAGGTAGGGTGACCCTGGACAACAGTGGATGCAGATTCATGACAGGGCGCCATTGACCCAAATACCGACCCTACCGCGCCTGTTTCGATTGGCCGCTGTGCAGGTAAAACACAGTGCAAAGCAGGGGACGAAGCTGCGGAGCTTGCGGTTGTTCCCCTGGCCATCGCGTAGCAACAAGCGGTGATCGACCCGATATATTGAAAATTGGGCCAGAGAAAGTACAATACCACGCTGGCATGTAGGAATTGCACATATAAAGACCCAACACCGTCTGCCTCACCTCATGTCAAGATGAGTGTTTCGTCACAACTTGAAATCCGACAATACCTCCCTTTTCTCAACACCTACTCCTACCCATCATGGCCTCCCAAACGCCCCTCAAGATCATTCTCGGAACACACAGCGTGAGCATTCTAACAAGACACCAAGTGAACGTTGCTGAAATCATAACAGGTTGGCGATTCCGCTGTCGATCCTGGATCCTCTCACTTTGACAGCGAGCAAGATGTCCAAGCTCTTTTGGACGCTTTCCACGCCCGCGGATACAACAACCTGGACACAGCTCGTGACTACTCCCCAAGCGTCCAGGGCGCTTCCGAGTCACGCCTTGGTCGGGCCAACGCCGCCTCTCGATTCACCATCCACACCAAAGTCCACAGCGCAGACCCCGGTGATCACCAGCCTGCAAACCTTGAAGTCAGCATTGGCAAGTCGCTGAGCGATCTTCAAACATCCACCGTCGAGACGATGTTTCTGCATTTTCCGGATCGCCAGACTCCCTTCGAGGATACGGTAAAAGCAATGGACGCTGCTCTGAAGCAAGGGAAGTTCAAGAACTACGGCCTGTCGAACTACTCTGCGGCTGAGGTGCAGAAAGTTCTGGAGATCTGCGAGCAAAATGGGTACACGAAGCCCAGTGTGTACGAGGGGCACTACAATGCTATTGTGAGGGGAGGCGAGAAGGAGTTGTTTCCCCTGTTGCGCAAGCACAACATGGCATTCTATGCGTACAGGTATGTCGTCAACTATTTGTGAGGAACCCAGTCTGACATCCTATCAGTCCCGCAGCCGGTGGCCTTTTCTCAGGACACAAGGCTTCATCAGGCCGATGGAAGAGTGATGTAGGTTCCAGTCCATGCCATGATGGTCTCAACTACCCTAACGCAAGAATAGAACTTTATTGGCAAGGTTTACACTTACATGTACCGTAAACCTCCGGTTCGTCTTGCGGTGTCTACAATTCTCAAGCTTGCAGAGAAGCACGGCATCAGCGGACACGCTGCCGCTATGAGATGGACGGCGTTCCACAGCAACTTGGATGTGGCACACGGCGATGCGATTATCTTTGGCGTTTCCAAGATAGAGCAACTCCACTCGACACTTGACGCACTTGAGGCTGGTTCTCTTCCCGAGGATCTTGCAGCTGCCATTACTGCTGTCTACTCTAAGGTGGAAGGCGCAGAGCCTCCCTATCACCTCTAGAATGTAATCAATCCAATAGTGGTCTCATGAAAAATCCGCGCACAAATAGAATCTGGAGTTTTCTCGATCAATCTTACATCATCCTGATCTAATGTTTTATTATCACAACTGTGAACGGGCAGGCACATGCAAGTTGGACAACCATTCTCTTAAATCCTAGTCGGCTTATACTTCAGCTGCACTATTCAGAGATAAACAATGCTAACTTAATGCTGACCAGACCTTGCTAGATATGACCAAGATTCTTCCATTGAAACGATTCCAGCTCTTTGAACCTCGTTTTGCTGCAGCTGCGGTCCTGATCCTTGGGACCAACTAAGTTTTTGAGGATCCGCCGGAACACCCATTCATAACAGAACGATGCAGCGTTCCCAGCCCAACGGTTCCGGGCCGGTCAACGTCTTTGTGTATTAGTTGGTGAGTGGCGTCAAGGATTTTGCTAGTGCCATCATCTACAAGAGCGTGAAAAGGGGCACGGTACTGCGAATGCCCCTTGCAGTGAGATTGCTCTTGTTTGACATCGAACTGCCGGGTGCACAGACTAGAGACTTGTTTAGATAGATCAATCTTGCCTTCATCATCTGAATATGAAGAACGAAAGGCGTGTGACGGATTGCAACATCACCACCTATGTTATTATGATGTTCGGCCAGAAGGTCTTGCGATATCTGGCATATGGATGAGAACGACGAAGTGTCAAAGACGAGGAGTTTTGTTTCCTCGTCTCTATCCATGTAAACATTTGAAATTCTTTTGCAGCTCGCTCTCTGATGATATGATAGTTTCTGCAAAATCTCGACATGTTTTAGCATGGCGGCTGGTTTCTTTAGTGCCTCGCTAGTCTCGAGGAGTAGCCCGGATGTCTTGGGCAGCGACGGGTATAACATGGTGTTGTCTGTGGTCCCTCAAAGGCCAGGTGTCTCCGTTGGCAGCATGCATCTTGTGTGATGAACGGAGCGCAGAAACCAATCTCTGGTGCATGGAAAATATTTCAGATCTGAATTCGCAAACATCGAATGTCGGTTTCTAGAAGATCATTGGAACATCGTCATACATGCCTTTGAAGTCTGCTTTCGTAAAGAGCATTCACATGGTCCAGGCCTCTGAGACCGAATGCGGTGCGTCCATGTCTTGGAATTCGCGTGTCTGGAGACTGTGGCGGTCCACTCGAGCAACCGGCAACGGTCACCCGCGTCACAAGAAACACGAAGAGTTTACCAAAACAGACCAAGATGCGAAAGACTCGGGTACCCGTGCTGTGGCATCACCGAACTGTGGCTATGATGATCTTCAGAGCCCTCCAGAATACAGCCTAGCGCTGTCAAGCCACACCCTTTAGCAGCTAGCAGCCGCCCGCCAGCTACCACGGGAGTCTGTAGCCCTCGATAACTGCTGGTTCCAGCCCTGGGTAGTTCCCCTGAATTCTGGGGGTTCTCCCAATGAGACCTTGCGTCCCTCAAACTCCACAGCTTGGTCTGCCAGCACCGGTCCCTCGCGGCTTCCGGGACCCGCACCGGGCCTCCAACACCTTCCCCGATCTAGATGGCGAGAGGCACTTAGAGCAGAATCTCCAGATCGACTAGTAGCCGAGCTGGAGCTAGAGGTCTAGAGACAAGGGAATTTCAAGCCACAGAAAGGCCGGCGCAAGGAGCTCTCGCTGGCTTGTGGTCCCTGCGACTGTCTCTCACTGATCGGTAGTTCAATCACTGAGAAGAATGTGGCGTCTGCATCGTCATTTACGCACCCCTCTTTCTTGTCCCGTCGCCCTTTATTATGCTCGCCATTCCTGGGCATGTCCTTGTTCTTTGCCTGACTATCTCGACTACCGCCCGGTGGGATGAGACCCTGAGAATACCACAGGACGGCACGAATTCGAGATCCGGGTCCACGAACGCATCTTCGATATTGATCACCGCCAACAGCCAAGATGCGGTTCTTTGCTCTCGCTCTGGCGTTTATGGGATTCTTGGGCATGGCCTCGGCGGCCATTGACCTGGACGGTGTCCCGAGTTGTGCAGTATGCAAGCAGTCTCCATGGCACTTGTCGTCGCTGACATGTTTTTACTAGGTCAGCTGCATGATCAAGGCGCTCACGCAGTCAATGTGTTCTGCCACCGACGCAGCATGTCTCTGCGTCGATCCAAAGTTCAACGCAGCCGTGGGACCATGTATCCAGCAGACGTGTTCCATCAAAGAGATCCTGAGTGAGTACATCAACATCACGAACAGCGTGGTAGATCGGTCCATCTGACAGAACACACAGTCTCCACGAATGCCACCTGGTCGCAATGCCATTTTCCCCTCACGGATGAGAGACCCACGATTTACTGGATCAGCGGCGCTGTGACTGTCGTCACTGTCGCCTTCATGGTTATGCGGCTTGCTTCCAAGGCCATGAAGCTTTCAGTGTGGGGAGCTGATGATACTGTCATTATGATTGCTTTTGTAAGACTACTGGTTCTGTGTCGAAGGTACAGGCACTGACACGCATCAGGGCATGGTCATCGCTTACTACATTGAACTTTTCTTCTGTGAGTATCAAAACGGCAATGGACATATATATCCTCACGAAACTTGGCTAACCTCAATTTAGTCGTTCGTGCTGGGCTTGGCAGAGATATTTGGACCCTTCACGACTACGGCATCACGTACTTCTTAAAGGTCCGTGGAATCATGCATTCATGGGTGCAGAATGTTGATGAGTGCTAACCCCGAAGCAGCTCCTCTACGTCCTGGAGTTCTTCTACTACATCGGTCTCGCTTCCATCAAGGCCTCAATTTTGTTCTTGTTCCTCAAGATCTTCCCGGACAATCGCTTCCGCAAGATCCTCTGGCTGATGCAGGGCCTCAACTTGCTCGTCGGTTTATCCTTCATCATCCTCTGCTTTTGCGAATGCCAGCCTATCAACTTCTTCTGGAACGGCTGGGATGGAGAGCATGAGGGGAAGTGCTTGGATCTGAACCGCGTCGGGCTTAGCCACGTTGCCCTGAACATCACCCTGGACGTGGTGATGCTCATCCTGCCCATCACCCAGCTCTATAAGCTTCAGATGGACAGGAAGAAGAAACTCGGAGTGATGGCCATGTTTCTTGTCGGTATCTTGTACGTTTTGAAAACGCACCATCATTGATGGGTACATAACCACTGACACCTTACCAGCCTCACCATCGTCAGCATTCTGCGCATCAAGACGTTGACCGCCTTTGCAACGTCATTAAACACAACTGGTATGGACACATCGATGAATATTAGATGACTCTTTCGCTAATGCACACCAGCCGATTCCGTAGCAGTCGTACTCTGGGCCTACGTGGAACTCGGCGTCGGCGTCGTCGTCGCCTGCCTGCCCAACGTGCGCCAGCTCCTCAAAACGCTTCCCTCCAAGGTTGTTCACCTGTCGAACGCCGTGGCATCCGCAATGGGCTCATCAATGTCAAGCAGCCGCACGGTGTCAGTATCTCAAGTGTACCACGACAAACCGAACAAGTCGTTCGGCGACACGACAACGACGATGGCGATCGACACGACAATAGCTCCTTCGGTAGCAAGTCGCTCGCCTCGGGTCTCGCAGTAAGAGTGTGGTGGAGGTCACGGACTCATCTAACTATGTAGCGAATACATGAGAGAGCACATTCTGGTGCTTGTGGTGTGAAGATTGTTGGTTGCTGTGCCATGGATTGTATCTGTGAAAATTGACAGTGCCCCGTGAATGGTGTGTTGGTCGCTTGTACCCTGGCTGCGTATGGTGAATGCCTTACGCTCGGGGTCTAGCGGGGGGAGACCAGCACAGCGGCTGTGTGAACAACAGCAGTTTTCGTCATCGAAGAATTGGACAAACAAGTTTTCCGGAACGGCGTTTACATTGCAATTGTCCAATCAAGAAGACGAATTGGAAAATCTCGACGAACAATGGCTATCTGGTGCTGTGGTGACAAAGATGTTCGAGTCACAGGGCAGCGCTGCGTCAGACATCGGGTATCGAAGCATGCATCGAACCCAATTGATCGCCGTACGCCCTGTTCAGTGACTCAACCCGATTCCTCGGGTCTATCGACCCAGTGATAACCGCTTCAACACAAACAAAGATGCGAAGACGGATTGAACATCCGACAATAACGTTATCTTCAGGATGAATCATATCTCATTGTTTCACCAAGAGAACAGTATGTATCTGTAGCTGTGTTATCTTGAACTTATCCACGGTGCCATCTGCTGTATTTCGGCCTTAATGCTCCGTTCAGCGGGTTTCATCCACCCATGACTCCCCCGGAACTTCACTCCGGTGTTGCCGCCGAAGCTATCCGTTCGCCACGTTGTGCATGTGAGCTTGTTTCTTCCTCAGTCTTTCATTCCAGACCACCAACTCTCAATAGAAAACAGCACTCCAGGTGGGATGCCTCTCGGCCCCAGAATCTGGCCTCTGCAAACCCTGCCTCCAAGTCACAGGCCCTGTAAGCATGCCTGCCAGGTAACCAACCGCGCACTCCGCCTCATCATCGCCAAGCATGACTCACTCTCCGCCATCCAGCCGGCTCCCAATCACCGGCCGCCGCAACCCTCCCTAAGCGACTCCAAATGGCCGCTAACAAGTCGACAGAAGGGCCCTGAGACGAGCGTTTGGCCGCCAATGTGCAGGGATTCGAGAGACGCCTACGACAACAGCCTACACCATGCCCAATCCATCCACACGTAGGCGCAACATCACCAACATTCGTCAGCCCAACATCAGGCAGCCTGTTCGCCATATATATCTGCCTCCTTCGCCGACGTTCTATCATCAGCTAAGACACGCACACATCAAGAAAACGGCAACAAGCCACGCGCCCTTGCGCCCTCATCCCACGCCCTTCGGCGAAGACCCCCTCTCCTCCCACTTCGATAAGCTTCTCAGGACACATCCCGCCCATCTCAACTTACACCGATTGAACCACCCACCACATATATAAGCACACCTCCCGAAACACGACCACCATGGGTCTTTCACTTCACAACAGCGCCGATGCACTAAATCTTCTTTCCCAAGGCCCCTCGCAGGTCACCCACCCGCGCACCCGCGCGCACTACAAAGGCGCATTCCTCCGCGCCGACGGCTCTCTGTCACTGAACAGAGAATACGCCGACCAACGATTCCACCTCCTCGATCTCGTCCTCCACGCCAACCACCAGCGACGAGCCCAAAGGCACCGGACCCGCCGGCGCCAGCAGACCAACCGTTCCATCCAGCAATGGTGCTCTGACCAGACGGACGAGGGCCGCGAGCTCGCGGCCCTCGACGGGGTTAGAGTTCCGGGCGAGGCCCCACAACGGCGCCGTACCCCGTCCCTGGAGCGGCAGGGCGCTTTCCGGCTCTCCGGCACGACCAGGAGTCGAACCAATCAAGACGAAGAAGGTCTCGACGAACTTTATCGCCTTGGTCTCCTTTACGACGATGAGCATCTCCGCGGCGAGGGCTTCGAGTTGGGCTCAATCGCGCACCCTGAACCTGAGTACACCGTCCGTCCCGCCAAGCGGGCGCGCGGGAGTCAGGCTCAACGGCGCTCATACGAAGATGACTTACAGCTGGCGTTGGACCTTTCGCTCGCCGAACTAGGCCGCGACGAATCTTTCGCCCGTTATCTCTGTTCGCCTGACCTGGACGAGCCCCCGTCCGAGGATGACGACTCCTCCGATTTCACAACTTCGCAGTTTGACTCCGGGCTCCTGAGCCCTCCCGATTCCGACACCGAGGATACCCCCGACCTGACGACTGATTCTGATTCCGATCGCTTTTCTCTTTCTTCTTTCACTTCCTCGTCTGAGCAGCAGCATTGGGCGACGGCGCGTCCGAGGAGTAGGAGAGGACGTGCTGCTGCCAACCACGGCGTCTTCGACAATGCCTGGATGGTGTTGGGTGACGGCTCGTAGCAGGTCCGCATAAGAGATCCCCGCGCGCCATTCGGATCTCGACTGTGTTTTTGTGGTCGGGCAACCCCCCAAACGGACTGGCCCTCATTGGCCCAGCATTTTCGGGTGTCGGAGCGCGCGTGTTTCTTGGTTTCCATTTCTATCATTTTTCTTGGGGACGGTTGTGTGCTCGTGGTTGGAACAAGACCACTGAGCTCGCCGTCAATCATGTACGGTTATTTTGTTCAGGGCGCATTTACATGGGGCGTTATGTGCAACACATCAAATGAGAAATAAGTCATTTAGAGTCTTAAAGAGCTACTTGTGAGAACGGTCGGATTGTGACAGACTTCAAACCATACTTTTGCCTCGCGTACTGCTCATAGTATTGTGGTTGAAATGCCCTCATCCGGTTGATGAGAGATGTTGCCACCTCCATCTCGAGGGTGTTAGTGCCATTTCGGAGCCACTTGCTGACGTCGAAGCGATGAGCCATTTGATCGAGAGAACCTAGTGTTTCCCCATTGACTTTAGCCCTGAAAGACCCCTGGAACATGTCGAGCTCCATGTATGCACCTGTGTCAGAAACGTATGGTGCATCCGCTGTTCCAAGAACGAACTCTGTGGAGTAGGTCGCGTTCCCAGAGACGTTCTGCAGTCCATCTATATCTGACCAAGGAGTAAGTGTTGTCAGGTTGAGACTGTGGTGAACGAACTTAGTCGCGACGATATCCTCCACGTCGTCTGAAGGGTTCTCATTTGCTGGTTGCCAGTCATCAAGCTCCAAGGCCCAATACGTGAGGTCTAATGCAGGCAGGGGAGCTTTGAAGGACGTACGTTGTCGTCCATCCAATCTGAGCACCCTCGCTGGTGAAGTATGGGCCGACGTAGTGATCGTCCGAAGCCCCATTCTGTCGGAAGAAAGCGCAATCATACTTGGGGATACCTTGCGATGCGAAGTAGGAAACCCTTCCCATATAGGCTGTGAAGTCGGAAGCATGCATCCAAGTTGGTGTGCGAGGACCCCAAGACTCGGAGTAACCGATGCGTCCTTTGTACGGAGTAAAAGCCCCCCAGCCAGGCCACGTCGTTTCCGGACCGTAGATGTATGAGAACCCGTGAAGAACATTATGAGTCAGACCAGCGGCGAACTGAGGATTGACGGTGCCCAGAATCTTGGCCCATGTAGTTGCGTACGCGGCCTTATTGTAAGCTCCCAGCTCATTCGACATGATGTTGACACCAGCGAAGCTGTTTGCTCCGGCAAGGACACGATAGTCGTCAATGACCTGGAACCCGAGAGACTCGCCTTCTGGAATGTCCAGCGTTGTGGCTATTCTCATGCTGTCCAACTTGTCGATGCCATAGGGTTGTGCCCTGTATTTCATCCCGCGAGAGTTCAACCACTTCCTGAGGGGCGCAATGTGATAGTCAGCGTAGAGATCGGTGATGGTCTCGTGATAGTCATGAAGAGATCCTCGTTGCGCCCCCGAGTCGTTGAACAGGAAGAGATAGGCGTTGTTCTTGTACTGTGTGACGACAGGGAGGATGTCCATGACGCTGTATCCGCGGCGAGACAGAAACTCGTCGACAAAGTTGGGTGTCCAGTACGTAGCAGCGACCATCTCTTGGGAATCCTCAAACAGCGATGTTGGAGTCTGAGCTATGAGTTCAAGCATCTCCGCCGTCAGGATTTGATCTTCCCAAAAGTCAATCACGGCCTGAGCGCCAGCTTCGCTGAAGTGATCGACGACGTAGGAGGCTGGTGTCGTGTGGGGATAGTCCTCTGGCTGCTGCCCTGTGCCACGGATGATAGCGGAGAAGAGCAGCCATGAGGAGTTGTCTGGAGGGGAGAAGGCGACTTTGCCATCCGTCACTGCATCGGTCAAGTCGACCATGGATCCGGAGTCCAGATACACCGGGTTGCCGTATGGGTCAGAATCTTGACTGATGCGCCAGGCCTGAACAGCAACTAGCTCCTGCTCATTGACGCCATCCCTTCGCTTAGAGAAAGGACCCGGAACAGAACCATTGTAGGTAGTCGTGGCATTGATGATGGCTTTGCCGAGAACAATCTCCTTGGCGGCGGCCTGGTCATCAGGGACAATAGTCGGAACTGCCATCGGCCAGGCGGGCCCAAAGGCAAAGTCATGACCCATGCCACGCGAGTTGGCTTCGGTAAGAGCAACCTTGACAGCGTCTAGTCAAGGCTCAGAAGCCCAGCCATTGGTGTCAGTGTGCCATTCGGTGCCTTCACTGGTGCTGTGGTGGACATCCTCGATTTCGACGCCGCCAAAACCAGCTTCGGCCATCTGGATGACCTCAGCCTGGATCTCATCGTTTTCAACGGCGCCGTGAGGCCACCACCAACGGACGTACGGGCGAAACAGAGTGGGCGGGGATTGGAAGTTGTTGAGGAAGTCTGCCGCCACACCTGAAGCATTCCAAGATGCAAAGAGTGGTTCGATGAATGACTGCTCTGCGTTAACTCGTGAAAAGGCACGTAGGAGGCCATATACAAACCATACTGAAGGTTGCATCAGCAAGAGGTTTGACTGAATCGAGATCTTAGCAAGACCAGGCTAACATGGCGCAAGCGAGCCCATCGCCTCTGATGGGGTTCTTTCTGAGCTAAGGAAGCATCTCTTGAAAAGAGACCGCCATGCAACAGAGGTGGAGGAATACTTGCAGGCATCATGTCTCGCACCCTGTTATACCGTGTGGTCTTGGGTGTATGAAGCCAGCCAAGAAATGCATTTCCCATCTTGGACAGCGGCTACCTCATGTTCCACCCAACCGTCTTGTTCCTCCCCAATTAAGCTACTGCTTCATGACGAACGGAGAAAATAGTCTCGGCTCCGTGGCAGATTTGTCAACGAGACCCCGCAATTTCATACCGGATGGCTCCGGTTGACCATGCACAGAAGGTTGCAGTGAAGGATCTCTCCGCACGAGAGCTATCCAATGGTGGCGTCTAAGCAATGTAAAGACAAAGATCACTCAGTACGAACACAAACTAGATCTTGATTCGCATACATGACAGGTTATTTCGCGGAAAATATGTAGAGACGCGGTAATGATAACCCGAGTAACGTCAAATTTAGGATGCCCATTGCAGAAAGACTGAAGCTAGAGATTAGTCCCCATATAGGGCTCATCTTCTAGTCACGCTCCGTCGAGCCTTCATGGTCCCCGGCTGTCATCCGAAATCATTCTTCCGAGCCTGCTTACAATGCATTTGTCGATATTCGCGTTGGTGGGATTGCTCTCCTTTTTCGGGGGCTCCCAGGCAGCCGACAACGATACCTGGCCGATCAAGCAAACTCCCTACACCGATGCCGTACAATGGGATCACTACAGCTTCATCATCAATGGACAGAGAAAGTTTCTCTTCGGTGGTGAGATGCACCCTTTTCGAATCCCCGTTCCACAACTGTGGGAAGATGTCATCGAGAAGATGAAGGCCATGGGCATGAATTCAATGTCGTTCTACTCACACTGGGGCTATCATGAGCCACTGGACGGGGAGTTGGACTTCTCCAGTGGTGCTCATAATCTCGAACTTCTTCTGGAGTACTCCAAGAAGCACGGCATCTTCGTCACGCCTCGGCCTGGTCCATACATCAACGGCGAGCTCAATGCTGGAGGTTTTCCACTGTGGATTACGACCGGTGCTTACGGAAAACTTCGATCGAACGGCACGAGCTACACCGATGCGTGGAACAGCTACATGTCATCTGTAGCTGAGTTGGTGGCCCCGTACCAGATTCACAAGAACGGAACTGTCATCAACTTTCAGATCGAGAATGAGTACCTCCAGCAGTGGACAAACCAGAACGAGAAAGTACCGAACTACAATTCTGTCGACTATATGGAAGACCTGAAGGCGGTCGCAGTCACCAACGGCATCGAGATTCCTCTGACTCACAATGACATATCTGGATACATTTATGGGCTTCGGACTACGACACTGTTGGTGCGGGTGGAAACGTCGACGTGCATGGGTACGATTCCTATGTAGGTCACAGGTCAGTGCAAATATTTGAAGAACAATAGCACTAACACAACCGGCAGCCCCTTTGCTGGAGCTGTAACCCAGACCAATGCAGCTCCGGTAGCTCCGGAGACTGGGTTCTTCTAGACTATCAACCAGACTTCCAAAGGTCTTCACCAAGCAATCCAATGTTCAGCCCAGAATTCCAGGGCGGGAAAGTGGTCCCGATTGCTGGATATCCGGATGGCTGCGCAGACACAGTCGGTGCCGATTTTCGCAACCTCTACTACCGCCACAATATTGATCAGCGAATGACGGCTTTCATCCTGTACATGACCTATGGAGGCACAAGTTGGGGCTGGCTTGGCGTCCCATTCCTCGGCACCAGCTATGACTATTCTGCACCCATCGCTGAGGATCGGTCTCTCAGGGATAGCTTCTACGAGATCAAAAACCTGGCGCTTTTCACAAGAGTTGCTCAGGACCTGGCCAAGACAGACCGCATCGGTAGCGGCAGCAACTACACAACGAACCCATCCGTCTCTGCGACTGAGCTTCACAATCCAGACACAGATGCAAGATTCTACGTTGTTCGACACACGGACTCGAAAAGTGATGAGGCTGTTGCCTTCCAGCTTCACGTCAACACTTCGGCTGGCCCTCTCACTGTACCACAAATCGCGCCGGTGGCGTCCCTGGAGGGCCATGTTGCCAAGATTCTGGTGACAGATTTACCAATTGGTCAGGAAAAGCTACTTTACTCCACAGCTGAAGTATTCACGTACGCCGTGATGGACGAAAAGCCGACGCTGGTGCTTTGGGTCCACCCCGATGAGTCAGGGGAGGTTTGCTTCACTGGTTCTCACCAGGGGAAGTTGCAGACTTGCGACGGTTGTAGTGACGTTCAGTTCAATGTTACTGAGCACGGCACCATACTGAAGTTCACTCAAGGCCCTGGACTTAGTGTCGCCTTCGTTGGAGACACAAGGGTTATTATGGTTGATCGATTTGGTGCCTATGCGATGTTCGCACCGACTCTGACTAACGATCCTTTGACTCCAGTCAATGAGACTGGTAATGTTCTCCCCTTGAAACATCCGTACCTGAGCTCAACTAACTCTGACAGTCTTGGTACACGGCCCCTCTCTCGTCCGCGGAGCACAAATCGCCTCAGATGTCATTGCGATCACCGGAGACACGGTTGAAGATGCTCATCTTGAGGTGTTCGCCCCTTCCAACGTCAAGAAAGTTACTTGGAATGGCAAACCAGTCGACACGAAACCAACACGACACGACAGTCTCATTGGGAGAATTCAGGGACCACCGAAGATAGAGCTACCGAGCCTGGGCCCTTGGAAAGTTCAAGATTCTCTGCCCGAAGTCCTTGTCGACTATTCCGATGACGGGGTAGCCTGGGTCAATGCTGATCACCAAACCACGAAGAACTCAAAGAACGACGCTACCATTCCGTACCTCTACGCTGACGACTATGGATTCCATACTGGATCATTCATCTACCGTGGCAGATTTACTGGTCGTGCAGATGGAGTATCACTCACCCTTAACGGCGGTCAAGCCTTCGGATTTTCAGTGTACCTGAACGGCCGTTTCTTGGAGGCATTCCCAGGCAGCCCAGGAACCAAGGTGGTCTCCGGAAAACTACTTCTAGGCTTCCCAGTAGACACGTTGTCGCAAAACACAACCAATGTGCTCACTGTGATACAAGATAACTCCGGCCATGACCAAGGAGCCGGAGGGGCCTTGTCAATCCGAGGGATCCTCAACGCAACGCTGATTGGCTCCGAGGGCTTCGACTCTTGGAAGCTAACTGGAACTGCCGGTCGTTCAGAAGGCAAGATTCTTGATGCCGTCCGCGGAGCTTACAACGAGGCCGGGTGGACTGCTGAACGGCTTGGCTGGCATCTTCCAGGCTTCGATGACTCGAATTGGCCGACGGCGTCACCATCGGAAGGTTTTGACAACGCCACAGTCCGTTTCTACCGTACGACTGTACCTTTGAGCATACCTGCCGGTGTTGATCTTTCGGTTCAATTCGAGTTGAGCACTCCTGAGGGCAACAGCACGACACGAGCCTTGTTGTTCGTCAATGGATACCAATATGGCCGCTTCTCACCGTACGTCAACTCGGCCACCAGATTCCCGGTCCACCCCGGCATCCTGAACTTCAACGGGGATAATGTGATTGGGGTCCTTGTCTGGGCGCAATCTTCGAACGGAACAAGCGTTGGAGTCGATTGGAGTATCACAGAGACACGGGCTAGCTCCTTAGACACTCATTTCGACGCCAAGGACTTGCAGCCAGCGTGGGGGGAGGAAAGGTTGCGATATGCTTAGTTTTATTCTTCACGCGGAAGCTTGTCAGCAGGGGAATGGAAGTCAGTTTTGGAGCACCTCACCGATAACACCAGTTCTGTTCATAGGCTCTACTCCGCATGCAGCGCAGTCGTATCGTTGACAAGACTTCACTTTTTGGGGGGAGCTTAGACGGGCAGAGACACACCCATGAGACTGTTGGTGGCATAGGCCATCGCAAGGGCCGGACCGGGGTAAGTGTTGCCAAGCAATCACTGCCTAAATCAAAGGAACGAATTTTTCGGAGGCCTCTTAGCGAAATTTTCATCCTCCCTTTGCCATCGGTGCCTTGCCATGAACTCGTTCCTACATTGTCATAATGCAAGACCCTTCTATCGAGCCCACATCGTCAGTTGCACCGTCCTTGCCCCCGCTGGAGACGTTCATCGATCGCCGAAACCCTCAACCAATTTCTCTAGACTTGGGGTTCAACCGGTTCCGATGGCCTGCCTTTGCTTCGCTCTATGAGATCAAAGTGCTCCGCGACCCAACGAATGCGGACTCTGAACAGGACCCATACCAAACTCGGCCTGGAGAGGATACTTCCTCGCTACACCCTATTGCCATCGAGTTGTACACCGATCCTCCCATATCCTCGTTGAAGGCTTCGATCGACATTCTCGACCATTACGGCAGTCGCGATGCATGGGAAGACCTTCACACGGTAGATCGCCCGGAAGATGACACTGAGGTGCCATGCGAATGCTGCGATCGGATGCCGTATCGACCTCCAGAATCACTGATTATCCGCGCAACCTCGGATGCTGGCGTGACCATCGGAGACATCGTCTTCCAGGTGAACAAGTACGTGAATGACCTGCAAAAGGATGTTCTCGAGGCCTTGGATGCTGTTGGGGAGTATGCCGGCCAGAGAAGCCCGAGCCGCTCTCTTTGGATTGAGTTCTGCATCAACAACATCGTTATCGAAGAAGCGCGGTCCTCTGAAGAACTGGAAAAGAACTGGAAAGATGTTGCAGATGTGATGCGGGGTTTCGCTTCGGGTCAGCAGTTCCAAGAGATGAAGAACCGCTTAGAAGTATAGTCGACTGCGTCCTTTGAACTGTACACAAATACACCAAAGCAGGGGATTGACGGCGCTTAGCAAAATAAGGAGAAACTAGAAGAAAGTTTCACTAAGATTACTATTCAACAAGGCCTAGCTATTACCAGGCTTTGCGCGGTTCGAATAAATGGTGACCTCAGACATCATCAGAACCACGAACTGCTGACAGATAAGGCTTCCATCCCACCAGGTGAGAAGGGAATATAACCAAAAGACAGCCTCAAGTAGACCTTGCCAGCAGCACAGTCAATACCACAATCATCAAGGTCCAAGCTACGTGATACTGGATACGCGTAGCGTCATTCTCTTGCCCCCCTCCATTTTCGTTCTCGTCCACTGGCAGCTGGGTAGTGTTTGCCCTCATACAATGAAGCTGAGTTTCCCCAAGACTGCTGTTTCCGAATCCATGACTGATCATGAGAAGTTGAAGAGAATTCGCAGCGGCCAAGTATATATCCGTGGCATTAGCGCCAGGGATCACTCCGCTATGAAGGCCCATGAATCCCTTCCCGCTAGTTATACCAAAGGTTCTATTGCGTTCAGCTGACGAATTGGCATTTGGCGAGTTGGACGGATCCGGGTTGAGGTTTGCTGTTGCGACGCCACCGCCAAAAGTGCCGTTGAACAGTTTAAAGTCTAGGCGTTTCTCCACGGCGTATCCGATATTATTATTGCACTCGGGAAGCGTGCCCCACAACTTCTTCGGTTCGTTGCATGTTGTTCCTCTGCTGAAGCTGCTGCCTTCTGTGAGAATGGCCCGTACGCAGGCTTCTCCCAAAATTGGCGTGCAGTCAGTGCTGTTGGTATTTTCATCTGTGTAAAGGTTGGTGACGTTTGCTGGGTACGCCACGATGTCCAAGATGGACACGCAAAGCGGTCCTGTTGAGTTGCCCAAGGCCTGTGAGATATTCTCACCACTGGACCACGCAAAGTCCCCGGTTGTGCTGACGTAGGAAGGGTTTTCGACGGGCTGCTCGGCCCCGGTCACGGCATCAGTAACGTTGATTCCCGAGGGAAAGGCGAATTCCGTCACATTAACTCCTATTGACTTTTTCAGTCCTATCTTCGTATTCAACTCTCAGTACCACTTACTCCAAGTCCAGTAGGGGTCCTTTCCGTAGACCTTGGGGCTTGTGAGACCCGAGAACGGGACGAATTTGACGGACCGCATAGCTTTCGGGTTGGTAATGGCTTCCCGGTAGATCTCATCTGACTGGTTGTTGTTGAAGAACGGGTCACTCCCGAATGGCCCCATATCAATTTCCCTCCCAGTCCAAAACTGGTCTGCAGCTGCAGCTGCTTGAACAGCGATGAGAATAAGGGTAGCGTGCGGCTGCATCGTGCGTTTTTGTAAGACTTTTAACAAAGCTTTGATAACAGAATTATAGAATGGACAAACTTTCCAATCTGGTATTGGTTGAAAGTGCGAACAAAAGTCTATTTCTATAGGAAGAGGATATGTTCAACTTTTGCTTCATTGGGGAAAGGATTGGGCGATCTTCTCGGTCTCAAATCCGAACTGCATGGTGGACCGGTGCATTATGTGACTACGTACGCCAACTGTTTTTGTCTCACTCATGGCACAAGTTCTCGGCATCTGAGGCCGCCTAGGCAGGACGAATTAAGGCAATATGCTACAATTTACAACTCTTCTTCAAATGATTGGATATTGAAATTGGGTAAGTAGTCAGCTTAGCCACCAAGCCACAGTCCCCCGAGGAAATGATGCACAATTTCTGATCTTCCCGATTGGCACCCAAAGAACCTTGAAGTGCGCCGTATCGAACGCCACAGGCACAAGGCGCATTGCTAACATGCACTGTCTAGTAGCCCAAACAGCAGACAAATCCGTTGGCCAGGTTTTGCCATATGTGCGCCACATCGGAAAATGCATCAATCATCCATCTGAAATTCTCAAGTGAGGTTATTCGCAGATTTAAACTCGACAAAGACTTTGGCGTAATCGCAATGGAAGTTAACAACTATGCAACTATCTTCTACCAGACGTCGGAATGCTTACGTTTTTCTTATCTTCTCCCGGTGTAAAGCATCTGCGACTTTAGTGTAGTATTTAGGGATTTTAAGGATATCATCTATGAGCGGTACTGTCCGTTCAGTAAGCGAAGGAGCTCATATTAATACAGAAGTACCTGAGCACCTTTCGATAGCTAACGTCGGCGCATAATTGTTTTTCTCTTTCATCGATGCTGCTTTGGAGTTCTGAGGACGATGGTCATGACCACCCTACGCTAACCCCGCAGCTAGAGTTGAAGACGGCGGGTGGCAAGGGCCAGGATGCGACGGGCGGCCGTGCCGCGAATACGCGAGTTTGGACGACGTCACAGACTTTCGGACCCCTCTGTCCGAGGTCGACTTCACTCGCTACTTTCTACCTATCACTATCTACGCAGCATGGCATATTGCTGACCGTGAAAGTCATCGAGTGAGTGGGAGCAAGATAATAAGAAAGCAACAATCATGGCTATTGACAACCGCTCATCGCCAACACCTCAAACACTGAAGGTCAGCGATCAAGCGGCCTGGGCTGAGGCGCTCAAGACCGATCGACCCATCCTCATTCACCTCAACGCCGATACCACATGGCTCATTCAACTCCCGTATCCTGACCCCGAGTCAGCCCCCGTCGGACGGAAGCGCTTCAACATACTTCTCGACCCTTGGCTGCAGGGCCCTCAGTCCGATGTTGCGTCTTGGTTCTCGACACAATGGCATCTCGTCGAGCCCAGTATCAAGACCATGGCCGAGCTGAACTCATTTCTTGCCAACCTCGAAAACGAATCTGATGGAGATGATGACGCTGAGAAACCCTACATCGATGCAGTCGCCATCTCTCACGAGTTTACAGACCATTGCCATCAAGCGACACTAGAGGAGCTACCCAAATCGACGCCTGTGTTTGCGACCGACAAGGCAGCCGATCTGATCCGATCATGGAACCATTTCGACTCCGTTACAACAACTCCAGCATTTTCTTCGTCAACTGAGGACTGGAGGGAAACTCTCAGCGTCGCTGGTTTGCCATCTTGGCTGGGTATCGGTCGCGTCGTTACCGCAGGCAATGCACTCTATTATCACTCGGCTGTCATGATCGCCTTCGACCTTGGAAAGCCAGAAACAATCCTCTACTCACCCCACGGCATCCAAGCTTCAGACTTGACTTCCGTTCGGGAGTCATGTTTCTTCACGCTGGCCCTACTTCACGGTCTCCACGACGTGCGCATTTGGATGACGAAACAGCTGAATCTGGGAGCATTGAATGGTATCAAGGCCGTCGGAGAAACCGGTGCAAAATATTGGATAGCGACGCATGACGAAGTCAAGACGGGCGGCGGGCTTATTGCGCCTCTTCTTGTGAGGACGCGATATACGCTCAAAGAAGCGGTGGAAGCTGAGGAAGAGCGGCTAGGGGACAAAGCCCCTGATTACGAGTTTGTGGAGCTGGGCTCTGGAGATGGTCTTCTGTTGAAATGAACGGCGGGGTGAAATGTTGAACCACTCCGGTTTTCAGAAGACTCGAGTGTCATTATTGTTGTGCGGTGACATGAAATCTGGGACTGGGCTGGAACGACGTCGTTGTGACGTTGAGCTCAGGTCGCTGTGTTCACAAGATACCTTAGGTACCTAGGTAGTACTGGTTATTTGATGATAATAGACCCAGGATCATGAAGGTTCCGTCGAGTCGGCTTTTATTGAGCATGATACTATCCAATGCGCAATCGCTATCTCGTTTGGAGAGACACGAATCCAAGTTGAGATAAGCCGCAACGAGTACAGCTCCGTCTTGTTTTGCCAAGCCAGCACCTGACCGCTTTTCGAACGTACGGCCGCTACTCCTCATAGGACTAGCTACGAGTGGCATGAGTCTTCTTTCTTATTCGGCTACCCAGATTCAGATTAGACCTCTGAGACGAGGAAGTGGAGCGAGCTCGCCTAGACTGTCGGGGCTGGTTCCAGGGTTCTTGTCCAACCGTTGGTGCTGTTGGAGCCAGCAAACATCGCGATCCCGGAAGCCCAACCTTGCAAACTGCAAATCGGCTCTCCTCCTAATTTCCCCCGTGGAAACAGATTGCGGCACAGTTCTGAAAATTTCCGCTCTCGAGTCCCGCGTCTGTCTTGACGGGACGTCTCTCCTGATCTCCTCCTTCCGACTCCTTTTGCTCTGAGATTCCAGTTCATTCGGCCCAACACCACAAGCATACCTCCGCCGTCTGCGACTCCCAAGCAACGCTTCTTTACGTCCGAATCTCCCGCCCTATCTCACACGGCGTACCACGAACGATGCGAATATTACATCTGGTGCTCAGTGCGGCTTGGGCATCCGCTGCGACGCTCTTTTTGATGGATCAAGGGGGCGATTCAAGCAGTGATGTAGATGGGCCATGGAACACAGCGAGATTAAGTGGTTATTTCCCAGTCGACCAAGTCGTCGATGGCGAAGTGGAATTCCGCGCACGTGTGTGGCCCTCGGGGAATTCACCTTCTCAGATGCTGTCAGTAGACGCTGGTGGCAACTTTCGGGGAAGCCTTTCGAAGAATGACGCCGTCAGTTACATCTCAAGGGGCTCCCAGGTTGACGCGCTGAACTACTGGCCGACAGAGTACATGATCTGGAGCCCTTGGACATCGATGTGGTTCAATGTATTGGGCCTCTACCTGGTAGACGAATCACTCGAAAGTTACTCTTTAGATTTCAACATGACTATTGCAGAGGTGAATGAATGGAGCCACACCTACATCAATGTCACTTCCGACGTTCCTGTAGGCATCCTCGGCCTGGGAAGAGGCATCAGGGAAAGCTACGAACAAGCCCGGATCGATGAAGGGATTCCTCTCGGAATCACCGACCAACTCGTCAAGAACAAATCCATTACATCGAATTCATGGTTCATGCACCTGGGCAGCAACCTGCTGAACCAAGCAATCTCTTTATCTTTTGGCGGATACGAAAAGAATCGTGCGTTGGGAAGAGTCGCCGCCTTCAGGCTGTCCCCATACGGCGCCTTTCCAGTCGCCTTTCTCATCGACATTGCCATGGGGGTCGAATACGGAGGTTCTCCGTTCCCGCCTGGCCAGCAACTGGGCAGCGTATGGGATGCGAACAATATCACCAACACTCAGAAGGACATGGTAAAAATGTTCAGTGGCCCCTCAGGCTCCCTCATGGTTAATCCAGACGCTGCATTTCCGTACCTGTACCTGCCGCCAAGCGTCTGCGCTGCTGCAGCTGCGTACTTGCCGGTCTACTTCCACAACGACTTGGGCTTATACATTTGGAACGAGACCGGCGAGTCGGAGCGCGTCAACCGAATCGTGAACTCTCCAGCGTACATGAGTTTCGTCTTTTCTGACATATCAGCGGAGAACCTCACCGTCAAGATACCTTTCAAACTACTCTATCTCAATGTCTCTCCCCAGAGGAACGGTTCGAGCGCCGACATGCGGTACTGGCCTTGCAAGCCGTTGGACATAGAAGGATTGATCATGACGAGTACTGACCCCATATCTCTCGGGAGAGCCTTCTTACAGGGTGCCTTTATTGGGTACAATTACGACAGAAAGAGGTTCTACATGGCGCAGGCACCAGGGCCAAACGTGGGGCAGAGAGTGGCTGTAGATGACGATGCCGAAACCCTTAGCTCGAACCCTGCCGATTATTTCGCAGATACGTGGCGGGGATCGTGGACAGCACTTGATAATAATTCGGACGACGGGGGAACTGGCGGCAGGAAAACGGCTGGGATCGTCGCCGGGGCCGTCGCCGGGATCTGCGGGGCAATCGGCGGAGGGTGGTGGTATTTCAAGCGCCGTCGACAACAAGAAAATGAGCAGAATGCTGCTGCTCAGTCCGGAGATGAGTACCATGCGCTCGGAGGAAAGCCAGAGTTGGACGGAGACGGTATCCCGATAGCTGAGCTACACCCTGACACAGCGAAACGAGAACTGCAGGTGCTGGCGGAGCTGCATTCGCCATCGCACCGGGATGAGCTGGAGGTAGAGAACATGGTGTACGAGATGCCCGCCGGGGATGTCTCGCCGAGCCTTATAGAGCAGCCAACAAGTCATGAGAAAGGGGAGAAATCACCGCAGAAGCCAAGAGACATAGAATGAGCGCCAAAAAGACAATGCCAAACTTTTATTTTTCATCATAACCCTATGCGCCCCGGATATCCAGCTTAGTTGAAAACAACAGTCTTGGTCTTGTTAAGGAACACGCGGCCCTCGGCAGTCCACTTCACAGCGGCCGCCAAAACCTGGCTCTCAATGTTGGAGCCCTCCTCGACGAGGTCCTTCGGGCTCATGCCGTGGTCGACCCTGGCGATGCGCTGCTCGATAATCGGACCCTCGTCCAGGTCGGCCGTGACGAAGTGGGCCGTGGCGCCGATGATCTTGACGCCGCGGTCGTAGGCCTGGTGGTACGGCTTCGCGCCCTTGAAGGACGGCAGGAAGGAGTGGTGGATGTTGATGATCTTGCCGGACATGGCCTCGCACAGCTTGGGCGAGAGGACCTGCATGTAGCGCGCGAGGACAATCAGCTCAATGTCGTTGTCCTTGACGAGCTTGAGGATGGCCTCCTCCTGCGCGGCCTTGGTGTCCTTGGTGACGGGCAGGTGGTGGAAGTCGATGCCGTAGTTGCCGGCGAGGGTCTGGTAGTCCGGGTGGTTGGAGACGATGAGGGGCACGTCGATGGGCAGCTGGCCGGACTTTGCGCGGAAGAGCAGGTCGTTGAGGCAGTGGCCGATCTTGGAGACCATGATGAGGGTGCGCAGCTTGCGGGCGACGGGGCGGATGCGGTACCAGTCCAGCTGCAGCTCGGCGGCGAGGGCATCGAACGGGGCCGTGAGGTGCTCCGTCGACTCCGTCTCGGTTGGGCCAAAGTGCACGCGCATGAAGAACTTCTCCGAGACGGGGTCGGAGAACTGCTGGAGGTCCAGGATGTTGAGCTTCTGCGCCGCGAACACCCCGGTCACGGCGTGCACGATGCCGGACTTGTCCGGGCAGGACAGCGTGAAGATGTGGTCGTGCTTGGCGGAGGCCATGTTGAATGATGGTCGGGAGGGGGTTGAAGAGGTGTTTGTGGTTGGATTAGGTTGAGAGGTGAGAGGGAAGTTCCTGTGATCGCAATGCAAAATCTCAGCCGCCTCCAATGAGTTTTCTCTCCTGAAAGAATGAGTCAAACACTAAAAACGGCCGCGGGGCACCAGTTCCGTTCTGAGAGCCCCTCCCGAGCTCGGGGATGATTCGGAGACCCGCAAATAAGCCCATCTAGCTGCTACTGAAATGTGATGAGTAAAGGGAAGTGGGAGGCTTCATCTGTGTGAGCCTCAAGTGAGTGAGTCTCGATCGTAAACATCGAGAGATGAATGCGATTGAGTCAATGGGAAGAAAATCGACCAGATGTGTGTGTACCTGCATGTCTCACTGGGTTCAGGTGTGGTGACATCACCCCTCCTTCAGTGACGATCTCAGGGTGCCCCTCACTGTCTTATCGAGGGGCTGACCGTTAATGAGCTGAATGAAGGCTGCATTGGCTTTACAGGACCAGAGACTCGGTATTGAAGGTGGCGTTTTCCTTTTACTCATTCAATATTTCATGTGAACGGCTTTTTTCAATTGAAGTTGTCATTTCAGACTCAGACTTCCTTCTGGACATGGTCAATGGCCAAGTTGAAGGCCGAGTCAGTCACAATGTGTGCATAACATCGATAGCGCATTTATGCAGTCTTCACAATTTTGACATGTCAATGGATTGCGAATTATAGGCTGACGATAATAGTACTTTATTGTGAACCATCTTTAGTTTCATTCGACTGGCCGTATATTTTCCATCTTTGGTTTACGAAAGGAAGATTTGGTTTTGTGGATAAATGTGATGTTGTCCAAAAGGGAGCTTTCTCCATTTAGAATTGAGTATTTGAGGGGCTTGATCTGAGGGTTGAAAAGGTTCGCAATATTGGTATGGTATCTCGAGTTTAACCCTGTTTTTTGCCTGCTGTATAACTTTAGAGGACAAACAGGCCAAAAGGGTTGGCAGAATCAATAAAACCACGGTCATAGGACGCGCGCGCTGACCTTTCGCCCCTTCCTCATCGTCGTCCTTCGTCATCGTCCTTCGTAGCCGTCCCTCATTATCGTCAAGTCGCAAATATTCAGTGAAATCAGACTCGTACCTTCAATCTACCCACTATGGCAGGCCAACTGTGGCCCAAGGCTCTCGACTTCAAGGCCCACATCCTCAAGGCCTTCATCTTGGTCGAGGATCTCGTGGGCTGGCACCCCGTCGGCCCCGATGGCGCCGCAACACCAGACCTGTTCCCGTCCATCTGCCCGCTGGAGGCTCCCGGGCTCGTCATCAACCACACACCGCAGCAGGTCGTCTGGTCGCACAAGCCGGTCTGCAAAGGCTACGTCGCCGACCCGGCCTCCAAGTACTGCGTCTACACCGACACGCAGTACGGCCCCAACGGCATCAGCATCATCGCCAAGCAGCGCGTCATGGACGCCAGCATCCTCGAGTGCGTCGCCAACAACCGCACCATCCTCCCCAAGAACACCCAAACACACTTCTCCCGATCGACCACTCCCAAGCCGTACGAGGTCGTCGACGTCGAGGGCAAGGGCAAGGGCCTCGTCGCCACGCGCCCCATCGCCGCGCACGAGGTCATCCTCACCGACGAGGCCACCCTCATCATGGACAAGAACATCCAGCGCTGGATGACGCAGCCCGACGGCTACACGCTGCTCAACGCCAGCATGGCGCAGCTGCCCTCCCCCGCCGTCATCGCCGACCTGCACCGCCTGCCGACCGCCAGGGGCAACCTCGTCTTCGACACCCTCAACGCGAACAGCCTGACCATCAAGCTGCGCATGCCCAACATGGCCGTCCTCCCGCGCATCGCGCGCACCAACCACGACTGCCGCCCCAACGCGTACATGCGCCTGCCCACCGACGGGCTGTCCGGCACCGTCGTCGCGGGCGAACAGGGCATCGCGCAGGGCGAGGAGATCACCATCAGCTACTTGCCGGTCGAGTTAGCAAGACAGCGCCGCCGGCGGAACCTGGAGAAGGACTGGGGGTTCGAGTGCGGGTGTAAGCTTTGCACCGCGCCGGAGGAAGAGGTGGCGGCGTCGGATGCGAACAGGAAGAGGCTGCACGAGCTGGAGATGAAGTCGCAGTATGCCTCGTACGACAATAAGACGGAGGAGGCTATTCAGCTTACCGAGGAGAGCTTGGAGGTGCTCCGTGAGGAGGACTTGATGATTACGGCGAAGTGGCGGTATATGTGGCTCGCGATGTTGTACGAGAAGCTGGGCCGGGAGGATGAGAAGCATAAGTATGAACAAATGGTGAATGAGTGGAAGGAGAAGTGGCTGGGTGATGATGTCGATTGGGAGATCCGAGCATAAAGATGTCGCATCATCCAAGATTTCGTCGGGATGTGCAGTAATTGGCCATTATTGATTCTGTACCAGGGTTTCTTTCGTACCCAGTAATATCTACAGTGAATTAATCTACTTGTTCAACCGGGGAGCCCTCTCAGGCTCTCTCCAGTAAAGACACGCCTCCCTGCGAATAACGTCCTCCTCAACCCTCGTGCCATTGTTCGGCTCAACAACAAGCTGCAGCGCTGGCTCCGACTCGAGGCCGTAGCCCGTAGGCTTGTAGCTGGGCCACTCCGGGCTGCCGGGGTACCTGTGCGTGTTCGGGTCGCCCGACAGCACGAAACTGGACAGGTAGCCGTGGTAGACGTGGCTGATCTCGGGGTACTGCACGACGGGCTCGTCCCAGGTGTACTTCGTATCCGCCGTGTGGGGGATGCCGCGCCACGCGGGCCACGAGTTGTTCGTGTTGAAGCGCAGCTTCCAGGTCGGCACGTCGGCGAGCGACGCGCGGTACGCCGTCTCCTGGCCGGGGCAGATGTACGCGTAGTCGCTCCACGCGGCCGAGAGGCGGTTGTACTGCGTGCTGTTGGGCGAGTTGGCGAAGGGCGAGTCCGGGTGGGTGGCCGGGTCCGGGTAGAGCTCCTGCAGCAGCGCGAGGTCGGTCTCGTTGAGCGCGGGGGACGTGTTGTGCATGTAGTCGACGAACTCCTCATTCGTCTCCTTGTCGCCGGCCATGTAGTACTTTGCCTCATCGTTGACGTTGGAGGTAATGGTCGGCACGTGGAAGAAGGTGCCATCGTAGCCGGACTGGGAGCCGAACTTCTCGAGGAGGGGCCCGCCCTGCGTCGGCTGGAAGGGCCAGGTGAGCGCCGGGTCGTAGTCGTTGTACAGCTGGGTGCTGATGTTGCGGATGGCGTTGATGTCGGCGGCGCGCAGGCAGGACAGGGCGGCGGCGTTGTCGGCGCCGTCCGTCGGGCAGCCGAGGTAGGCCATGTAGGTCTCGAACTGCTTGACGTAGAGGGGGTAGGTGGCGTTGGGGAACGCGCGGGCGGTGACGGAGCCGGACTGGTGGATGGCGCGGGCAAAGAGCGGCTTGCCGGCGTCGGCGTCGTAGTTGTGGAAGTAGTGGATGCCGACGGAGTGCCCTCCGGCGGAGCGTCCGCCGATGGTGACGGCCTCGGGGTCGCCGCCGAAGGCAGAGATGTGCTTCTGCACGAACTGCAGGAAGAGGCGCTGGTCGAGCACGCCGAGGTTCAGCAGCCCCTCCTCCTCGAAGAGGGCCGACGGCAGGAAACCTAGGGAGTTGAGGCGGTAGTGGAAGTTGACGACGGTGATGGGCTCCTTGGAGGAGGCGGCGAAGGCGGCGCCGTCGAAGGACTTGTAGCTGCCGGCGACGAAGGCGCCGCCGTGGATCCAGACGAGGACGGGGGTCTTTTGGTCCAACGGGATACCGCGGGTGCGGAAGACGTTGAAGTTAAGGCAGGCCTCGTCCTGGGTGCTCACGTCGGTGGAGGTCGGGTCTTGGACGCATGTCTTGCCGAAGGCGGTGGCCTGCTTGGTGCCGTTGAAGGCGGCGGGCCAGGAGACGGGCTTGAAGCGGCCCTCGGGCCCGGCGGGCTGCGTCGCGTAGTCCATGCCGAGCCAGGCGTCGACGGGCGCGGGGAGCGCGCGGCCGCTGAAGGTCGAGTTGACGACGGTGCCGGCGAAGGTGCCGTAGTCCTTGAGAGTGACCGGGTTGTAGGCGGCGGCCGGGGACAGGACGACCTGCGACGCAGCGAGGAGCGACGAGGAGAACTTCATGATGACTGACTGCGTCGAGCCCTCGTCTCCGTGATGTTGTCTCGGTTGTACTTCTTCACCGTGGATGAAGGAGGTGAAGAGGGAGGAACATAGCAGCACCGATACGCAGCACCGGATGCCGCCGATCTTTAAGAGCATTTTTTTCGGTCTCTCGTTTCCTCTTCCGCGTTGCGCCGCTTCGTGTTTCCCCTCTCGTTGACGACAATTTCCCGACGACCCGCTCACAAGACGACCCCGTTCGTCGCTGGGATGGTCTTGATGGAGGCAACGTTGACGGTGTAACCCATTGACCACTGACGTTGGAGAATTGAGAAGAGTTGGAGAAGCCCGGATCCCTGACTCAAGCATCAAGGCGCACCCGGGCAGCGGAGAGCTCGCTGCGAGCACGCTAGATTCGTGGAGATCGATGTCATTGCTTAAGCGAAGAGGGGTCCCTCTCCGATATCGTCGGCGTTCACTTTTGGAGCCCGGGGGTGTCAAGAATCAAGATGGGGATTATGGATGACTTGACGCTGTGCAGCCAGTGAGGTGAGCGGTGTTGATAAGAAGCAGCGCAAATGACTAAATCTCCAAACACAATGCCTCAACTGCTCACCGAGAGAGAGAGAAAGAGCCCCGCAAAGAGAGGCCTTTTTGGGGATCGGCCAGGGTAGCATGTACCCCAACCTCCCTTTTTGCCAGCCGGTCGGCTCTTTTCTTCAGGAACGTCGTGGATTTTGGCATTAACGAGTGGAGTTTTGGGGGAGGCAGTGCGATTGATGATTGATGAGGAGAACAGGGTCGAATAAGGTGTGATAAACACGCTTTGATAGCAACGGCCAACATCCGTCATCCGAGGTCGTCTTCCGCGATCCGATATCTATCCTCTATCTTCTTTTTTGCTTTTGTCTTTCATGTTCATTCGTGATATCGTCATTGATGTCTCCCTGTCCGCCACGTCTTGCGGAGTAACCCGAACATTTCTGAACAGCCCGACGGCGCAGATCGGGTTCATCCCATCCCCGAAGACCGTGCACCAAGTGATTCCCAAAGTGTTCGCTTCTGGTGATGATGAGAGCAGGGTATGCCTCATGCTCGCCTCAACCAGTCATCTCCTCGTCGTCATCGTCGTCTCCAAGTCCCGCCTCCAGGAACGACGCGCGGTTCTGCTCAACGGCCTGCACAAACTCCTCCTTGCGGAACGCATCGGGCCATCCGAATTCCCGGTACAAGCCCTTGACCAGCTGGAGCAGTGTTAGAGTCGTGTTTTCGAGAGATGGTGTTTTCGGTGCTCAATTGCAAAACTCACCTGTCCCTCCTCAGTGTGCTCCTCCACAACCCGCGCATCCCACTTGCCCGACCGCGGCGCCGGGACGACGTCCAAGTTGCCCACCTGCGCGTAGACGTTGTCAAAGTAGGTCTCAATCGGCACAGCCTCGACAGCCTTCCACGGCTCTCCCTCTGGCGCATCCTCATCGCCCTCAAACTCGGTGCCGTAGGGATAGATGCATCCTGTGTAACTTTGTTAGTAAACTCATGAGGTCTATTCAGACGTAGACCCTCAGAATAAAAAGGAAGTCCGTCAAAATGAACGTGTAAAAAGAAAAGAAAAAATGAAACCAACCCTCATCCGTATCAACCAGCCACCAAATCCCCTCGTCCGCATGCGTCAACGAGACCATGCCCGCCGGCACGGGCCCGTCAAACGGCGCGAACCCTAGATCCAGCATCGCCGTCGTCGCAAAGTCCTCCCCGCTCGCCGAGCCGAACCAGCGCCCGTCCCGCAGGTACCGCAGCGGGAACGTCTCCGTGTACACCTCGACGGGGTCCGCCGTCTCGTTCTCGCGCAGGTACGGCATGTGCCGCAGCAGGTCGATCGCCGTCTCCGAGCGGCCCATCGCCCGCAGCGCGTCGACGCGCAGCTCGGCGTCGCTCCAGCCGGTCCCCGAGGGCGGCAGCTGCACCACCGAGGCGTCCATGTAGCCCATCCGCACGAGCAGCTCGTAGTGCCGCGTGAGGCAGTTCACGACGGTGTCGCGGTTGTAGCCTGACATTTTTCCTTCTTTTTTCCTTTTATGAAAAATAAGGAAAATGTGCTCTGAGAGTTCTGGCTGAGGGGTGGGAAGCTATATGGGGATCTTGTTGGTGAGGTGAAGATTTTTGAGTGAGCGGTCCCTCTCCCCTCGCCCCGGTGTGGGGCGCGTCGTGGAGGCGGGTTACTGGTTCCTGAATCGACTGCAACAAAGACGATGAAGACGACATCATCAACTATGATATCGCGGTTTCCGGTGTGTATTTAAACTTTGTGATATGTCGCGATGATCAGAAATCACACCGATTTCTTCACCCATGCCAATTGAGTGCTTTACATCAATGCAGACCGTAAAAATAATATTTCTAGTCATTTTGTTTCACTTGTTAATGCCAAACACAACGTTGAAGCAACGTTTTGACCTTTTTCGACCAATGTGGTAGAAAACTACGCAACTTCTAAAAACATCATACGGCATCTTTTGAAGTTATCTATGCAGGTAGAATTTTGTTTGGAAAAGTTTGTAATTTCTGGGGAGCTGAGGGGTGTATGTAGACGTTAACTTGCTTACTTCTCATCATCAAGCACCAGCAGGTTCCTGTACACAGCATTAGAAAAGAAAACGTCGCCTTCAGTGAAAGCGAAACTCACCATGAGACATTCCATCCGTGGCGTCCTCCTAAGCTCTTACACATCCCCCGACTGCCCAAGTTGTCCGGCGCAACATCTGCAGAACACCATCCGTCCGGGCCATACTCGAACGTGCTCCTCTTGAACAACTTGGCAGCAAGGGCCTTTGCATAACCTCTCTTACGATAAGGTTCCTACGAAATATTAGCAATGTGTCCTGCTAGGTTATTAAGTAATGAATTACCTCGCAGTGAAGACTCGACAGAGAAGCATCAGTCCCTAGAGCCAAAGTCTTAGCATCACTCGCCCAAGCATAGTACAAGTCAACTCATTGAACCTACCCAAGAACGACCACGCAATTGGCGTCCCATCCTCCAACTTCAGCACCAAACTTGGAAACGTCAACAACGTCTTCCTGTTGAAAAAGTCAGCACGCTCGTCCCCTCCCCATCTCCCACATAAAGCTTACACCTGCCGCGGAATACTCGTCCGCGAAATAACAACCTCACAATCCCTCTCATTCGCCCTCTCCCACCGCGCCCCCGGCGGCAACTCAACCTCCGCCTCCCGCACATCCTCCACCCGGAACAGCCACTTCTCATACTCATACTCCTGCCGCGCCTCGATCCCCACCCCGCGGCGCACCATCGCCTCCTTCACCGCCGTCGCCAGCGTGCCCACCAGGCACCGCCCCGGATACCCCCTGTGCTCAGGCTGCTCGCGCGCCACGGCCTTCACGGCATCGACCACCGCGCCGATCTGCGCCTCGCACACCTCGCGGTCCTCGGCGGAAACGGAGGAGTCTTCGAGGGTGGAGTACATGAAGAGCGAGGTCTCGATGCCGCTGCCAAAGTCGAGGTACGCGGCTGCAAAGTTGTGCGGGGCATCGGATACCGGGGCGTCTCCGGCAAGGATGATGCGCGCTGTGGGCCGTTGGCCGCCGGGGAAGCGTGTGAACTGCAAGCGCCGGAGGATGGGGAGAGAGTGTGGGAGGTGGGATTCGAGGAGGGGGATGAGGCCGTCCGGGACGGAGGTGTGTATCGCGGCCATATCTGATACTCTGAGGTTCAGTGAAAGGGAGTGGGAAAGGTTTGATGTTTTCGTGAAGCTGGCTGTCGAGGGGATTGCGTGCTGAGGTTGATATGCGTCACGTAGCGGGTGGTTATCGGCGTTAGGGAATATCCGCTTGGTGCGCTATCACATCAGATGATTGGTGTGGCTCGATGAGGAAGTTGCCAATGGTGACTTGAGAGTGACTCACCCATCACCCTCATCGAGAGTGTCTCTTGCGCTGAAGATTGATGGGATGAGTCAACTTAGACATTGCTATTTTGACGTTCATTGATGTCTTATTTGAGAATTGCAATGATTGGTAATATTTAAGATGGTTATTTACAACCACGTTAAAATCGTATGTGAAAACATCAATATGATCATCAGCAACCCGAGCTTCAAGCCAATACATGAAATTTAGCATTATATGATGCAAATATTAAAATTATGCATTGTCGAAATACATACAGACACTTAATTTTGGCTCCAAATTTGAATTCGTGATGATCTCGCCATCATGTTTGGGAGAGACCCAGGTCGGCCAATTACTAGTATTTCATAGAATTTCAAAGCCATCATGGAGATGGACATTTCATTTTTGTAGTAGATACTTGCTTTTCATGATTCTCTGCATCAGTCTGCTCTTCCAGAACAACGTGCCAACAATATTTGCCCTCCACCGTACACCAAACCCACCCGCGCCCCCAAAAAGCTGTGCTCCTACACCACGAAAACTCAATTCCCTCAACTCCGATGCCAACCGCCGGTGACAGCTTGATAACGATCTACTCTCCCGCCCACGGAGATGCACGGCAGCGGGGTGCGCCCTTTTGACGTTGGACGTTGTAGGCTAAGCCCCGATGGACCGTGTGGGGGGCTGCCGCCAAATGTCTCGGTCTAAAAAATCTCCTCCCAACCCCATTCCGGATCTGCACCGGGTGGCCGCTCAACAAGAAAAAATTTCCCCCATGTCGCGATGGCGGTCGGTGAGCCCCATGTGCTGTGAGGTAGTGACTCACCGGCTCACCTCGCGCTTCCCCAACTCCCAAGAACCCCGCACCAGTAACCCAAGCACGCAAGTCGCGATCACGACTTACGCGTCGGGGAGGTGGTAGATCTTCTGGATGTCGTGGAGCATGGACTCGTGGTCAATCTTCAGGTCCTTGAGCAGACCGTCGTTGAAGCCAAAGACCCAGCCGTGGACGATGGGGAACTTGTTCTTGGCGTAGGACTGCTGGATAGCAGCAGTCTTGATAACGTTGCGGCACTGCTCGATGACGTTGAGCTCGACCAGGCGGTCGTAGCGGGCCTCCTCGTCCTTGATGGCGTCCAGCTCGGCCTCGTGGAAGCGGTAGACGTCGCGGATGTTCCTAAGCCAGGGGTTGAGGAGGCCCAGATCCTTGGGGGTCATGGCGGCCTTGACGCCGCCGCAGCCGTAGTGACCGCAGACGACGATGTGCTTGACCTGCAGGTGGCGGACGGCGTAGTTGATGACGCTCATGACGTTGAGGTCGATGTTGTTGACGAGGTTGGCGATGTTGCGGTGGACGAAGGCCTCACCCGGGCCGAGGCCGGTGATCTGCTCGGCAGGGATGCGCGAGTCGCTGCATCCGATCCAGAGGTACTCGGGGGTCTGGCCGGCGGAGAGGGTGACGAAGAAGTTGGGGTCTTCCTTCTTCTTCTGCTCGGCCCAGGCCTTGTTGTGCTCAAAGACGCGGTCGTGCGTCTGCTTGAGGTACTTTTCAATGTCGTTTTCGGCCATCTTGTCGAAGTCGGGCTGCTCAGGGATGGGCTTGGTGACCTTGGAGAAGCTGGCGTGCTGCTGCTGGAGGTGGTGAGGTCTGAGGGCGGCGATGTTGGGGGAGAGTCTTGGGAGAAGAGGACGGCCGAGTCGCGCAGAGGATAGAAGAGAGCGCGGGACGGGGCTGGATTTAAACATTAGAGGGAGGGGAAGAGGTAGAAGCAAGGGGGGAGGAGGGAGGAAATAAGAAGGGAGAGGAAAGGGAAGAAGGATGACGGGAGGACGGAGGAAGCGGAGGTGATTCGGGAGGAGGAGCTACAGGCGAGGCGGCTGCAGGTCCGGAGGTTTGGCGCGATTGGCTGCTGGATCTGGATCTGACCGTAGAGGAGGAGGAGCCAAAGGAGCCAAGATTGAAGAAATGTCGCAGCAAGCACGCCTTTCCTTTCCAATTGCTTCTTGGCTGCGGGCTGCCGTTGCTGCTTCGTCTTCGTCTTCGGAAGATTTGTTGGGAAGGTCCGACGATCGCGCTAGAGACGTCACTGCGCAGAACGGTGCCAAGACGGTGCGTAAACGGTGCGGCGCTCCTTTTTTTGTTCTGTCGATAGTCCGGCGCTCCGGCGCTCCGGCGGGGGAGAGGGGAGGTTGGGCGATCAGGTACGGAGTGTTGAACTGACTTGGGGGGAAATGATGAGGTTGGGACAGTGCAGATTCGCACTCAGTGTCACTAACTAAATTATCACGGGAAGGGTTCGAGGGAAGATGATGGACCTAAAAACGGAGACTAGGTGCGGCAAACGGGAGCTTGGCGAAACAGACGAACAAAGCTTCATCTGTTTGAAGAAATCTGGGCGGCTAATTATAAGATCTCATATAATATCTCGCTCAAAAAGAACGCTCGATCGATCTGGAATGGATCTGAGAAAAGCAGCAAGGTACAGGCATGAGTCAACAACGGCTTAAAAGCGCCCACAGCCCAAACGGCCCAGCAGGACAGCGATGAACCCCGCCGGTACCCGTCTGCAACTCTGGAAAGCCCACGAAGCCCTCTCAAGCCATTAAAAAAAGCCAGAAAAGTTTCAATAGCGCCGCCGGCCCCCCGTTTCAATGTGCGCGGCCAATTTCTTGGCTGACAACTTACGGAAACGCGGCCCTGCGACTGCATCTCGCTGCCGACGATCTTGGCCAAGTCGGCACATACTGATTTCCAGCCTGGGTTAGGCGTCATCTCACCGACAGATTCCCGAGGGGTGATTTGACATGTGCAGAATTTCATGGAAGGATGGATGGCAGGAAAAATGGAGGCACGTTGCACCGGAGCCTTGCTGAATCTGGGGTTTGAGTCAATTCGAAATCCGTTGATTCGTCTCCATGCTTTTCTCTCAACATCCAGCCCTGCCCACCTGTTTCTTTTTCTTCCTGCACTGTGTCGCGCCTCCGAACCGGTCACCGCGCCGTTCTTGTCCCGTCAAACGCCGGCTCAGGCTCCACATATTCTCGGAGCCCCGGCGTCACTGGACTAAGCACCCCCGGCTTGCAATCTCGTCTGTCTTGCCCCCCTCTCTTCCGTCCAGTTCCGTCTTGTCCCCACTCTTTGACTCGTAGTGCCATTCATCTGTACCATGCATCCGCTCACATAAGAGTGTCTCATCAAAGTGCCGAACCTTGCAGCTGATGCTCCTACGTCTCTTGAACTCAACGGGGTTCCCGGGGACGCGAGCTCGACCTTGGGAAAAGAGGTCCCAGCGAGAATCCCGCCATGACCCCCATCGGCACAGTGCCCCCATCCTCCTCCTCGACAAGTCGCATCGACTTGCAGACGACCTTAGCTTGGACCCCAACGGTCCCCGAATTCCTTTTGTCATTCAACAGAGGCACATCCGCACCATCAGTTCAGGCAGTAAGGCCAATCTGCGCTCACTAGTCTGATGCTCTGTGGCCCTTTCCTTCCGAAGGAAACATGCCAAACTGGGTGAAACCGGAGAGGGGAAACCCCTGCGTGTCAGTGAGCGGCCCCCGCGTGTTCTAGCTTTGCTTTTGTTCGGCTGACAGAGCAGAACCATGGACGGTTCGTCTCTTTGGTCTAGCAGAGAGAAAGCTACTTTGCCATGGAGCCTGTTTTGATCTCGATGGAGAGAATCCTTCATCGCTAGCTGCTTGCTAGTAGCTGTCAAAATCGAAATAGCAGCACTAGATAGCCGTTAGTCTATTCAGGAAACGCGGGGTAAAGAAGACATCTGCAGTCAGGACAACTTGGAACATCATGAATCGCAACCAGCTGCGTCGTCTGGTGCTTCAACGTAGGAGGCAACACGTGAGAGTTTCAAGAAGGCAAGATTAAGGTGTCCCGTGAGCAGGAAGTCACGCAGGTTAAGCCTTCAGTTCGTCGCAATTTTGCATGCCCAGTGCTGATTTCCTGATACTTAACAGCACCCATTTCCTTGTCCCCCCACGTAGAAAGCTCGGGAGTCCCTTTTGTGAACTTCTTTTCGTTTTTCTTCTCTTCGTTTCGTCCCGGGTTGCCACTAGCTGGCAGTGAATACCGTCTCATTATTCATATCTAATCTTTTTATTTTTTTCGTCTTTGCTTCGGTCAACCATGGTCACCTGGGGTGCACCATCACGAGGAGGCCTGGCCCTCCTGGCCGCCTCCCTAGCTCTCACCCAAGCGGCCATCTTCCCCCGGCAGAGCAGCGAGGCCCCGCGCGCCTGGGTCACCGTCGAAGCCGATGGCGCCACCAAGACCATCACACCCACCGTCAACGACGGCAAGACCACCTCGGCGTTCCCGGGGAACACCGCCCTCCCGACGGCCGAGGCACAGGGCGGCGGCGCCTTCGTCCTCTGCAACCCCGCCGCCGGCTCAGGGGGCCTCGCGCAGCCGTTCTGCGCGCCGGCCAAGGACAATCAGGTGGAGGGCGGCAAGACGTACTTTGGTGAGCAACAACAGCTGCAGCTCCAACACCAGCTCCAGCAGCAGCAGCCCTGTCCCCCCATGCATCGACTGCAACTCGTGGGACGGCCGCTAATCGTGTACCAGTCACCTGGGACGCCTCCCTCTTCCCCTCCACCAACACCGTCGTCCAGGTCCAGGGCGACTACGGCGTGACGAGCACCATCAAGGAGCCCGGGCACGGCTTCTCGTCGCTCGAGATCCCGGCGTCGGCGGGCTTCTTCGAATGGGCCGTGCTGGGCTACGACATGCCCGCCGGCGAGGCGATGGATGTGCAGCTCTTCCTGGCGATCCCGGCGGCCAACGGCAGCATCGTCGCGCGCAACGCGGGGCCCAAGGTGCGCGTCATCAGCAACAACCGGACCTCAATTAACGACCCGGTGCGCCGCAAGGTCAACGTGCTGGGGATCGTGCTGCCCATCGTGTTTGGCGTGCTGTCGCTCTGCGGGATTGGCTGGTTCGTGTGGTGGTATGGCAGGCGGAAGGGCATGTTTGCGTCGCGCAGCCAGGGGTATGGTATTGGGAAGAGCCGCGGACAGAGGACGGACGGATTGAGGCTTGCGGACGGCACGTTCACGTCGGCGAACCGCGGCGGGGTGGAGATGATGCCGCCGCCGAGACCGCCTCCGCCGAGTACCGGTAATGCTTTCCGCGATGAGTTGAACAGACAGGAGCGGAATAATGAGGCACGCAGCGATATGATGTAAGGAATGGGCCAGATGCCTGGGTCACTTGACATGAGTAACGGCTTGTAACAACATGACGCTCGTTAAAAAAGGGAGGTATTGTGTGATTATTGAGATGGTAGACGACAGAGGGCAGGTTCCGGGTAATGGATCTAATTCACATAGAATATCCAAATCAAAAGCTCAGGGTATGAGTTATGCCGCATATATAGAAGACTTGGTAAAATGGCAGTGAATACACCATTTGAATGATGATGTTGACTTGAACCAGACTTGAGCCCATGAACTGGTCATCACTTGATGCGAGTTGGGCTTCGAGGCAAAGATATGGCGATGAGCCAAGCGAGGCCAATGAGAACGTTGAACGGGTAACCTCTAAACCAAGTGTCCCAGCCACTGGCTAAAAACAGCAAGGATGTAAAATAGGCCAAACTCGAATATGCTTATCCGACATGGCCAACACAAATCTCGAGAAGGATGGGAGCACTTCATCAACGGTTTTCATATTGTTCTCTGACAGCTAGAGGAGCTCTGATGGTGGATACCACCCCGAAGCGGAAAGATGGTGGAGGCAGAGAGCGGGGCCATAAGGACCACCCCATTGGCTGCACTGAACCCAAAAATTAGGCGAGTGAAAAACGCACTGACCAGCACCACAGGGCTTCCAAACCCCAATCGCCGCCGGCAGCGCTCGTTCGGTGTGGTCGCGAACATTTTGGACATCTCGAGAATTTTTTCCCTCCCGACCTCTGTCCCGCTCGAGCAATCCCGTCAACTAACCCGACCACCACGTCCAACCAGCCCCAACCAACCGCCAAAATGAGCGCCGCGTTGAACAAGATCGCCCCCAACAGCCCTTCGCGGGCCAACCCCTCCGAGCTCGAGCAGAGCATCGCCCAGGCTCTGTACGACCTCGAGAGCAACACCGCCGACCTCAAGGTCGCCCTCCGCCCTCTGCAGTTCGTCTCTGCCCGCGAGGTGAGAAATACCTGAAGAATCCGCCAGAAAGGACTCGCACAGAAATCTCGAAATCGACAATCCTGTTCCTGCCGCCACGGAATGCCCAGCCAGCCAGCCAGTCGACCGACGAGAGAGAACCCATGGATATTTGACTCGCGCACCGTCGTTCCCCCAGTTCCACCGATTGAGAGATATCGAGGAGAATATGGAAGGAATTGGAGCGAGAATATTTCCTGCGACGGTTGAACATCTCAGGTCTGGTCGAACTCTGCGCTGAAATTGCTGGAGCCGTGGCGGCAAAAGATTTGAACGCTGAAAAGACTCATAATCTCAGGAACAGGACGGGAAGCGGTCCAAGGCATTCGTCCTGGAGCTCGCATGCTGACTTGTGATCTTTGGTAATAGATCGAGGTCGGCCACGGCAAGAAGGCTGTCGCCATCTTTGTCCCCGTTCCTTCCCTGCAGGGCTTCCACCGCGTCCAGCAGCGGTAAGTTCCACTCCACCACTCTAAGTCTTCCCGAACCCGCGATGCTAATACCCCCCAGCCTCACCCGTGAGCTCGAGAAGAAGTTCTCCGACCGCCACGTCCTGATCCTGGCCTCCCGCCGCATCCTCCCCCGCCCCAAGCGCTCCGCCCGCTCCCGCAACACCCAGACCCAGAAGCGCCCCCGCTCCCGCACCCTCACCGCCGTCCACGACGCCATCCTCACCGACCTCGTCTACCCCGTCGAGATCGTCGGCAAGCGCCTCCGCACCAAGGAGGACGGCTCCAAGGTCCTCAAGGTCATCCTCGACGAGAAGGAGCGCGGCGGCGTCGACTACCGCCTCGACACCTACTCCGAGGTCTACCGCAAGCTCACCGGCCGCGGCGTCACCTTCGAGTTCCCCCAGAGCGGTGCCTCTGACTTCTAAGCTACTCGTCCTCGTAAAGATGGCTGGGTTTCTTAGGGGAGTACTCCCTTCAAAAGTGTTTACTTGGGTCGGTCAATGATGGATGGGGCATTTGGCATTTTAAGGTCTGCTGCAATGAAGAGCATGGCAATGACTGGTTGGTCAAAAGGGTCTGGCGTCTAAAGGATGTAGCTTGGCGGATTCACTCAATGACCGCCCCCAAAAATGCATATACCACACACTTGACCGCTCCCTTCCGTACTATTCCCATTGCAAGCGATTATGAAGTGAAGTAACACTATAAAACAAAGGTCCTCGGTAGTCGTACCATGAGCCCGTGATGGAGTGCAAAGTCAAAGTTGGGGTATCATTCATTCAGACATCTACTCCTGGCTGATGCGTCCAACTCCCAAGACGCACCAGTATGCTAGCTCCCTCTTTTCTCTAGCCTCCTTGTCCTTGCCCTGCGCCGTGCCAACATCCCCCTGGCCTTCCGTTTCCCACTCGAGGCGCACAAACATGGGTATCTCCAACACATCCTCGTCCCCAAGGAGCGCGTCCTCGGCAGCCTTGCCGCTAGACTCCAACCTGAGCGAGGCCGGCACGACTTCCAGCACGATGCTGACCCAGTTGCGGCCGCGATCGTAAATCTTGCCGACCTCGGCCTGCTGCAGCGCGCCCTCCTCGCCTCTCCGGCGCTCCTTTTCGGTGTCGTCCTTGAGCGCATCGTCCCACATGTCCGTATTGGCGTCAATCTCGAACTGAGGACAGAACACCGTCACGGTGCTCGCGAACCGGCCCGGCGTGCTGGAGGGCGTGGCCAGGGACACCTTGACCGTCTCGAAGATGGGGTTCTTGAAGGTCAAGAGGTACTGCACCGGCTTCAGCGGGGCGAGCCACAGCTCCTGGGGTATCGGCGGCCTGGCCGTGGAGGGGATATTCTGTGACTCCGAGGCGAGCGGCCGGATTGTGATGGTCGGGATGTAGCTGCCCGCGACGAGGCGAATGCGGAAGCGGGTGTTGGAGATCTTCGCTTCCGGCTTGCTGATGATGTGCCTGCAGATGGGGCATCGCTTCGACCGCTTGGTTCTCAGCAGGTAGGGGATGGGCCTCAGCTCGTCTCTGAAGCGCACAGAGTCCTGCTGGTGGGCGTTCTGGGCAATGGTAGCTGTGTCGTCGAGGACGGTCTGGAGAAGCTTTTCGATAGCCGCCGACTCGTCCAGGTCCGTCTCCTTCAGCCCCTCGTCTGTGCTGACTGCCTCACGCATGATCTGCACCTTGCCCCGCGCCTGCTTGTGGCCATAGTTGTTTCCCGTGTACAGACTCATGATACGCGACAGAGATCCGGGAGAGGAGAGCCCAAGGTCTCCGAGAGACGACAGCCCGCCTGCAGAAGGGTTGGAGTTTGCAAGCTGGTTCTGGTAAAACGACTTGAGTTGCGCAAACTGCAGCTCCGTGTCCATGTCCTTTGCGTCAAGCGAGTAGTCTGCCCCGCTCTCCTTCTTCCTCTCCTTGTGCTCCTTGGGCGTCAACTTGGGCTTGCCGCCGTTTTGCAGCTTCGCCAGTTGCCCGTGGATGCCATTGGGCCTGTCAAACTTGATGCCAATCTCGGTCGAGCTCCAGTTGCAGTATGAGCAGTTTAGGACATATGGACCACCCTGCGGGGCAGAGGCGTCGGCGGTGAGGAGACTGCTGGCTTCGGACCGCTCCTCGAGACTCGTAACCGCGAGGGGACCGATGCAGACGGGACATTGGAAACAACTTCGAGTGCACCTGCGGGGAAACTATCAGCAAGATCGTCCCAAGTGGTGTCGCAGCACTGACGCGCTCACCTGTTGCCCTCGCTTTTTAGGTTACTGCTAGGCACCTCAAACAAGCAGTTGGGACAGTAGTAGGTGACAATCTCCTCGTTGACGCAGCGAGGACACCTGATCTGGTGGCAGTCCTCGCAGTACATCAAGTGCTCCAGGGGAAAGAGGCTGAAGTTGGCGCGCGGGGCGCGGGGGTCGAAGGTGCGCTCATCGTCCTCTGGGCTGCCGGGCGTCGAGGAGCCGTCTTCGCTTGCCCGCGTCTCGGAACAGGGGCACCGGATGTAGGTGTATGGGGTCAAGGGCGCCATCACTGCTCCGACATAGTGGTTGGCCGAATCGATTCCGGGGGGCTGGAGATGTAGTTCAGGGCCGACTGAGTGTGCTGATCGAGAGGCGTTTGAGGTTCTGCACAGAGCTGCTGTCCCGGACGCGAAAGCGATGCCGTCCGATTGATTCAACACGGCGCCGAATCAATCCCACCTCAATTTTGGTGGGCAGCTCTTGCCAGGTGGCGTGCTCTTCTTGCACCTGGCACGGCACGAGGACGGGCTTACCTTGATCCCGGGCCCGATCGCTATCTCGTTATCTCGATAAAAAAGATAAGACGAGACGATTAGATAAGCGGGGTGAACGGTTCGCAGTGGAGCTTGAACTCTCGTACCCTCCATTTCGGCCGGACGAACGACTTACACGAACTCTCACGGCCTTCCACTGACTACTCATTGACCTGGGATGTCGATGGCCACCTTAGCCCTTCATCCATCGCCTGTTGACACGCGCTATCGCTCGAACGCTTCGCCCATTCCATTGGAGACGATGGTCGTACGAACGGACACTCGCTTCTCGCGTGGGCGTGGTGTCAAACCCTCAAGATTACCGACCGTCTCTTGTCACTGCATCGCCGGCTGCTTCGCCAAGCATGCCCCGAATCAGCCGTCACAGGTGTCACCCATCGCCTTTTCATTTGGTCTCCCACGAGAGACTTGACTCCTTCAGGCGAATCTACAAGTTCGAATCCATCTCGATCAGATCGAAGGTCTCGGTGTCGCCGGGGATGAGGTGAATGGCCACCAGCACCAAGGACAACGAGACTCGAGTCCGCCTTCCAAATGCTCAACCTTCTTCGCTCTGCCGGCCGCCACACCCCCGGCCAAGCTTGCCTCTCGTACCTTATCTCGTCCAAGTCTCGTCTAAGGCTTCCTTTTGCCGTTCAATGGGTTCCACCTGGCTGGAAATTCTCCTTCAGCTTCGACGTTTTCGTTGCAGCAACAGCGCCGCGCTAGCGGCTGGTGGTCCAGACCCCTCTCAGTAGTGGCGGTCTAGGTCGCGCAAGCCTCCCGAAGCGAGCGAGAGCTGAAATACCCATGTTCTGGGAAGCGTGTCTCTCCCCCGGTCCGGCACTCGACGGCGGCCAAGGTTGATGGGATCCGTCTCCGGAGCTCCTTTGTGCCTCTCAGCTCGTCGAGCATGACTGTAGCCCGGCTGCAAGGGATGGCAGCACTCTGCACGGTGTGCGTCCCGCCGCGCAGGCAGAAGAAGCAAAGCACCAGAGTGCCTGCATTTTCTGTGCCGGTCCGTCGTTCCACCCACAACACAGTCCGTCTGGGCGTTGATTGTGCATTTCGCTCCAGAAGGTCGTGTCCATCGCAACATCGACCAGCCCAGCGTTTTGGCCTCCCGAACACTCGCAGGCCATAGCTTTGTCAAGATGTGCCGCCGACGAGGTGGCGACCAAAGAGGAAATCCGGCGAAGCGAATTCGAGGGTTTCTGGTCTCGAATCGTCTGATGTCGCGAGCACGGCAATGCAACTGTCCACTGGCTGGCCCTGACCAGCAGACAAGGTGTTCAGGTCGGCCGACGGCATAGAGCGAGGGATCGAAATGCGCACTCGCGGTTCCATTGCACTGGATTCCGGCCCTGGATCATCCTAGTACTATTTGACGAGGGTGCACAACAGCGGGAGCATGTCTCTCTACCTATGGCGCTCCTTTGAGACTCTGCAATGAGCCTGCAATGAGTGTCCGAGACTCTTCGGTTACTTTTCCGACAAAGAGGGCGGGCGAATCGGAGCACTGTCAAAAAACAGCTTCTAGGAAATACCGTCTGGCAGTTGCCGTCGTGAGGATGCCTGGCGCCATTTGCTAATGACGTCGCTTGGCCCTCTGAGTTGTCAGTCAGCAGGCCTGTGAACCGAAGGCCTAGAATCAGGATGAGGTCTGAACAAGATGAAGACGGTCGAATTTGAGCTCTGCTGGCTGCATGCGATCAGGGCCGTTGGGATTTTGCTATGATTACACCAACATCCTGCACCAATGACTGATGAATCAGCAGCATGATCCAATTCCGACATTACTACAAGAGATGGCAAATGGAACTCAAGCTCCCGGTGCTGGGCGCTAACTCTTAATGAGACACTGCTCCCATGGAGAGAGCCGCTCGCCGTGGTGGCCAATCAGGAGGCTCAGAGGTGCATGCAAGCTTACGCCGAAAGATGCATCGAGGACGGTGATCCCCCATGTCAACCCTCCGAAGGGTGGGTGAGGGGAGCCAACAGGGACGCTTTGCATCACCACCACAGACTAGCACCCTGCTCGGCCCCAGAAGGCAGGCCTACGGTGCAGAAGTGCTCTTGTCATCGAGGGAACTACAGGTGCCCCATCCTGTCGATCACTTCAACGTCGTCTTCTTGGACCGCGTCACAACAGCGTTTGTGGAGACGCAGAGAGTGTTTGAGAATTTCAGACATGTTCTGTCGCCGTTGAAGTTGCAAAGTTAGGACTGAAGTATTTGGGGAGGGTTTTGCTGCGAAGCTCTGCTCACAGACGGGGAACCTACTGCGGCGCAGCGAAGCTGACGCCTACTACTGCTGCATCATGTGCCAGGCACAGGCAGGTCGATTACACACACGAACTCGCATAATCAGAGCTTGACAGCGCATCCAATACTGCTGTGGATGACAGGCACATCCGCATGGTCGCCTTCTCTCCCCATGCAGGCCAGGACAGGGCTATGAGTGAGGGGTTCGTCCATCCTACCTAGTGGCGGCCCGGCCTAAGACATGGCGTGAAGCCATATCCTTGTTGTTCCCGCCGCGTCACTCGAAAACTGCTCGGACCGTGAGGACGTCTACTAGTCCCACCACGGCGCTGGTTCAGACCAGTCCCCGAAAGTCGGGTCAGTTTGTTCTGATCTGGGACAAGTGACATAAAGCCATCACGACGCCCGCCCGAAGACGTTTTGTAAGGTTTGCGGCGTTGATTTTTCCCACCCAACCACAACTTCTTGCACACCTGAGTCTGCTGTTTTCGTTGAGGTTGTGGAATGCAGTGACGATCCAAAGTCATTGTTCCCTCATACGGGCGTACTGGTCACGCGCTAGTCGGCTCAGTTCTCCCATCCACCCCTCATCGACAAACGCAGATCTGCCAGGGGTACTGACGGAATTATTGGAGGTCTATCGGCGGTCCGGAACACACTCTGCAGTCATCGGCGCCTTCCAGTGCCATCAGCTCTTCAGCCATGAGGCTGTGGCCGCATCCAGCGGGCTTGCCATTTGGCTCGTGGAGGAAAGAGCCGTCCAAGGGGTCATCCAAAGCGGCACCCAAGGATCGTACATATCAGCGACACATTCCCACCCCGCTGTCTCAAGATGCCGCTTCCACCAAGACCGTTCGTCGTGAACCCCGTCCCCGTTTGTCGCTTCCCCCGCCAAGTCCCACGATGTCGACATCATCTCAAGCATGGAAGTCGAAGAAGCTTGGAGTGCCCATGATGGATGGAAGGGCAGCTCAGATTGCAAAGGTGAAGAGGTGGGATGGAGCTGCGAGGTCGTGCAGTGACTGGGATAACCTGAGGAGAGTAAGTTTGCATTTCCGCGGCTGGTATCGTCAGCTGTGACTTTTGTTTTCTCAACTTGCTGACATCCGCGCTCAGGATCCGGAATTATGGTTCCGTGGTGGTAACTGTTTTGTGCATTTGTATGGCAAGGGACAGTCGAGAAGAGGACCAGCATTCAAGGTGCCGTTCGGTGCCCTGCTTTCGGCAAAATGTCATCCGTTCGTCAGGAAATTCATGTCCCGCGACATGCCTGAATCTCCAGGATCATTTCACGACCCGTACGAGGACCTCGACAGATGGAACGCCCTGAATCCTCACGAGAGAATCGAGCTTTACATCCCGGCTCCCCCCATGGCCGATAAGGAACAGGCATTTGCTTACCATTTGGCAACGCGAAATTTCTTTGCGTGGATCTTCAGGCGGTCGGTTGTCGGAGAACATCTGGGAAGCGCCCTCATCGGACTCATGAACAGCATGACAGAATTCAGGAGCAACGGCGAAGACCACATGATGGATCTTCACTCTTACTTGGATGAGGAGGGCTACCTGGATTTAAAGGGCCATGCGCACCACGCTTTGGCAATCTTGCATCTGGCGGAATTCTTCCAGGTGCGGGACATGTACATTGACGCCTTCAGTCATTGCGTTGGAATGAGCGAGGAGCTCTTTTGCAGCCCGGAATACCAGGTATGCGCGCTGGAATCCGTTGTCTCTCAAGCGAAGCTTAGCTAACATTCCGCAGCATATCAGCTCCATCTCCCGTACTCTTATTCGCCGAGCCCGCGCAGACATGAACAACCGGCTGAGTCTGGCTGGTAGCATGTTGAAATCATTCCTCGAGGACGAACTCTCCGAAGCAAATCTCGGCCTCCCAGCCGGAGGCCGGGCGCACCTGGACCGATTCCGTTCCTTCGTACTCTCATTCTACCAGACACGTCTCGGCTATTTCCCGCCGCTCTCACTCGATTCGCGAAGCACGATATTTGACCCGGAGATTTTCGAAATCCTACGAAAGGACTTCCGGGCAGTGTACGACCTGCTTGTGGACGAGAGCTTCACCTCAGACGACAGCAGTCCCTTGCTTGCCCAGGGCGGAATTTGCGCTGTGCAAAGCGTGCAATCGTTTGATGAGAGATGCGACTATCCTTCTCTCAAGCACCCTCTACCACTATTGCCCGAGATCGACGATGACAAGGCTTCGCGCCGCATGTCTCTTGCATGGTTGGCTAACACCGCCCGTGGTGACAAGCTCAAGCCCGACCATCGCCTCCTTGCACACGCCGCCTTGATCAAGGCGATGAACGTCCGCGACTCGGAATTGCTTGAGAACGACTTTGTTCGGGCGTATCGCAAGTTCGAGGAAGACTCTGTCATGCCACACACCAAAACTGACAAGACAGAAAAGATCAACCCGGTCGATGCACGCAAGGTGCGATGGATCTTGATCTACGCCGTTTACCAGGTCCTTCGCAACTGCACATCGCCTCCCCTCGAAGTTCGCGACTCAGCCGACGCTGACTACCATCTGGCTGTCTCCACCGAGCAACTGCCCCCTTGGAAGAATGGACGTGGCGGCCTAAAGCCGCTTCTCCAGACCCCGATGAACTTCATTCCTAACATGCAGCGTTCTCAGTCTGTCTCTCAATGGAGCTCAGAGAACCCGATCTCCCCTGCCCTGGTCTCACCCAGCATTGTCATCCAACCGGATATTGACTACATCGCCCAGTCACGCCGTGAAGAACTCCTCGCCCGGAGGCAAACCATGGGTGGCGCCCCGGCCGTACCGCCCAGATCACGCAGCCGCAGCTTGTCCCGCAACAGCCCCTTCCGGAGAACACTCAGTATTTTTCGCAAGCACGAGGACGAAGCTACACCAACCCCCCGGAAAGCATCCTACTGCGAGATCGTGGTTCACGGTTACGGTAACGGCACTAATGCCGTGAAGAAGCTTTCCAACCGCACCATCGAGCCGCCCGAGCTGTCTCCCTGCACCGTGGCGCCTCGCTCATTCTCAACCTCTTCAGAGTCCAGCGCCATATCAGAGGCATCGGCCGGCGGCATCAGCTATGCTACCGTCGACTCGACGGCACCGCCGACCTCGCCCGACGCGCCGGACAAGGCCTGGCCCAACCAAGAGTCTCCGATGTTGAGCCCCATTCCCCTTCGTGGGCGCCGGCGTGTCAGGGACGTCCTCTCCTTTGTCGGGACCCCGCGTGCCAGCTCTTCGGAATGGTCCACTACCAGACGCCACAGCGTCATTGGGGCAGGCAGTTACGCCCACGACTACGAGGAGCTTATCAAGGAGCAGGAGGCAGAGTTCCACCGCCACGAGCTGGAGCCCCTGCCGCTGCAGATTCGCAAGACATCGGCACCCCTGAGCCTCGAGGCTATGGTTGAGGATGCTGATGTCAAGCCCGAATGGGAGCAGTACAAAGACCTTGGCGGGCTTACCAGCCTGTCACCGCTGAACATCTAATGCGGGATTTACTCATTCAATTTTCCTTTTTTTCAAATTTAGATTTCTACTACGTTGGGAATGCTGGGAACGAATACAGCGTTCCATTTTCTTTGTACGTATTACCATGGACTTGATGAGAGATACCCATCGCACCCTCCTTCAAACGGTCTTCTATGTACCATTATCATCTCTAGGCGTTTAGTCGGGATCGGCTTCACCTGCATCATGTTGCGCGACATGTCATGTATTACTACAAGGGGCGGAAATCACACAGAAGATGATTCTCTCTGCCAATCATTGATTATCTTTCGCTTGTGAATCGAATCGACCTGTAGGGTCGCGACCAGATTGCTGCTCTACACATGCCATTCAGTGATTCTGTCAAATCAGTGTCCAGACCATGTCGGCCATATTCCCATTTGCTAGGATGTCTAGCGCTGACAATCAAGTTGATGCCGTTCATCCACATTCCCTGAAGCTGCATGATGGCAGCCTGACTTACCTAGTGGATGGAGCGGGACCACGTCAACCAGCCCGACGCCCAACTGCACCGATAAGAAGCCAAACAAACAACCTTAACACACATGCAAGCCCATCCCATATCGCCATATGTACCGTGTCAAACCGTCAATAACCCAGTCTCATTTAGCCATTCCTTTATCTTGTTCTTAGCTCCCGTCGCCGAAACCTGGTAGCCGGGACCGCGTTCCTTCTTTGTCCGCCACCGGCCGTGATTGATCCAGCCAGCCTCCTTTTCGATTGTCTCGACTGCTTCTCAGCCTCCCCGTTGTTCGCGTCGTCAAGTCGCAATCGTATGATGGATTTACATGGCGCTTCGTTCGGTGCTTGGCAGGTGGTAGTCGTGTGCGTTGCGAAACTCTATTCCGTCTTGGTCGTCTTCGAGGCAAGGGCCAGTCCGTCGACGATCTCGCCGCCGAGAGAGACGATCATGTATCCCGACCCGAGGAGCCATGCGCCGCTGTCGCGGATGTGTTAGTGTCTTTTCCTCTTTGCCATGCGATGGAGGCCCGGGGACGCCGCTGAGGGTTTACTCACTTGGGGATGATCCAGAGGAAAAGGAGGTCCATAGGCGGGTTGTGGCCGATGTTATCGAAGCCGGAGAAGTACTCGTTCGCCCCTACCCCGTCGTTAGCACTCACCATTTCCACCTGCCTTGCATTTCCCTTCAGAACACCACTCACAATACAGCACCGTCTTGCTCAGCGTCATCACCGCCGCGCTGAACCCGACAACAACACCCAGCGCGCCCGCCCTCCCGCCGACAACCTTCTTGATCCCCGCGGGGCCCTGCACCGCCCGCCCGCGCGCGAAGTAGATCCACACGTAGACGAGGTACATGACGCTCTCGACGAGGTTGAGCGTGCCCTGCGCGGACGTGAAGCCGTTGCGCGCGTTGAAGGCCTTCCAGCCGTAGATGTGGTCGACGGTGCCGTAGAGCGCGTACGGCACGTACAGCGGCCAGTGGAGGTGGCCGCCGGGCATCGTCCACGGCCGCAGCAGCACGTAGCCCGTGTCCCAGGCGACCAGCGGCAGCGAGACGAGCAGCCAGAAGAGGGTTATGGGCGTCGGGGCGTGGGACCAGCCGGCGGCGGTGGACGTGTTGTCTTTGGGCGGGAGGGCGGCGGCGGCGACGGCGCGCGTTGTTGGTCGGGATGGAGGGGGAGGGGAGGGGGTTGTTGGGCCTTGGGAGAGGGCGCGCGAGGCGGAGCGGGTTGAGACCATTGTTGCTGCTTTTCGGGTATCAGGTGGGTTGGGAATAGCTTCGTTGTACGAGAGGAGGAAGGGTTTCTTCGCGATGTTTACGGACGACGCGGTATGGCAAGTAGGGTGTTGTGGCTAGAGGATCAAGCTTCGGAGGGACCAATTACCCCGTCGGCAGATTAGAGTAACGGTAGTCGAACACCCGAACACCAAACACACGTAGACGCATGGGCTAATGGTTAAACTGTGATCCGTGTGTCCCGCGTCTCCCGTCGTGCTGGGTTCTGGTGCAATGGTTCTCCCGGGGGTCCAGTGTTTGCCCCCCTTCTGGGGATCTGAACCCTTGGGCCCCTCTCTCGTCCCGCCTCGGCGCGGACTTTGTGTGAGGTGCCGAAACACTAACGGTTCCTTGGTGTTTGGAGGGGCTGTCGGGGATAAGACGGGAGATTTTCTGCACGCTCTAGGGGATTTATGGCTGTTGTGTTTCCTTCTTGAGAGTGCGGGGGAGGGGCCGACCGTTGAGGATTCGAAGCTGGGAGGTCATTGCGAGCCCTGAATATCACTACATACTAAGCCATATAAGCAGGTCTGCAATTCAGATTGATTTTTGAGAAGGTATTAGAGAATTCAACTCGCTTAAAGTCCTGAATGCTGACGACATTGGATATTCATCATAAAGTTGCGGCGTCTCTTTTCTTTTTCCGTACATGAGCCGATGGCCAATTCAAGTACGTCAGTTTGACGGCGTTCTGTAAGGAGCACGAGAACCTGTTAGATATGCAAAAGTCTACAAGCTCTGAGTCAGAAGACCAAGCAACGAGGCGCATGTGAACGAATAAAAATTTCCGCGAAAAGACGAAGTTGAGCTGGGCTGAATTGATGAAGTTTTGTCTTTTGAACTCGCTAATCCCTACCGAAGCGCCAGTTTTCAGGTCCCTGGACCTACCTGATCTGCTCTGTCTTCCGAACCATTTCCTAAATGCCCCAGAATGTCAAACCCTGCTCAGTCTTCCTGTCCCTAAGGCTACCAAATGTAGTATGTACAAATTCTGTATTTTGTCTTGCGTTCTACTTACAGACCGCCAGCAAGACTCGTATATATATGGCAAGTTTAATTTGAGCCGGTTCATTACTACGCGTTCTGTTCCCCGATGCCGATCGCCTGAAGTTTCCTACCCCAGCCTCCAAATCCATCCAGTTGCAGAGCCCGAACCGACAGCCACTTTGTCCACACCACCAACGCCGATTGATGCAAACCTGGTCTCTACGGGGCGTCGTCCACTATCGTTACTGATGTCATCCTTCGAAAGGGTATAGCAACCACCTCAATTCAAGCAAGAGAAAACGATGCACGAAAGGAAATTCTAGAATCTTAAGCGTCATGAAAACCTGGTTCTTCCCCAGACCCAGTGGGAAAATCAATCATCTCCATCTCCATCGTAAAAAGGTCTGGGGGAGAACCCACCTGTGACACGTCTGAGAGATCATTCTGGGCTGGCGAGAATCGACCATGGTGTTGATCAGCAAATGGACCTGGACTTCCCGTCGGAGATAGGAACGAACTTGAGCCGGTCGAGTGAAGGCTTTCGAGAGAACTAGGGTTCAGAAATTGGAAGCTCTCAGACCCTGATCTTGTTTGCCTGGTGCTGAGGCTGCTCATTTGTGTGCTCAGTGACGGGGTTTGCCGGTGAACTTGTCCAGTTTGCCCAGAGCCTGGTCGCATCCTCTGTCTCGGCTGCCGAGAGGCTCCACGATGAGCTGAGAGACGTCGGACATTGTATTGACCTCTCATCGCCATCCCATTAGAGAAATTGAGACTTTGATGTAGATTCATATTATTTTCAATGTAAGGATCGTGGGAAGTATTCATGTTCGAGTTGAACATGAGATGTGGGTGCTGGAGAGGATAGCCAGTGGGGGCGTTCTGAAATGGCTGCTGTGATATGCCAGCAGTAGAAGAACTCGAGGATGCGCTGGGGAGACCACCAAATGATGATGTGGGATGGCCCCGGTCGTTGTCAATGTCTGAGTAGTGCATCATGTTTTGTGACGCGCTCCTGCTTATCGCCGGAGCGGCGTTGTGCATTCGCTGAGAGCCTCGCATTGTCCCAACAGGTCGTCTGATGGTCGGGCGACTATTACTTCGCATGATTGGCGGCGCTGATTGGAGGGCTGTCTGTCCTGTACTAGACACAGCATTTCCTGATGGATTTGGGGGGACAAATGCAGTACAAGTGTGAGGTCGTAGTTGAAAAACATTTGTTTGGGGTTGCGATGAAGTTTGTGGCTCGTTGGGGTTTTCGGGGATAACTTCATTTGGGCGTAGGTGGCCGTGTTGGTCGGGTTGCGGTAAATGTTGTTCCTGTTGCTGGTGTAGATGAGGTTGGGGTGCTTGAGGGGCTGAAGGGTGAGACGATGGTATTGACTGAATATGCGTCGAGAAGGCGTTTGTCAAGCGGCCCAAGACATACTCAATCTGCCTGTCGTCCAAAACACGATCCTGCCTAAAGTCGCTTGTGACCTGGGGAAGTACTCCATCGCGAACAGCCTCCAGTAGATATTGTGTGTCCTCGCCGGTAATGAAGGGTGAGTCAGGCCTCTCCTCTCCTGGAAATAGAATATCCCACATACGATACCACTTCTCGACTTCGTCCCCGCGTCCTCGCTCGTTCGAGAGCCTGTCAAGAGCATCTCTTTGGTCGTTGGAAATATCTGCCGTAAATGGACAAGGGGTCTGTGACTGTTGACATCTCCTTTCGACAGTATGAGCTCTCAAGTCGGTATCACTGTCAAATATCCGGAAACATGAAGGACAGTGGATAGGCTGCATGTGCCTTCTCTTCAGATGGATTTTTACATATCGTGGTGCTGCTTGTGGTTGGTGAAGACACGCCAAATGCTTGAATGGCCATCTCTTCAAGTAGTGGCAGGCAAAATGGCTCTCGTGAGCGGCGTTTCCTGGAAGCTCGTTATTGTCGCCGAAGGCACCGCCACCGCTACCACCGGGGCCGATCGCCTTCGAATTGCGGCCACGACGTTTTTTGGCGGGTGCCCGAGGATCGTTGGGCGGTGAGCCGGCTTGTTTGCAGCTGTTGTCGCCTGATGCGGGCTTCGGTTCATCGGCTTCAACGAGCTGATCGTCGGGATGGCATACGGCGAGATTTGGAAGGGTGAGCAGTGCCCACAGGCGAGCTGACTGAAGAACTGGAAGGGCGCAAGCAAAGGCCGTGCCGGACAGAGTTCTCCAGAACGTGTCGTCTATCCAGACAATGGAACATGCAGCTATCCATCGCCTTCGTCTGCAGCCCTTGTGATGGTCCAAGAAAATCAATAATAACCAATATTGCTGGAAAAGCGCGAGATGAGTCGTTCGAATGTTTATAATATCCTCGCATGATGGTAGGAGATGAGTGGCGACGTATTGAAACGTGATGAAGAGTACGACCAGGGCGAAGAGAATGATTAAGGGACCGAAAGCGCTGGCGACTGTGAACGAGTGACGGGCCGCTGATGGCTGGTATATCTGAACGCTTGTCAGATCACCGCCAGCGCTCTCTCCAGAAACATTAGACTCGTCCTTTGTGGCTGTAGAAAGCGATTGTGCTATCGGTGGAGGCTCCTCGTGACCATGGGCGAGGACAGGGCTGGGGGGAGGCGAGAGGCTGGAATCTTTGGGGTTGTCGTCGACTGTAGCACTGTCATTGGACTGGTTACAATGCAGTGATTCAGCGAGGTGAAGGTTTGTGTGCCCGTCTTCGACGTCTTGACTTTGCTCTCCAAGGAACCATGATCCCAGATTGCTGTACTGACGCGATGCCCATGATCTCAGACAATCATCCCATCCTGGGACCAACCTTGTTCCGGCCGCCAGACCCATTGTGTTATCTTCGGCTTCGTTTCGTAAGTGGGATTGGGGATTCGCAAAGTGAAGCATCGCAGGCCTCTCGTTATCCAGGTCGGGGGGCCGGGGCCAGTCCTCAAATGAAGCTGCCAACCAGAAACAGACAACCCAAGTTCAGGCAGAAAGAAAATGAGGTATTGGGAGAACCATTCGTCGTCAAGATTTCCATCGAAGAGGAGAAGCATTGAGCTAAAAGCTCCGCAGGTCTGAGTTGGGGGCCAGTCGTGGCAACGGACTGAGCTGATGGCCTGCGGGTTCCATTCAATACCTTTGGGCGGACGGTTCGCATCAAGCCTTCGTTGCCTCCGTTCTCACATACCCCGGCCGCCTCACAAGAAACCTATTGGGCTTGGAGTTGCCTACAAGGAGTACTTCGACTTCTCAGCCGAACCGCGCCATTGAATGTGCAGAAGGCTGCTCAGATGAGGGGGAACAGACATGATCTCGGTGAAGTGTTACCATTCTATTGGCGACCACGCCGTGGGCGTTCGTGAGGCTCAAAAGCATTGGATGAGGCATAACACAGGGCATTCCGGGGGGCAAGGCAGGGTTCAAGATGACGTGCGAGAATGGTGCAAAATCCTTTGGACTCGAACCAGGACCTCGGGCGTAATGGGATAAGAAGACATGGCTTACCTTGTATGATTTAACATCTATTGACCACGTCTACTGCTCTGATGTGCATCGTTCAGAGATCTCGTGTTCGTCGTCGCATGTAAAATAGACGATGAGCCCCACGATTTGCATCTGCATCTACCCATGAACCTGAATTATGACTTCAAGACCAGGCATCAGTCGGCAGAAATGAGCCCACATAAAAGTACCTGCTGGTGTTAGATGCCTTATTTCCACTTGACATGCCAGCACCAGCGCATCGCCCCAGTGCCCAGCGCAGTTGTTGGGCACCTACGGGCTAATCGTCATAATCCCGCACAACTGCGCAGAGGCTAATACCATTCGGGCCCGGGAAACACGCTGGCACTCGCGCAGTTGCGCAGTCGTGGGTGCTCAGACTCGCACAATGATCGTAACGACACACCCCAGCCAGATACCCTTGCAGTTGGCTGCGATTTCGATGTGTGACTCTTGTTGGCCGACAATTTCAAGAAAAGACTGGAGATAATATCGCAATTGCCCGCGTTTCTCTATCACATAGCGCGCAAGATCGCAGGTTGAGTCTCGAGGGCTGCGCAGAGAGAGAGAGGCACGGTAAGCATTTCTGGGGAGGCGATTCCATGAGTCGAAGTTGTAGATAAAAGTCCGGCTTTTGGAGCAACAGCAGCCTTTTGAAGCATTGCACACAGTCAAGCAAACAATTCAACACAATTCTGAAGTATTTGCGGCCCATCGTAAGAAAACTCGGGGCAAGAAACGCACCACAATGCCCACACAATCGTCAATGACCATACGCTCAGGGGGTACCAAGTAAGTATCAGCACCCCCTAAAGTACACTTTGCTCGAGTTCTAATTGGCCCTCCTAGATCGGCCCCCGATGCCCAAGTTGCGAGAAGTGCACGGTATGAAGCCTGGCGGAACGAGTCACCTTCTATCCAAGGACGAATGATAGCAGGGGCAAGCAGCAGGGATAGAACTGCATCCTCGCGTGATGCAGTTCAAGACTTTGATCGGAAATGGGAACGGTCGACGCGGAAATAAGGGACAGGTATCTAGTTTGGGCGGTATCTACTGGTTTGGTGTTAGGCGTTTAGTGCGACGCTTACAGCGGACAAGGGTATTCTTTTGGTGAAATGGCAGCCAAGAGTTCTGCAGATTCAGAACGGGACTTCAATACGATCACGGTACAAGCAATAGAGACAAATCATTATTGAGTGAATTCGGGACGCCTCGAAATATCGCACACCCCTGTGACGTTGATACGGCGCTCTCACTACAGAAGCAATAGTATGGTGTGAAATTAGCGAAAGGCGGCGCAGCGTTGTACTTACATGATTGTCCGCCAGTCCTGGGAGGGTGTGCAGCATGGATGAAAAGGCAACTTTGACGCACTCTCCCCCGTCAACTTGCATCCCGGTTGCTCAGTTGACATCTATCATACGGAATTTGCTTCGAGGCAGCGAGCCTTGCGTAGAATGCCATACATGCGAATCGAACCTGCGCAACGACCGAAAACACATATGAGCAAGAAAGGGTACCTATCGTAACCGGAGGCTAAGAATATCGGAGCGGCGCTGATACCGGATCGTCGCTGCCGTCAACGACATCCGAAGTAGCATGTTCTGTCCGGCTTTTTCGAATTGATCGCCCGTCCGGTTGCAACACCGAAGGTATTGGCTTTGGCCCGTTCCTTCGGTTTTGCATCGGATTTCCACTAGATCATCCCGACCGACCCCTCAATTCATTTGTATGGCAACGGAAAGGCCCTGTGAGAAGAAAGCTGCTGATCAACTTCAGTGGGGATAGTGAGGTGCACTTCGAGAAACGCGATTGATTCGCAAAATACACTTCTAGAAATTCGCAAGCTTCGTAAAGCGGGAACACGCAATATATGAGAACATCGATATCGCAATGGAGGAGGCAGTCGATTCTCTCATTTCACCAGAGCCCCTTTTTGAGTCTCGTTCTCCTTCGCGACAAATAGTGTGTCAGTAATTCTGTTTCTTTAGGCCATCAACGATCTACTTCAGTACTTTCATGTTGGTTGCTAACCAGCCGAAGCCATGGCGGCCACAGACACTCCTATCAGCCTATGCTCCAGTCCAAATATCGAGCCAGCAACCTCCTTAGTCATTGAGCACGAAGAACAAAAGCCACGGACAGACAATCAAGGCCGCCGAGCAGGCACCAGAGCAGTTCAAGGATCCAACGGCCATACTGGAAGTCAACGAAAGCAGCCGAGGTCGAATGTATCGTCAAGCGTGGCAGGGGGGACGACTGTCTCGAGAGTCGAGAAAAAGACTGCAAAACGTAGAGGAACGACTAATGATCAAAGCAATGACGGAGACGACGCTGGTCGGAAAAGGGGTCGTCCACCCAAGTCCAATGACGATGAATCCGGGCCCAATCGGCTTGCCTGCCCATTTCTAAAGAAGAACAGGGCTAAGCACTTCAACTGCTTGCACTTTCAACTGAAGAGAGTCAAGGACGTCAAGCAGCATATCGTTCGGAAGCATCGCTTTCACTGTCCCACATGTTTCGAAATCTTCCCGGACGCGCAAAAATGCGAGGAACACACGAAGGCAAAAGCATGCCAGCCTGGTCGGTGGTCGCAGCACGATGCAGAGAGAACCAGCATATCAGAATCCCAAAAGCTGGATATGGCTTCCAGAGCCACCATCGGCCGAAGTGAAGCTGATCAGTGGTTCAGTGTATGGGAGATACTGTTTCCTGGTTCCGAACCACCTGCGAGCCCTTACTTGGGAAGCGAGGTTGAAGAAGGTATTATCATGGTTCGAGAGCTGTTGGCTAGTAATGGTCTCTTAGCTTTAGAAAACCTCAACTCTACGGTCAATCTGGGTGATGGGGTGTTGAACAACATGTTAGCATCATGCAACATCAAAAGTGGACCTCTTGTTGGAAACACAGCGGGACAAGCAATCGTTGCCATGGACCTCGTTCTTCAGTCTCTGTCTAGGATCACCGCCCCGAACGATGATTTCGGATCTCCGAACTCAGCGTTCTGGGGTGCTGAGCTTTCGGATGCAACAACTCACTTCGAACTCCCAACAGCGGCGGAACTCAGGCTGGACATCTTGGGCCATGACGACATCTGGGGTCAGACTCCGCGGATGGCTGCAGTCCAACCCCATAACATCGGCGATCAAGTCCCAACTGAGTTGGATTTGTTGTCACAAGCATCACCCGAACTCGTTATTGAAACGCAAAATCAACCAGAAGCCACCGGTACCCAAATTGAAGGGCTCATTGGGATTGACGCAATACTGAGAAACCCGGCCCAAGATGATGACCAGTGCAGTTCCACTTGGGAAGACTATCTGGTGGAGTCTCGTGACATGAACTTTGGGGATGGTTATCCGTATGAGCTAAATACGCCCTAGATAGTCGAGATATTTTGAAAACTGTCAAGTAGTTTTGGCCATGAAACTTTCGAAAAAGGATATGATCTCCCGCAGCCATCACTTAATATGTAGCTCAGTCGGAGCTTTCACTCATAAGATCAAGTATGACTTTTCACTGCTCCAAAGACATTTGAAGGCTAGTCGGTAGTCTTCCTATCTTTCCGCTCGAGAAAAAGAAATCATTTCAACTGTCCCAGAAATGGCTCTTTCCATTACTATACGTCTTCAGGCCTGATTAGGGGCTTATATCTCTTGAATGTTTCCATACCCAAAGCCATTTACTGACTGTTTAGGCCCATATCTCTGTGCACGTCACCTTGCGCTTCCAACCCCTGTTGGGCATTGCTACATATACTTATTTGAGTGCCCATTAACAGTGTCACAACGAACATAGTGGTGTAAATGTCTCTTTCGTGTTTTAAAATGAATGGATTTGAGTACAGTGTTTCGTCAGCCTTTCGTAGATCATTTGTGATGCCTTGCCACACCTTTCAGACCCTGAGTAATCAAAAGATGTGTGCTCGACAGTCACCAAAATTCTCATGGGACAGCGTATTGCGATCCTGAAGCAAGTGTGAGTCTGAGGGGAGATCAGTCTTTGATGAAATCAGGCTGTGGTTAGCTCGGCTTGTGGTGCCGCAGGATGCGTCACATCTAAACCCGCACTTCTGCCTCATTGGGGCAAAATCAGCCACCCTACGCGAGGAGCAATCCATTGTGAGCGCTCGTTGCCAATCAGAGTCTTGCCAAGATACCATCGAGGATACAGAAGGTAGCACTCTCGATTGGTCTCTAATGATTACTGGCGCCCATCTCCAGCTGAAATCTTACGTAGTTGAATTGACCATTTTCGTGAGCGAAGCAGCACAACAGAGCTTGGTTGACGGATGTTAAAAAAAGGAACCTTGCCAAATTTTCTCAGCATTTACTGCGTCGAATTCACGTAGAGGAGTCTTCAATCGTCCACGGATGGGGATAATATTGGGAAGAATCAAGCGTAAAGGATTACTAACTGCATAGTTATAGTTTCCGGACTCAGAGAACATGCTTCATTTGATTAATCTTGAATGTAACAGGCCCCTAAATCAAGGTATTATCGGTGATCGTCGTCGAGTACCTGGTGTAGTAGAGTTGTGATAGTTTACATTCCATCTAGTCCAAAAGCAAATACTTCGGCCTCACTTGTGTGCTTAGCATCAACATGTTCTGAAGGCTGATGTGTCCAACCATGTCTTATGGTTACACTAAAATGTATTGAAGCACATTTGGAATATTCATAGCACATTGGGACATCATAGACCCTGACCTCGACATCTACTTGGTTCATGTAACAAATCCACATGGGGGCAACTGTTGCTATTCCTACTTGGAGAGGTAATCAAGCAAGAAAAGGATGAAATGAATTCTATGCAGAATAAGTTCCCCGGGCCAGACTTTTGAGCGCCGTGATGGTACCCGTAAAACAATCACATGAGTGGTTTCATGGATCTAGCTCACTTCAAGTAAGGATGCTTGAGCCTCCAGCTGTCGAGGCAAATTAACATAGTTGATTTCAGAAATCAACTGGAGGTTGAATGGCATGGAGTTCATGAAGATGCCCCGACCGTCTCATGGATTAGGTGGTGTACGCGATTATTAGAACAATGCAAAATCGTTGTACGGTATGGTCGTATGGAACAGCATGAGACCGTAGCTCAGGTTGGGTTCTGCTATCAGTGACTCACACGACATTAATTCATCATAACTTTTTTTCTCAAATCACAGTTTTCACGACCATACTAGCTGATTGGAAAATTGGGAGCTGCGCTGCGTTCTCTAAAGCGGCCTAGAACAGGCCATGGGCATGAGTATCTCTCATCACATCACCTACAGCCGAAGATGACCAGTTCTAGCCATATTTGAAGGGCTCGGCATGCACTGCCTCAGAACTCGTCCAGTTTCTTCAGGCCTGGATGTCATTTGCCTATTGCCTCCTCGGGCAGTTGTCTGCCTCGGAAATTCTGCTCAGTCATCGGTCAGCACGCGCCATTAACCGGGCACTCTCGGTGACTGTCACACCCTCTTCGGCGCAAGCGATTATCTTCATTGACAATTGCGGGGACTTGTGATTCATGCCTCTCGGTCTCTGCCTGCGACAAAGGATTTTCAGACATTTACGTCTATTTTTGAGCCTTATATTGTGCACGGGGCAGATGAGTATTTGTCTCCATGCGGCGGCCGTCGTGCATCCTTCAGCCTTAATCGAAAGCAGCCCGCCTTAGCGGCCTGCATGCCTGTGGCTTAAGCGCGTCAGACCTACGATCCAGCCTGATTTCGATTACATTACTGGACACAAATGTGGCCAGACAGCCGCAGCTTGCTTTCCGCCGAGAATTTATTTAACATACTGTCGAGAGTCGTCCGCCCCCTTTGCGCGACCCAAAGCTCTTCTTGCAACTTTTGGCAACCCTGCAATCCAGGGTCGTCCTCTTCTTGTGAAATCATTGCCTACGATCTGACGACTTCTAATTCATTGAAAGATGAAGCTTTTGCATTGCATCACCCAGAAAGTCTACCCCTTCACGTACCCGCCTCCCGTGCAATACGGCATCTTATCTCACACCTGGTCGTCACCACATGACGATGAATGGGCTTATTACGACTCTGAAAATCAACATGCCGATTGCGGCCGCCAGGATATCATTACCAGAGTGTGCGAATTGGCGCTGAGCCACAATTTACAATACATGTGGATAGACGATGCGTGCATCGATAAGTCTTCGAGCGCAGAAGTCTCCAAGACCATCAACTCCCTTGCGAAGTATTTCCGGCGTGCTACAATTTGCTTCGCATTTCTGGTGGATCTACCATGCGGTGCTTCTCTTCCTTGTAAAGACACTTGGGCGCGATGCCAGTTCTGGACCCGAGCTTGGACACTCCAGGAGCTCATTCTGCCATCCAAGATTCAATTCTACGATGCGCACTGGCACCTGAGAGGCGAGCGATCGTCCGAATCTCTCTACTCCATCATTTCAGGGATCACCGGCATTGATGAGGATATTCTCAATCACCAAAGGACCTTGCAACAGGCCTCTGTGGCACGAAAGATGTCGTGGGCTGCGTGTAGAAAGTCATCAACTCCCGAGGACATTGCCTACTCTCTTCTAGGTCTGTTCGATGTCTACATGCCTGTAATCTTCGGAGAAGGCAAAGACCGGGCATTTCGACGATTACAGGAAGAGATTGTCAAACACAACAACGACTCATCACTATTTGCCTGGACAAGTGATGACGACAAGTATTGCCGAGGCTTGTTTGCCAGCTCCCCAGACGAATTTCTGCTGTATGCTCAGCACGATAGCTGCCACTTTCCCTTCGACTTCAAGGGCTTCGTCACCTTGACAAGCAAAGGCGTTCTCGTGTCTGGGCAGTTTGCATCTGTACAGGACGACCTTTGGCTGGACTTAGGAGTCCAAGCACACAATAAGGCCCAGTTGAATCGGCAGGGAGTCTTGCTCCGACAAGGTCCGAACGGAACTTTTATCCGTACGATTTCATCCGACATTCAGAGCTTGCCGGCGAGTGAAAAGACCACTGCCATGCAAGTGATGGTATGCGAGGGGGAGTTTGACCAGAATGATGGCTACGGTGATGACTGGAGCTCTTCAGCTTCAGCTGATGTCGAATCATGCGCTACATCCTGTTATACACCTTCATCTCCGTCTAGCTTCAGAATACTGTCGACACCTGAGCGCAGCATAGGAACGGAAGAACCAAGTCTCGTAGACATTACACCGATCAGTTCCAAACCTCAGATCGCTCAAGCAGAATCTGGCTGGGTTAAAGTTGCTGAGCATTCATATGAAGGTTCCTCTTCGGACAACTCTGAAGACGAGTCGATGCAAATGTCGCAGCAGACAGACATTGGTTGGCAAAGGCCGGAGTCAGTAATGTCAAACATGACCAGCGTCACGTCACCGGCGAGCACAGAACCTGATTATGTGCCTTCTCAGTGCCTCCTCCCGGTCAACAGAGACTTGGCTGAGCACCAGACACATGCTCATGTACCCCCGGAGAACTTGGACTCCCAACAATCTGATTATGACGACATTGTAGTTCATCTTTCTTCGGTTGTCCTTGGTCACTTTGTTGCCAGTCAGAGACTTACGAACCGCCGGCACAAGCAGCAAGCAAAGAGGTCCAAAGTTTTCAAGAGGCAGCTTATCAGAAGCATGAAGAGGAGAACCTTGAAGGTTCCCAACATCAAGCTTGCGTGTCCTTACTACGCGTTCGATCGTATGTCACATATCGAATGTGTCGCGAACGGCGATCTGAGTAGCATGGCAGATGTGAGAGATCATCTCTCGAAGTGTCATCGACTTCCTTACTTCTGCCCTACTTGCAAGGCGGAATTTCGGTATTCTTATCAGAACGACGAGCACATAATCCAACGCAACTGTCAATATCAGAACTACATGCCGTATGAAGGCATCTCGGAGGACCAGTACCGAAACATCTGCTGCACCCAAGACATCAAAAACGTACGCATAGAGTGGCTCAAAGTGTGGGACATTATATTTCCAGGCAACCCACCCCCTAATGATCCATATCTTGGGGATCGCCGACACCGTGACGTTTCTGACCTCAAGAGTTTCTGGCAAAAGCGCGGCCTGGAGCTGCTCAGACACGGCCTGAGGGAGCGCTATCCCTCAAACTTCTCGCTAGGCCAGCAAAACTTCAATAACTTGCCGTCAGATGTTCTCTCTGAAGCAATTGCAGCTTTGATAGAGGGGTCTGAGCAGACTTCTGATATACGTTCCACAACCACCTCGTCTACACACACAATGCAGGCGAAGGCTGAGATCCGAACAACATCTCAGGTGTGCAGACGTGGCGATGATTAGAGATGTTGACGGATCTTGTCCGCCATACCATACGTTTTCGACTTATGAGGCTGCGGTCTTCTTTGCATCCTTTCGCTTATCAGTACAAGCCCCCTGCAACATTTCAGTTGTTACGTCTCTGCACTTTATCTTGGACAAATGGATACACATCAATCAGGAACGGAAATGGACGCTTAGCCAGCTTTTCCCTATGTGCATTCTGAGTAATTTGGCACTTTGATAGAAGTGCCTCTCTATTCTATCAACATTCGTTTAATATCATTGGGGGATTGTAGTTATCGTAGTTCAAGGGCACGGAAGGCGTGACTTGGGGGTGCTTTTGCGCTGGAAGCAAAGCTTCTACTGCACAGATTGGCATCTACAAAATTCATCACATTCGTTTTAGCTGCAAGCTTCATGTCTCCCGTGCGTGATTCGGAAGTTATGTCCAGATGCAAAATCTCCTGCTCTTGTTGTGCGATGCAATGCATGGAATTGAGAGCCCCTGGACCAAAGCGGTGGGCGAGGGTGACCCATCTTAGTTCGTTCGCCATCCGGAATGGCGGTCGTTGGCAACAGGTCGTTATACAGATGAACTATGGACTTGTTCTTCGGTGTCTTTGGCACGGTAATGAATCGGGTTTGCTGCGGATACAGCTCCCCTGAGGAAATCAATAAGTCGCCCAATAATGACTTCCGAAATATCCTCCGACTGAACCAACTTCGCATTAACTAACTCAAAATCAAAATATCGAGGCCGGTCGGAGATCGTCTGAATAATATGCTCCAGAAGGCTAGTTTGAGGGTCCTGTGCAAATGGCGATGCTGGTGGTTCGACGTGAGGGAGCATAACCCCCCACGCCGTCTCCCACCGTCCACAGTCTGACAACTTACTGCGCCTTATCAGCTCTTACATGACCTTCAATTCGTCTTCTCCGAACGTCGTTAGGTCCAATTGGCCTGTCGCGCCACATTCTGTTCCTTGGACTTCCTGGCGTCTGCGATCGCTAGGTATCGTATGACGAGAATACAAGCTGGCGACCTCAATGAAATGCTTCCTCCGGAGATGTTGCTTCACGTGAGCCCAAATTTGATAAGCGGCTTTGGCACAATCCTGATTCTGTGCCGGGGCCTGTTTGAAAAACAGGCATGCTAGTCTTTTGCATGCCCCCTGGCTGTTCCGCGATCGCTTGCCATTGCTGGGCTTTGGGTCGACGCTGTTCAACATATTTTCGTTGATAGATATGCCATCACACCTTTTTTGTTTGCGACCGGAGAAAGAGGTGGCAGCTGCCGCTAGGCGTTTGATTGACAGATTCGCTGGAGTCCCGAAGTCATTTGAACTCATGTTCATGGATGGGTTTGAGCGGTCATTTGCGAGGGTGTACTCAGCGACGAAGCTTGTCTGAACAGATGTCAGCGTTACAATGTCGCATCTAGGACGCTTGGGTGTGCGGATGGACCTCAATTGATCGAGTGCTGCTCAATGCTGTGGAAGATCCCATTTTCTCCATTGCTGGACGGAGGCAGCTCAAAAATGGGCACGTTGAATGAAATTGGCTCTGCAGCTAAAGGCAAGTTGCCCAGCAATGGTCTCGCGAGATTTGCAAGTCGGCAGCAAGCTGAAGGTGACGCCAGAGGTTTGGTACGGGTATGCCAGTACGTACGGACAGAGTTGGGCGACCGCGATGCGGGCCAGCAACATAGGCGGGAAGCACGATCCGTAGCTGTAGCAGGTCGTCGTAAAATCATCGATTAGAGAATAGTAGGGGTGGAAGGGGCTGCTGGGGGCCCCTGAGGCAATATGGTATACCAAGTCCATCTCTTTTTGGAACCAAGATGTTGGAGCAGTTGGGCGCGCGGTGTAAGTCGAAGGTAACTGCGCGGCACGGTAAGAGGCAAGGTGGGCGACTGTCTACCCCGCAAGGATGATCGGCCTGGCCTCGTCCCAATAAGGTGAGCCTTTTCCTCCGTCGCCGCCCACGTCTGTGTTGACACAATTGTGCGCAGCTTCAACGGTGGTGGCCGAGGCGATGATAGCAGCCTGCTATCTTACAAGCTGAAAGAGCGCCAAAGATGCTATGGTTCTTCCATCTCTCAATTTTGGGAGTATAACTTTATCACCCCTATGTCTCTTGGCCACTGCGCAGTCTGCGCTTTCGTTATCAGAAATTCTGCATGATGCGCCTAAAAGCTAGACACCTTCCATGGCTGTTTCAAAAGCTCGATCTGATTGCATCCCGTCAAATTCATGGATCCTGGGAAGACACTTTTTGAATCTTCACCCTTGGCACTGGCGACACTGGCTTCTTGCGGTCATCATTTGCAAGAGAGAAGGTCGGGTGGAGGAGCACACAAGGTGTCAGCGTCGTGATGTCAGACAGTTCATAATCCTTATATTATTCACCTCGCAAGGAAAGAAAACCGCAATTCAAATTACATAATCACATCCGAGACGGTTGAAGAGAGGGTCAAAATAAATTGAAAGCCATGAGTCGTGAATAAACAAACAAACCCGCAAAGCGTTAAAATGAAGGGGAATGGGGAGGAAACATTGAAGAAACAGGGCCGCTGAACATATTGGCGTATGTTTGTTGCAGGTCTTCCGCAGAGACGAGCCAGCCCCTCAAGATCTAGCATAAGACATCCTACCCTAGACCTTCCCACAGATTCTGACCGCAAAACAAATGTTGAACTGCAGGCGGTTCCTCGTGAATACTGACGTCGATGATCCCGGCCCTTGTGAGAGCATCACCATCTAGGGCTGTGGCCATGAGGTTGTCTTGGTGGCTCTTCTCATGATTGCAGCGGTTTGTGAGCTCAGTGTCGGCGTTGGTGGATATGCATGCCGCCACCCCCCTGCTAGCTTCGTGTTGGAGAACAACGCGATCATAGGGTGTCGAAAGCTGGTATGCCTCTCTGAGAAGCTGAAAGAATTGCGTCACAACTGCTCTCGGCTCCAACAGCGACGCGACGAGTTCCGCAGGCGAAGACTGCTCAGAACTCGCAATATGTCGAATAGCATGATCCTCAAATTCGTCAATGATGTCTTGAGCGTATGGCGTCGTCGGGGGAGTGATTTGTGGAAAGATGATGCCCCATGCCACATGCCACCGCACGTTATCCGGCATGCGCGCCTTGGTTTTCTCGTCGATGAGCTTCATCCGGGCGTCTCCAATGTTGTCAAGGAGATGTTTGTCTTCCGAGATACACCACTTATTAACACCGGAATCGCAGTTTAAGTCGGGCTTGTCAGCAGAGGGGCGGCCGCAACTAACACTCTCGGAAAGATGTTTCCTTTTGAGATGTTGCTTTACATGAGACCAAGTTTGGTATGCAGCGTGCATGCAGTCATGATGCCGAATGAAGTCGTTCTTGAAGAATGGGCATGCTGGGCGTGCATCACCCACAGGCGCGGGTTTCAGCTGCTTGTTGGACCTTGGAACAAGTATGTCGTCGAAGGCATCATCGGCATGGCTGTGGTTGCCGGTTCTTTTCCGTTTTCCAAAGACGACCGTACTAGCTGAGCTACTGGCGGGCAGCGACTTGATATCACCTGTGGAAGAGACCAGTGCGTTCTTTGATGGAAAGTTGCCGTATGTACATTCAATACCGGTTGCAAGATATGAGGGTGTGTCGGGAACATGACGACAAGCCATCTGTTTGGGCATCAGTAGTTAGCGCCAAGCTAAAAAAGAAAAAAGAAAAAAAAGAAAGAAAAAAAGGAAATCGTTTCGAAGGTGGACGAACCAACGACTGCATTGCAGCTAAATTATTGCAAGATGCTGCTGATAACTCTGCAGGATCCATGACTTTGCCGTAGTGACTCCGAGAGAGTAGAAAGTCCGTCATACAGATGAAGATGACTATTGTAGCAAAGTTTCTTGTGGTGGCGACTTTGGCAAATCGTGAGGAAACTAGAAACAGTCTAGAGTGAGGTGACTGACTCACCGGGCGGGTAAAGGTCGTACGGGTACGGGTTCCGATTCACCGCTTCAGGTCAATTCGCTAAGGTAGTTGATTACTGCGCCGAATCCTGCTGCACCTGACCTCTCACGTGAAATCATCGGACAACGGCATCCCAGGCATGTATAATTGACTTCTATGTTCGTACCTTGGCTTAGCCAATACAGTGTTGTAGAAGATAGGGTCGAGTGAAAGCTCAACTATGGCGTTGCTGAATGAAGACTAGATAAGTCCTTTTGGATGACAGCGTCGTTATACGAAGACTGCATAGTCTCATTTCAATGATTAAATTGATTCACGATAGATGTTCGATAGCTTCAAGGCTGTTCAGAGGCCGATAGAAGCTCTGCTCTACGATGGCATTGCTTTTCAAAACTTGAAAAGGTCTCTATGATAGATCGGCGTTTTCGGATAGCCTGGGCAAGTCTACAAAGTAGTACTGCTGGATGAGAAGTTTCGAGAAGCTTTTTCAAACCGTGGGACGTGTGTGTGAAGAGTGCGGAACCGCTCCCTTATGATGGCGCTTCTGTATGAGGATTAAGGAGCCTTCGCGCGATGATGGTTTTCCTCAACCTAAGTAAGATATGGTATTGCGATGCTGAAAATTGAAACCATTCAATGATGCTCCCTCTGATGGGGAGGTGTCTAAATCCCTGTAAGACACCGTACGATGTGGTTTCGGTACTCAAGAAATGACACCCTTTTCTTCAAGAACCTCACTACGCTCGAGCTCATTCTCCTTGAATTCCCAGATAATTCATTGCACCTGAGATCGAAAGTCCCCGTTCGCCTATGTGAAAGATCTGGCCCATCAAGGAATTTGCCTCGCACTTCTCAGCCTCAGTCAGACCTTCAGTCGGCCATCCAATTCTGTCCAGAAGGAGAAAAGCACCTAGTGTTCCTGCAGAGGTTTGATGTCGGGAGTTCTCGGCCGGCACACTGTTGTGATTCTCCAGGTGCACCACCTTGTCTCTCATCAGCGTCAACGCATTGAGGGATGCTCTAAAACCCATAATCCGAGGTTTGTGCTGCCCTCCTGAGGATTTCGTAAAGTTTTCTCGTGATTTCTTCCGAAGCTGTCTCTGACGAGACCAGCTTTTCATCCATGAGCTTGTTGTCAAAAAGCCGAGGCCGATCAGCAATTCGACGGATGACATTGCCTGCGTGCTTGGTCTCAAGGTATCTTAGATACCGGAGTCTTCGGCCGTTGAGTCCTCGGGAAAATGATATCCCACTCAGTATGCCATCGGTCGTGATTTTTCTGAACCCACTTCTTAGTAGCACTTTCAATTCTAGCCGCCCTTAAAGTATCGAAATATCGATATAGCCAAGTCGTCAAGAAATGAGTGTTATACAGCTTGCTTGGAAACTTTTGCCATTAGTTTGTGCGGTTCTATGCATACGATCACGACGAGTAGTGTTCTGATAGTTTTTGTTGTAGGTGTTGCTTGGTGCGAGCCCCAGTGTAGCACGGAGTTCTGACGCAAGCTTTGTGCTATACGCGATCATGAGTTTGCACTTACGACGCAGCCCCCCCGCAAAAAGACTACGACAAAATCCCCCCCATACGCGGGCACAATTCTGGAAACACTATATGGGCACTTTGACCTGTGCCTTCTACCAATTAAGGAAAACAGTACTATACGCGATCATGTTTGAAGAGTTAGCATGCGAGTCGCTCGTCTGGTTCTACACCGGACTTCGCCTGCTTGGCAGGCTCCGAATCAATTTGATATCCAGTGACATCTTTGTGATGAACCTGGTCTGTAAACCTTTCCGAATTGCCTCGCAGATGGTTGATAAGAAACCATCGCCATTCGCAGCCAGTCTGCTTAGAAGCGCAACAATCGAGCAGAAAGCCCCTGGATTTAAGAATCAAGTGGCACAGTTCGACCAAATATTGAAGAGGGTTTATAAGTGAACCGGCCGCTGCGAAATGCATGAAAGCTGAAATGTTTGGTTTGGACCTCTTCGACGAAATCAAGCAAGAGGCTTTCGAAGGTCGAATTTCATAAGGAGGGAGGCTGATGTGTAGGAGTGAAGGTTGTGAATGGGGCCGGAATAACTAGCTTATAATACATTTCGTAGTGTTGAAGAATATGTACGTACTCTTTCGGATTATCCAAGCGACCAACGCAATTTGGTCGTTTCTGAGTTACACCGTTCTTGTCGCAGGTTTGCTGATGATGACCGTATATAAAAGTAGGATCATATACAACCAGGTGTGTCTTGATTATCTACCTATGAAGGGGTTGTCACAACTGTGCTCAGACATTGATTTACGGTCAGTGGATTGTCTGGCCTTTCCAGAGGCATTGATCCAGCAGGACCATCTAGTCTACCTAGGCTAGCACTGGGATTTTGAGGCTCCCCGGGCAGCTGCACGCAGCCGAATCGACCAGGGTGGGTTCATACGTAGGTTTTGTTGCCACAATTGTGCCAGAGCAGGCTGCAAGGCGTTGCTGCCACAATTGTGCTAGGCAACTTTGTGGCCTGCACAAGTGTGGTTGAAATTGCCAAAAGATTAAGTATTAAAAGAGCAGACAATCCGAGGAAATTCGAAATTGACATCTTTTTTGAATATTTAGAGACGACGCCCAGAAATCATCAAACTTGTTAACTTTTCAACTTTGTCACTTGAACTAAGAAGCCATGCCTAGAAGTGTGAAGACAGTTTCGTCGGGTATGTCTCGGGCTCAATCCGACGGCATTGGGTAAAACACTGCCTTCTCCTTCAATTCCAGACCACGCTTTCTAATTAGGCTGAATAACTAACCTTTTCAATTCAGACCCGATTCTGAAAGCCAGTGCATGCGATCGACGCAACTTCAGGCTTGGCATCGTGAACAGTCGTCGTGCCTTCCAGCCCGTCTACGCAACGGCATACAAAAAGAGCAGCGTTTGGCTTCGATCAAAGCTCATCTGATACAATTTGATCAACGGTTCAGCAAGGCTACGGGAAATTGAGTGGACTCTTTCGGTAGCGTTGAAGAAGATAGATGTAGTAGCCCTGGGCTGGATGGGGAACAGGTCAATAATTAGAGCACTAGAAGCTCATCTCCATCGTGTTTAGGTGTTCTTGTTATGGGCTTAACACTATCCTCGACAATTGGGATGAATCCCATTACCCTGTTATCTTCGTAGAAAAATTACATCGCGATATTGCAGATCAGTGCTATTATTTGAAGTGCTTAAAAAGCGATGCTTCGGTGTTGAAAGTAAGATAGTCGCTGTTGAGAAACCGAGTTTCAACTCCGGCTGCGTCGAGCAGAGGTGTAGGGATGACACCTTAGAGGACCCGAGCAACCTCCTGGCAACTTAAGATTGCAGTGCGAATAGAACAGTACACAAGGAGGAACTGCCTTGGCGTCAAGCGTGAACGGCGGTCACGGGATGTCAGATTCTGCCTACATGTACCCAGTTAGCACCCAGGGCTCTCGCTGTTGGGCAAAACTTCCTTTTACCCCTCACTTTCCGGTACCCTCGGAGTTTACATTGATGAACACAGGACACTACCTAACTTCAAACCGGTGACAAAATGGCGAGGTCAACGACCACGAAGCCAAGGTTTCATCGAAGCCCTTATCGACGCTCAGCGAGCACGTGTCCGGCGGCGATATCACGATTGAGGCTCGAATGTGTTTCTCGAGCAAATGACTACATGGATGAGTGGCGCAGATGGCTGGGAACAGGAGGATATCGACTCAATAATCACTACGGAGCCTTGATACCATTGCCGGCAAGATATCGCCGTGGTCGCTATTTGCGTCGCGCAAGGTCCTTGATATCACCGAGGCTGTCAGCCGATGGCTTGAACTTGTCGCTCCATCAGCACAGCTGCGAACAACATCTGTCACGAGCGTTTCCGAGACATGCGAGGCCATCTACAATCCTTCGCTCGACCTTCGATTCAACAGATATTAGACACTTCGTTTCAGTCAAAGCCACGACGGCAGACCGCGTCATCTTTATTGGACTAAGAGGTTGGCAATATAATCTGTTTGTTGGTAGTTGGAGTAGACTTGCTGATTAACGATGATATGTAGATATTTGCTTCACTACGGCAGAAGTCCTTCGACGCCTGAAAGCCGGTGAGGTTGGATCTCACCTTCTGCTAGCGACGCAAAGAGTATCCTACGAACATCTCCGGTCAAGCGCAAGTGGCTCAAAGTCCATTTTCTGCCTGCAGATTTGGCTTAGACCGTTGTGCATGAGCATCGGATTGAGCGATGGCGAAAGTACCCCCCAAGAAGCTCGTAGCTCGAAACGCGCCCGAGAGCCCGCAGATGAAAACAAGGGAACACACGATTCTCAAAGCCCAGATCCCAAAAGACACAGGAGCAGCGGCGACGTAGAGGAGACTTCAGAACAAGGTTCTGGCTGTAAACCAGCCTCCTCGAAATCGAAGTTCTTTGCTTGTCCATACTACAAATTGGATCCTGTCAAGTACCTCAACTGCTTCAAACGATTCAACCTGAAGCGTGTGAAAGACGTTAAACAGCATCTCTTTCGGAAGCACGTCTATAAGAGTCACTATTGTCCCATGTGTTGGGAGATATTTGAAAGTCCCCGGGTCCGGGATGAACACATCATACAACGCTCGTGCCCTTTCCGAGAGCAACCCTTGCACTTCCAAGACCTAATGACCTGGGATAAATACATGACCATTTCACGTCGCAACAGCAACGCTTCTGAATCTACGCAGTGGTACCGAATTTGGAGAATCCTATTTCCGCACAGACCCGAGCCGGAATCCCCTTATCTGGGCACGGATTTGGAGGAAGTCATCTCCACAGTTCGCCATTATTGGAGGGAGAACAGCAGTCGAATTATGTCAACAGTTCTGGCCAGTCGACGTAATAATCCACCAGATGATCCGTCTTTGGAGAACTCTCCCGAAAACATGGGATCAGCGTCGGAGAGTGTTGAGAGGCTCACCGGTGAAATCCTTGCAGACGCAATGAATCGTCTTGCGGAAGATTTTCACGACCAGGAGAGACGTGACGAAAAGAAAACGACAGCTTCATTGACACCTCCAAAATATGTCTTTCATTCCCTTGAATGCCTGCCGGAACAAAAAATATGTGAAGATCCAGATCAGTCAGCAGATCCAAAGGCCGAGGTTGACACCGAAAACTCAACTACACACATACAGCCTCTGGAGGCAGTCTCCGAAACAGAACATGAAATTCTTCCGCTTCTGAGTCAAATCAGTGTTGAAATGCCAATGGATGCGGATTGGTTTCCAGATCTCGAATTTCCTTCTTTTGAGTCACTTGAGTCTCCTCCAACGGATTTAGAGAGGGAAGAGGATATCTGAAGGCAATGCACTCTAGAGGCACCGATACGTTAGCATACTAATATGCTCACAGCATCCGGTTAGTTTCCTTCCTATAATGCAAATGACGACGTCTCAAATGAATCGTTATAGTCCTAAATGCGCGTGCATATCTAATACGAGCTTTTGACTTCGGAGTAAGCATGCACATACGTGGCGATATGTAAAGCCCGGAGAGTGAGAAAACCATGATTATACGCTAGCTACTCAGATATGCGATTTCGAGGGATGAGAGCCCAGTATGTTTTAAGATGTACCTTTGTTATCTTATATATCCAAATCGTTCCACCAGGAAAACTGCAAATACGAAATGGCCCATTACCTACACAAATTCAAAAAAGCATCAACACACGATGGATGAAGAAGTTGACGCGAGCCTCCAAAGGGAAGGGGTTTCTATAACTGCCAACTACTTTTTATTAAACGATATAGAAACTACCCTGAAAGACACGAATGATATCTGAAGAGATTTGTGGTCGCCAAACTGTCTTCGTCCTGATTAAATCGTCTCCTGTGAAATGGGTATTCTATGGGAACACAAGTGTCGACCAATGAAGATGGTGGTACCGTCAAAGATTCCAAATTCGAAGTCTCCCGTGACTAGCATTCGTTTCAAAGATCATAATTCTTGAGTTTCTGGAGCGGTTTTGTCGCGTTATGTGACCTATAACTACGTTCGCATAAAGCATTGATACATTGGCCATGTGCTTGATCGTGAATTCAGTGAAAGATGAAGTCCAGAAAGAATCTCACATAACCTAATTTCCCCAATAAGCCGAAGAGGCTAGAACCCCTTTGCCTTGTGGCCATCATGACTTTTGCCTGAGTTTACGGCAAATTGAGATCGCGTCACCCTGCGACATGATCGGCCTGCCTGCAGGCTGCCCAATGAGGACCAAAGAAAGGCTCGGAGAGGCGTACTTCGGATGCGGTTCACAGACTGCGTTGTTGAGAGCTTGATAAATCCGGCAAAGTATTTCTCGTCGACAAAAAGCATGGCGGAACCAACAATAGGCTAAATGACTTCATGAAATTGACGTACGCCGGCCTCTGTAAATCATGTGGAAGTCCATGTCTTGGCATTTGTCATAGCGATAAGATTTCAGCTTCGATTAGATCGACTTTCGCGAATGTTACATGGCTGTTGAATAATAGCCATCTTAAGAGAAAGCACCGGTGAACGTCTGATCAGCATGGGCGTTGAAAATCCTGTGCCAACATGAAGCGATGCCGTATATTCAACCTTAGGGTACAGTTGGGATCACAATAAAGAGTAAAAGCTCGAGTAAACCATAATCAGATTTCTAGTGGCAGGCACTGATTTGCTTGGAATTCGATGCGAAGGGACAATCAATGCGAGGACAACGCCGATGTCCGACCGGGTGCATTTTCGGCGTCATGGGTCTTGACTCGGGTCTGGGCCGCCGGTGATGGCCCACATGCCGTCCCGGAATCGTTGATTAGGTATCCAACCTTGGTAATCTTGATAACCTTGAAACCCAAGTGCCAACACCAAAATTGAAGCAAGTTATTTTTGTGCCAACGTCATCGCATTGTATGAGTGTTTTTATTTCTTCCAATCTTTCGTCGCGTGTATACACCCGCGCCCACCAACGCGCCCTTAAACCACCCGCTAGGCGCGTAACTAGTTCAGTACTAAGCTTAGCCACTATTGCTTTGATCAAGATGAAAGACTATCGCAGCGAAATCCTCTTCGGGATAATATGCCATGGAATCTCTCTCTGCAGTCGCCGGGATATCCACGGTATACCCAAGTGTCTCCCCGACAAAATCAGCATCAACAGTTTCATTACGGTTCCCGAGGACCAGTGCGATCTCATCCGTCTTTATGGCTGCGGCCATGTTGAAGACGTCTTTTTCCAAACTGCTGACATATTGGGTCGACCTCACTTAGGCCCTTGGAGGGATTGTGGCTGCTCTAACAAGAATGGCTAACCGCGCCACGATGGTGTCAAGTTTGTCTTCAGATGCAATAACCCGTTCGTTGACAAGACCAATAGCGAACGAGGGAGGTGGGGACAGCATGATTTTGAGAAGTTGCTCTGTCAACTCGATGCGCGGATCTTGTGCGTATGGCGACTGGGGTCGCCGTGTCCCAGGGAACAGGATGTCCCATGCAATGTTCCATCGCTCATAATCGGCGAACCGGCGTGGTTTGGTCGCACTGTCAATGGCACTCTGCTCGTCTTCTCCGACCTTGCCGGCGAATGCTTCTTCGAAGGAATGCGAAATCACACAGAAAGGTGAATGGTGGTTGTAGGTGGTCTTTGTTTGAAATAGACGACCGCATCGACGACATGGGTAGCCTTCGATGTAGTGCTTGCGTCGAAGATGCTGTTTTACATGCGCCCAGGTTTGAAAATTGACGTTAATGCAATCCAGATGACGTGTTGGTTTATTCTTGAAGAAGAGACATGCAAGCCGGTCGCTGTTTTCCGCGGACGTCTTCGATTTAGATTCACTGATTTCGTTTGGGACAGCGTGCCCAAGATCGCCGTCTAGTAAACTGAATTCGCAGAGGTCGGCTCGTTCATCCTCTACATGTTCGAAGGCATGGAGATATTCATCTTGAGTAGTTGTCTTCTCATGTTCCACGAAATGGTCTCTCATAGCAGGCGTGGGCTGCGGACCGTCTCGCTGGTCCCAAGAACTACAGTTCGGAGAATTAAAAGACGGTGAACCGTAATTATGTAGCTCAAAAGAAGTACTTCATATGATCCTGTGCGCCAAGCCTCGCAAACAAATCAGAAGTGCTGTATGAATGACCTTGGGTTATGTCGAAAGGTGATGTTGCTGAAGAGGATGCTTCTATGGATGGCAGGATATTTGAAGACATGAGCTCTTGTTAGTGCGAGGGACCGTCGCCGAGAATGGTAATCAATCGACGAATAAACCGGCTCAGCACTTTGGCACAACTGTGTCGACACTACCCGGAGGCGCAGGTGGAAGTTGTAGGTCTCATAGAGCCAAGCCAATCAGTACCTGCCAAACGCCTCATTCGGGATTGGTTCAGTGGTTGAGACCATTGCCTACGGGAATTTGTTCCACCAGATATGCGGTATCGCATGGCAGACAGTCTTCTTCTCATTTCTCTTCATAAAACCACACATGTGGCCGGACACACTTGTGGTTGAAGAAAGATATTTTAAGTGACGCGCAGGCGAGAAAAATGTTCAGATCCTCTATTCTCAGATATTTTAAAATATGATCTAGTTGCATTTTAAAAGTTACTGCCTGTAACCCAAACAGAGCATATCATTATTTCACCATCGTTCCTGTTACTTGAACTTGGCATCCAAAAACCTTGCAATCATGCCTGAAGGCAACAGAAGTCACTATAATTCCAAAGAGTCTTTGTCGGACAGCACTTCCATTGAGTACATTCCCGCAGTTTTCAGGGTTCGCACCAAATTGTTCATACTGATTGCGATGGTAGTTCAGCCGATGAGAGTGAAACAACGAAGTCAACAGCATCTATTCGACTGGAACTTTGGCATCGCGAACCTTCGTCTATTACCTCACGCTTGATAAACCATGAACCAGACGATCAGCATATTTTGTCGATTAAGTGTCAGTTGGTACAATTTGACGCGATCCTTCCCGCCGAAAACACGCAAGTCACTTGAACTCGCGCCCGCTGGGATTATGCGACCTGAGGACCTTGAAGCTTGACTGCCTTTCGGAGAGCACATCGTCCTACCGAGAGTGCCAGACCGCTCGGGAGATGGTTTTTTTATGGCTTTGATCGGAAGGAATTTTCGTCTCTAGTGCTCTGTAGGAGCTACAACTCAGCAAAATTCAACTGCACTTCACGCAATAGATCTTAAATACCTTGCAGCCAGGACGTACAATTCAACTGGGATAGCTACCAACCAATTAAATATGATCGCGAATTGCTGCCAGCTCTGCCTTATAGACGTAGATCAAATTCGCAAAGGCAGTAATTGCCCCACTGATAGAGCTGGATCGAATCACGGCCAGGAGGGTAGGTGATTTTGTTTCAGTCATATGGCCGCCACTTGCCTTCTCCAAATACCTGATGTTGGGAACTTGAAGCTGGAACAGCACAAGAATGATGAATCAAGCATGGGATACACTGTTGTAGTTTTGAATTAATAACGTGCTTCCAAAACTCGTAAGTAGATCTTGAAACAACTGTAGGTTTCATTAATTTCAGCCACATTACAGAATCACTTCCAAAGTAGTCGTGTGCAACTTCACCTGTAGCCTGTTGACGCTACACTCCACATCAGTATCCTAGCAATTGCTAGAAGAGGTGTCCTGGTGACAATTTCACGAGCGCCAACTGGCATTCATCAACCATGGCCACGGGCGTCCTGACCTGGCATGTGAAGAGTGTGTGGGTGAAGTGAATGAAAATGGTGATACTGGGATATTTTCACTGCTTGAACACATAGGAATTGATTGAGATACAGTACAAGAACCCGCGATTCCACAAAACTGCCCAAAAGCAGGCACGATCTGTTTGAGACAGAGCTCCCTCACTGACGAGCACTGGGAGAATTGCTCCTCGGATCGTGTAAACCTCCACATATCGCCGAGCCCATGAGCAGAGCCGTGTGGTCTGCATTGCATAGTCGGCTGAGTGTAGGCAAAATCATAAATACCATAATAGTGCCCCAACACATATATCTGATGTGAGAGCCGTCCTTGCAAACTTGGAAAAGTTTGGAAAAAAGGGGCACGTAATTTCATAATGTGCTCCGTCAAATCGTGGCCTGTGAAAACCATGTCTAAGGCCTTAGGTGCATGATTCATGTCGTGATTCAGTAAGTCGTTGTAGGCCCGTGAAGTTGATTCCTACTTCCACGGACTCAACTCAGGAGTCGGCGGGAATCCAGGCAGTTTCCGTTGATGATCGGAAGTGAGGAGGGCCGGCCTCAGTCGAAGTAGGTGGCTGGTATCTATTGGTCGTGGCTGCAGGGCGACGTGGGCCCAAATCCTCTCACCAGGTTAGAGGCTTTCCGCGGCAGCTGAACTATGTACAGGGTTGCAGTGCTATTCTGTGACCACTCGGTCAATTCCGTCCGCCATTTATCTGGTCCTTGTGCCGTAGGCGGAAAGCCAGCAGCATGGGAGTTTGCTGAAAGTTGTGGTAGCTTTGTGCCTGCTGGGGTTGAGGTGCACCCTCGAAAGCTGGCTCCCGCATGGCATCTAGAACCAATCCGTTCTTGAAGAAAGGTTCCATTAGTGACCAGAACGGTCGGTGAAACACCCACTTTTGCGAGGTCAGTGTCTGATCAAGAGAAGTAAAAGAGATTGAAAACTTACTAGTGGCTCTGGCTGTCCACGTACGGCCTCACTCTTTGACGGTGGGACGTTAAGATACTTTGGAATCTTGATGTAGGTGCTTAGCTGCTGCTTGCCGGTGTTGGGATCCTCGTAAATCTCCATGCCGCGATGGCCGGCCGGTTTTGAGAATGCGGGGTGAAGGTCAACGACCACGACACTGTCGGATGTCAGCAGAGATTATGTGTCCTGCAGTCGATAATGCTGACCGTCCACCGGGCTTCAGCATTAGTGGCAGAGCCTTAGCGACCGGATCTAGTGAAGGTAGAGATTTGAGTGTTGTGCTGATGGTTATGATGTCAAACCGCCTGTTCGCAGTTACTTAGCAGGTGAATGCAGCGGTGTTGGGAGAGATAGAATTACTCTTTGCTTTCCATGTAGGCGGCCATTTCATCGTAATTCATAAGATCGATTTTGCCATATTCGATTTTGCCTTTGAGCGTCTCTCGTTTACTTCGCTCGCGGCCTTTCTCAAGCATGGCATCTGAGAAGTCAAGGCCGGTCACATGGGCACCCTTTTTCGCGAACATGCGCGCAATTATACCGCTGCAAAATGGCGAGGTCAGCTTGCTTGCGCGTTTCGCGCGTCGCAATTTCAGCTGCTCACCTCCCTGCGCCCAGATCAAGGACAGTCTCGCCCTCCTTCCAGGCGGCCAGGTCGTCAGTAGTCTTGGTTTCAGTTGCGAGCTCCCATACGACAGGCAGCAGGCACTGGGTGAACATATCGCTGCCGTCGTCTTCGCCGGGGGTGTGGAAGGTCTCCCACTCGTTAGCAATATTGTCCCAGGCCTGCAGGTTGTCTCTGGCGTAGGCGGCCTGGTCTGTCTGGGAGACGTTTGCGCCGTTGACGAGCACCGGCTGGGCCATGACGGTGGTCTTCTCCGACTCTCTCGGGGCGGCGTTGGTGGGTTCTGTGGTAATGTGAGAGGATGGATGGGTGGAAGAGGGTCGCGATGAGGAAAACAGGGAGCGCAAGAAATGCTGCATGGAGCGTACCCCTCTTCGCGGTTTGCTCTTTGTTGGCAGCGATTTCCTGGGCACGTCAGCAAACGGAAGCGGGTGTGGATATTTCATCAGGCTCTGAAGCGGCGACGCACGGTAGATGTATTCGTATCGTGAGAGAGCTGTCGGTTGAAGATGTGTTGTTCGGAGTCACAGCAAGGCAGCACCAGCACCGTAAATGGAAAAAAGAGGATGACTGACTGCCCGGATGGGATTCCCCACTAAGGTAGGTGGGTGAGAATTGAAGGCAGCTGCGAGTGGCTTGACGGGGACGTTGGAAGTTGGAAGGCTGACACCAAGGCAGCTTCCTGTCCATTGTATAAGGTACGTGCACAGCCCCCAAGTCAGGTGTCTGGCTCGCTAGCGCCGCAGCGGCTCGACTCCTCGAGCTCAATGGAAGTCAGCACTGCATGCACTGCGCCTACTTTGTGACTCGCCAGGGCAGCCGCCCCGGCCGTGCCTGCCAATGGAAATCGAATGGCACTCGACTGGCGCTGCCCTCGCATGTGGAAGGCACGAGTTGTTATGCAGTATGCCCTTCCACGCCCACCCGCAGCGACACAAGCATATTGGACAGATATAGCTAGCTCAACTGCTGGCGGACTGCAGTACTTATGGTCAGTGAATGACCCCGATTTTCTCCAACTCTGCTCAACCACAAAATTCACTATTGGCTGTAAAAAAGTGTCGATTCTCCCATAGGATCTCTGGTTGGCCAAACCCCGCATCCTCATGTACTGTAGTCCACCAGCAGTTGATGGGATAGCTGATTAGCTCAACAGCTCAACTGCTCTTGCTGCTGATCACGGTATCTACGGCATCGTCCAAGACTTTCCATGCAGCCCCAAGCCCCACCTCTGCAGTCTCACACTGCATCAAGCAGAAGCTCGTCGGCCAGCGCACATCAAGCCCACCATGCCTGAGGCACCGTCAAGACTATGGCTCCTCGCTCTGCCGTCGTCTCATTATCTGCTTCGTTCGTCTCCTCTATTAATACCGCGCCATCACTAGTGTCAGGTCTCTCGTGCTAGCCTCCAGGATGGTTCAGATGTTTTCCACCGCTAGTCCGGCTCGCTCCAAGGAAATGGATTTCGAAAACCCCCCACCAGACGGCCCTTCCGCCAAGGCTCAGGGCATCAACTATGAACTCCTCTGCCGGGAGATCAATGACCTAGAACCCCACGAGAAAAAACAGTGGAAGGACTGGAAAGGGAAAGAATTTGCCATTCTGCCTCATACCGATGCCGCCGGGAACACATACTACATTGGCGATCTCTACGAAGGCGTCAAGTGCAAATCACAGTGGGAAATCGAAGAGTCCGTCTTGTTACTCTTTGAAATGAGAGTGCTTCCACTGACGCTCCGCCTCGCAGGCCAAAGCCGTACCTGAAATTTATCAAGAGTCTTTCGCAGACATTGCCCCATCTGGCTTATTTAGGCTACTGGATGGAAGTCACCGCTGCACCGCCCAAGTGGAAATATCTGCAGTGTTTCCCAGGGAACGAAAAAGGCCATAGAGAAGAGCGAGCAAAGCGCTCTCATGTTTGCGTCGTCGACTACACGGGCAACCAGGCAAAGAAATCACCGGACTTCATCAACGACGTACCCGGTCTGGAGCGCTTCCTGAAACATCAACCGCAAACCTCCACGACTGCTCAAATCAGACTCATCGTTGCCGAGGATCTCTCCCGTGATCTTGTCGAGTTGCTGGGCTCCTTCTACGATATTGATCCTCAGTTCTTCCAGTCACACATCGACGACTATCTGTACCACAATCCCCGTGACCCGTGGGTGGAGCTTCCCAGCCTGGATGTCGATGCTCGTCAACGCAACCATTTCACTTTGCAGTATCTGCGAGCTCGATACTTTGAGACCGAGACAGAGTTCAAAACAGCCGAGTACGACAGCGGCATGTTCAACGTATTGCGGCGCATCGATAGCGATAGGAGCCGCGAACGTTTGAAAGGCGGTCTGCTGGCCAAGACTGGTGACAGCATCACCTTGACACGGTCCAAAACTTCGCTGTGGTGGAAGCCACGCAAGGATGCGTCTGAGCCCGTCACAGGTTTGTTCAATTGGTGCCCTGCGTCAGGTAAACGCTAACCACCCCTACAGCCATCTTGCTTGTCGATCCTACAGTCTCCAGTGGTAAGCCTGTATGGGGCGGCTATCGTCCATTTCAGCAGACTCCCTCCATGAAGACATGGCTGGAGAATGGAACCCAGCCTGTCGATGCACCTCCCCTAGGAACTTTGTACGAGGACGTCGTGTATTGGAGTCAGCGCATGACTGCCCACGAGCTCGATCTGGTGCGCAAAGATGAGCGCAACATCGCCCTTGGAATGTATCGCTTGGTCATCGTTGACTGGCTACGGGCCTTGAAATATGTCACGACCACCCTCACTAAGATCGAGTGGGAATTCGAGAAGCCTCACTGGGATGACAACTTCAGCAACATCGATAACATCCTCAAGAAGCTATCCCCATGGCGTCGTAACATTGGCTACTACCAGGCCATGATCAGCGAGGCCATAGCGCGCCTGTTTCCTCCGGAGATTCACGCACCTATCCGGGGGATGCAACCTAGCGGCGCCATCATTGAGATGGATAACCGACCTCCTCAGCCTATCGCGGAGGAGGACAACCACGGCATCCGAGCTCTTTGGACGGATTTCAGGAATGTGAAGCAGCAAATGAACGAAAGCCAAGCTCGCATCCGCACGATCGAGAACATCGCCATGAACGGTATCAACGCCGAGGAAGCCAGGCGAGCAGTGAAGCAAAATGGGAACCTGACCCGACTCACTGGCCTAGCGACCATCTTCATCCCGCTCAACTTCACCTCCAGCTTCCTCAGCATCTCCCCGGACTTCTCCGCGGCCAAGATGAGCTTCTGGCTCTTCTTTGCCATTGGCATTCCTTTGACGCTGGCTGCGCTCTTGATCGTCGACCTGTCGCACCCGAAGGGAAAGGGATTCTTGGTAAAGAAATGCGGACAGCTGAGGGAGAAATTTGCAAAGAAGAAATTTGACGAGCCGATCCTCCCGACCAGCAACGACACACTACCACCGCGACCGAAACCACCGAGACAGTCGACCATTGAATGGTTCCATTGGTTTGGAAAGCTGAATGATAAACGCAATTGACGATAATGACGAAAAGCATTCTGTATACACACACACACACACTTAGCGGGCATCAGCTTAGCGTTGGCATTCGAGCATATCATGATTATGTTCTTGAGCAAGTAATGATGATGACCGGGCGATATTTACGAGATATGTAACCAAAGATTTTAAGCACCCAAGACACAGGGAATGGAGTTTTTATATATAATTGTCAACATAGAATACCTTCACACAGTATCATCTTACCTGTATTTCTGACATCTGCACAAGTCCTACTCAGTCAAGCAGCATTACGTATTCCACTTTCTCTCTGTGAGAGAGGCGCGCTTTCTACTGGAACATTTGTGTTAGCGTTCTGGTGATGTGGAAGGAGTGAGGTGAGGAGGTGGAAAAGATGCAGCAAGGTGCACAACGTAGCGTAGATATATGGATGCCACAAAGCAGGGTCAATATGCACCCCGTTTGACTCGTCGTCAATTGTCGTCTGAGAGCCTTCCGGAAAGGGGAGTCATAACGAAAAGACACGGAGGAGGCAGGCGACTGGGATACGAGCAACTTTCGGCGGAGATGCAAGGTGTGAGCCGAGGACACATTTGTGCTGGGGCGAATATCACCCGGAGCCTTCGCCCGAAAGTGCCTGTGGCTCCTGGCCGCGTTCAGTACAATATCGTTGTTGGGCGACCAAGGACCGCGGGGCGGCAGCCTTCGCCAAAGGCAACCAGCGAAAACGAGGTTCCGAGGCAGAAGTCGGCATTCAGACCGAAAGTGTCAAAATCTCAAGACCAAATCGAGAACGAAAGTGGAATGAAGGAATCATGAGGTGTTAAGGCGGGGTCAGCTTGGATCGTCAGCAGGCTGTATGCGAACCTCTAGGCGCCCGTGGTCGAGAAACTGACCTGTCAGCCAGTGCACCCTCCAAGTCTTTGTCCTACATAAGATTGGCCCTCTTAATCTTAGCCGATCATACTTCAGAACGTCCACACCATATATTTGTTCTTTGAAACTGCTCATCAGTAATCCCGTGACCAGGCGAATGACGGTTGTCATCGCGATGGCGTAGCTGGACTTATCCGGAAACGTCGCTTGTCTTATTTCCCGGCTAAACTGACTCCTCTTTAAGTGGCCTCTCAACTGATTCACTCCGCTTACCTTCAGTTCTCTCTTTGGCAAATATAATTTCATCGGCTGAAATGGACATATAAAGCTGGAGAACGCTTGAGATTGCTATCTGTTCGCTGAAGGCTAAGCCGCGTAGAGCCATAAGCACGAGGCTGGCCCTTGACCGGGGCCAGTCATACACTCACTCTCACGGCAGCCCTTACACCAATGGTATCGCTGCGTGAAAGCGCAGTGTGTCAGAATTACAATACTTCGAACGCCTCAGCCGAATGAAAATGCAGAATTATGTGCTTACATACAATGGTGGGATTTTATTCGTGGTTGCCTGCTGTTAGCTCCTGTAGTTGTGTGAAGTAGACTGATGAATGTGCTAGATTGGGTCTCCAGAGGACGGATCTCTAAGGATCAGGCTGGACTCTCGTGATGGCAAGTCAACAATGTTAAATACCATGCCTAACGGATTCTTGAATTACCTTGAGCGCAGGTTCCACATTTGGACTAAGAATCCAGGTGCTGCCGACATCGACTGGAGCACGCGCGAAGTTGGGATGGTAAAACGTGACGTGAACAAACAAGCCATATTCCACATATTTCTCACCGCTCGTCAACCAATTACACTATACAGCCGCTTAATCCGGGTCAAGCTGGCACCTTGAATCTTTCCCTGAAGTTTCGTAGCAGACGTACATAGACTAGACACGGAGGTAACTGTGATAACGTTTGAGGCAAAATTGTTAGATCTTAGTATTTCACGTCCGAGTAGAACCGCTTCAAGAGAACATGGCTTTGAGATTGACTGGAAATTTGATCCTTGCCATTCCTTGATTGTCGTCGTGTCTTGTGGATTAGCAGTTTGGAGAATCAGTCATCACAATAATTCATAATAGCTTGAATGATGTGTCCTGAAAACCTGGGCGTTGGCTAGTTTATCGAGGCTCAAATCTATAAGCTTTGTGGGGTTGCTCGGCTCAAATTCGCATTGTGCGACTTTGGCTATGACCTTTCCGCGTTACGGGCTTTTCACGGCAGCGGAGAGAAAAAGTCAAAAACGCTTCGGCGCAAGAAAGGGGTGCGATTTTGGGAACCGTCAGATGCATTATGCTGAATGATCAAGCAAATACCCTGCAAGACACCCCAATGATAGGACATTTGCAGATTCCCGTTTCCGCACTTCCTCAGAATAGCATTCAGATCCCAGTGACATTTAATGTGGTTACCTTCAACATTTCTATCAACCTATTAATGACAAGGCTATATGGGGATTGACAATCATTTTGTTTCACATAAAATGGTAACATTTTGCACGACTGTCTCTCCGCGTCTGGGGAGATTTAACATAATCATGAAGTGCAGTGGGGTCGCGCCGCAGAGGACAAGATAGAGTCCATTTGTACATGGGCCCATCAATCACATCAAGTTTTCATGTACAAGATGGCGAAAGGCTCACATCGATGGCACTCCCTATAAGGCCCGCCATTGTAGAATCATGTTGACAAAGACGAAAGTTCTTCAAGGATACCCGCGATGTTACAAGATTGGAGAGCCGAGTTTGAATGTTGCATCCAAGACCTTATCTTGTGTTATACAATAATATCAATGAAAAGGAGGTCTGGTTCTGTATAATCCCAAGATATTGTCGGATTTACAACATTCCTGTGGGGAGCCACCAAGTTCCTCAATATTTTAGCCAACTATCAGACGTCATCAGAACATCAGATAATTGAGTCATGGGCGTGATGATCTCTCACCTTTTCGAGGTATCCCCAGAGTAATGTTCTCCAATTTGACGCCGTAGACAACAGACCTTCAAACAAATGAGAGAACACGAAACGGACACTGATGCTTGGCCGGCAGATCGCCCCCACAAGCCGCGAAAGCTCGGTCTCGGAGACGGTGCCGTCTCGTGCCGTCCAGAGTCTGTCGCCGGAGGGACCCTTTGGAACGAACCCCTTTGTGTGTTGGAGTCTTTCCCCAATGACGACAATAGTGAACCCTGACTCGCATTCCCACACTAAAACACTTTTACCCTCGTGCTGATCTCGATTGGAGTGACGCACGTTCCTGCGAGGCCAAAGCTTAATTCCCCAAGGGAGTCTAGGGTGCCCCTTACTACGGGAACTCGCTGTCCCAGTGTCTGTGTTGTCGGGCCGGAGATCGTGAACAGGTATGCATGGGCAGAGAGCGGACAATTCACCGCTGTTAAGGCTTAGCCAGCCCGTTTCCTATTACTTAATTCCTTTCTGGAACGGCATCTCCCGAGTCCTGGCGGCTTTCAGAAGACGCGGCTGTGAGAGGTTTGGGCGTTGGCGGCAATCCGGTTGCACGCGGCTGTGAGAGGTTTGGGCGTTGGCGGCAATCCGGTTGCACCGGCGTCCAGTCCGATCTCCGCGCCGTCCGTCAGGTTGCAGTCGTTCAACGGCGCCATTACCAATATGCAGACCGTGCCTTGTTCTCGCGGCAGCTTCCCAGCCCCGCCTCCAGGGGAGCCTGACATGACTGTCCGGAGATCATCGTTGCAGCCATCTCACTTGGAACGGCGTGGCGAACTCCTATGTGCCCCAAAAGCAACTGCATACTTCATTTGCCGGCCGCCAACCGGCTACAGGGAAAGTCTGTTCGATGCAGCAAGACACCACAAGAGGTAAAATTTGCCCATAAATCCTTGGCATCCAGCTAAAACGGGTTGGGTCTGAACGTTGCCCACGGACAACTTGACGCCTGCAGGGTCCAAGGTTATCCAGTTCGGCCAGCACTGACGTTCCCGAGTCGGGGATAGGGAATCTAGGACGGCGTTTGCTCTGCAGACCAGTCACTGCGCTCGTGTCGCACCCTCCATTCCACACCAACCTTCGAATAAACTCCCCCAGACTGCCACCACACGCCGGCTTGATTCCTCAGATTCTAGCGTGTTTATTCGCCATCATTTCTAGCGCGGCACAGAAGTTCCGATGAGCGGCGGTCAGTGGGTTCCAGGCCTTCATATGGACAGCCGTGCCCCAGCATTTTCGCGCCCCTCGTGGAAAAGTTTCCCTACCCAGCAGCATTTCTCGTTCTTCTCCCTCGAGTCCCTGCGCTGCCGTCGGGGATGAAGGTGGACGTCTCGTCCAAGATCCTTCGCAGTCGACTGATGATCATCGACATCTAGCTTCACGATGGCGGGAACTCTTGTTCCTCCGTGGTACGAGGAGCATCCACCCTCGGTCAACGACATGAACATCGCCAGCACGTTTTGGGGATTCACACTTGGAGTCGGGCTATGGAGCGGGGTCAAAGGGTACCGACAGACTTTGGCGAGCTGGAGAAGGATACACCGGATCAACACGTATGTGTGGCTGATATGGTCGGAATGGATTGCGAGTATGGTTATTGGCATCATATCTTGGTGCTACCTTACGGGCAGGATTGACGCAAGGTATGCGCCGCAAATACACACCCCAAGAAACTAAAACTGACGGCTTTCTAGCTTCGAATACTTCTTCTTCCTTCGTAAGTTCCATCGAGTACGACCGACTTCTTCGCGGCGCCGTTAACGAATCGGATCCTCCAGTCGTTCTGTGGTCTATTCAAGTTCAATGTCTGATGCAAATCATCATCAACCGTATCGCGATTCTGATACCGATTCATTCGCATGCAAGCCGGCTGAAGTGGGGCGTCTTCGGGATCCTGCTCGCCGTCAACATCAGCGTTTTCTGCATATGGATCCCTGCGCGTCTTCAAATCAATCACACGTACATCCATGTCAACGAGATCTGGGATAGGATCGAGAAGGCAATCTTCTTGATCGTTGACGCAAGCCTAAACCTCACCTTCATCTATCTCGTCAAGTCACGCTTGATTGCCAGCGGCCTTACGAAGTACACGAGGCTATTTAACTTCAATCTTCTCATGATTGCAGTGTCCATGTCACTCGACGTGAGTATTATGCGTGTGAAACCGTAACTGAGTCAATACTCACCCAAGTGGATACAGGTCATCTTGATAGGACTCATGTCTCTTCCCAACACTCTCATGTTAGTAATCCCTCGGGTGAAATTGAGTAGACACTAACTTTCTCAGCTACGCCCAATTTCATCCCCTTGCCTATCTCTTAAAACTACACATCGAGATGGGTATGGCCGACCTCATTGCCAAAGTAGTCCGCGAGTCGCATTCCATGAACGCACACCTTGAATCCAGAAGAGACTGTAACGAGGGTGCTCCCGTTCCCAACCAAAAGAAATCAATATCAAGATCAACAGAGTCAAGATCCAGGAGGTTCTCCATGCCATATCTGGGCAGTCGATTTGTCCTATCCTCACAAGAGACAGCTTCGAAGAGGAATTCAGGAGAAGATACCCATGACCCCGGCCAGCAGGAAAGCTCAGGGTCAGGGCGAATAGTGCAAACAGAGATTCCCAGGCGGCCGCGAGCCATGTCTCGTCGTCTGACGGCACCAATCGGCTTGTCCCCACTTGAGGTTGCTCGACATTCGAGCTCAAGCCAGCCAGACTCTGGTAGTACCATTGTAGACCACGAAGCGACGGAGTATGTTTGATGACCGATCCGGGCAACTCATGATACCCCAGGAGTTAAAGGCGCGGGAAAAACGTTCAAGAGCTGAACAAAGGTACTTGGTCTCGGCGGAGTTTATAGGTTAATGATTTTCTGTGGCTTAATGAGTCACACTGATTGCATACGACTTGATGTGTTCCAGTGAAGGTATAGAAGTGTCGTGGTAATCTTGGCAGATGACTGGGCTAGCCGGGCTTCTTCTGTGGATATCCACTATCAGCAACCTCTCGAGCATGGGCTAGCTTGGCGATGATGATCCGCTTCACGTCCTTGATCCAGCATCTCCACCTCAAGTGGGTTCCGGCGTTGTGGCAGAGTGGTCTAATGCGCAAGACTAGAAATCTTGTTCCTTCGGGAGCGTCTGTTCGAATCAGGCCAACGTCGAGATTATATTTTTGCCCCTCATCGCAACGTGCAGAATTTTGATTCTCTACGCAACAGCACAGCGAATTTTGTCCCTAGTTACGCCCGAAGACACTAGCAGCTGCCTTACTGTAGTGGGGTCAACTATCGAATTCATGGACCAGAGTACAAGACAAAAGTGTAGTCACAATAGCGGACGTAAGATGGTGAATGAACGGAATGATGGTAAATGAGGACTCAAAGCCTGATTGTGGCAGTAAGGTCTTGTACGAATAAGATCTATTGTATCTAAAGCAACTCGAATGAACATGTACGTAAATTTCTACCGATCATCGGGGTATTGATCAACAAAATCTGTTCTCCCATCCAGCAACGCATCGGCATTGAGCCTCACACTCCATCTGACCATGTCGGTCATACTCTGATCCCTAAACCCATCACCGTGGTTTCCAATGTCACTCATTGAGTTGAGAGGACCAGCCGCGCGATGATGATGAAACAGAGCTGGCTGTGTTGTCAAGCAGTTGTGAGGCTTCCTTCCCTTAGCGCCCTCACAAAAGAACCTCAGAAGGATATCAACAGCATCACTGACATCCTTCAGAGCAACCTCTTGCAACAGCTTCCTCGCGCCCTTCTGGCTGACCGCATATCCAAGTGTGCAAACACCCTCTTGCGCGTGGTGAACAGCGCGAGTGTGCTCCGGGTACTTCTCCTTGAGGGTGAAGGGGATGTTGAAGGTCCAGAGGTTCTTCTTTGGAGCGACAGTAACATCGTTTGTGTGGATGATGCGAGCCTTGGGCACAGTCTTGCTGTCCTCGAACGGGAAGTGCATTCCACAGTGTCCGATCCAGAGAAGATCCCAGTCATCGCCATATGGCGAGACTTTGGGTGGGATTGTGGCGGGGAGATGCTCAAATGGGATGTCGGGTATCCTACCCAGAGTGTTGTCGGTTGGCACTGGGTAGCTTGGGTCGACGTAGGACAAAGGCGCCTCCGCCAAGGGTTGGATGAGTGCTTGTGTCGACAAGGCGAAGTCGTGTAACTGGTGCCTAATCCTGATGTCCCAGTCGACGTCATCTTCGAGGATGAGAGCAGAAGTCAAGTTGCGACGGACGATTCTATGAAGGAGGGGATCAGCAAAGGAGTCTGTTGTCTGAGGGGATGGCGCGTCTCACTCTCCAAGCGCGTTCATGTGTCCCCGCCAGCAGCCGATGGCTCCATTACCGAGCTTATCATGTTCGCTCGTCTTAGGGATAGCCTTGTCCGGCACCCTGTCCCCGGGAATACCATCGACGAACTCGATTTCCATGTCGCTCAGTGCGGCCTGGAGAAGAACGCCATCTCGACGGTCTGTCCTTGATGGAAGGCCGATGACGAAGATCTTTTCAAACTGCAGATTGTTGTGTCAGTACAACACCCAACTCAGAGGCCAAGAGGAGACTCACACCCAATGTGCTGTTGCCAATCTTGCTCATCAAATCCGGCAAGGATGAGCTCCGCCTTTGCCGGATCTGGCCGAGGAATGGATTATGCAAGAAGAACACAAGTGTGACAAACACTGCCCCAATGATACAAAGATCCCTCTTGGACGTCGACCTGACGGGCATGAAATGCATCTTCATCTCTTCACACGAAAACAATGGGGAAAAAAAGAAGAACGAGGAATTCCTAAAATTTTGCACCATGGGTTCCGCGAGTGCCGGGCGCTTCTTCTTAAAAAGCAGATTTGAGCAAACAGACCGTATCAGGCATGATGGTGTGGGTTGTCAAATCTTACCCGGCGGGATGTATGGGGCCGGATCAGCCAGCCCCCAACGTCCAAATTTGCGAATAGCAGCTTTCCACTGATAGGCCACGATGCATGGGGGGCATAGTGTGCGGCATGGCTCTCATGCATCAACTGCGCCGGGATGCGTATCCGTAGCCCGAAGCAAACAACTTGCAGGCGAGTTCCAAATTAACGTGGAGCTAAGGGGTCCGGAGCAGAGGGAAGAAAAGGGGAATGATTTGATTGTTTGCTTTGCCTCACGGAGCTGAGTTTTGGTTGTGGTGTTGGACCTGAAGCGGTTAACGCCATCGCTTGGCAATACGAGTTTGTGTTGGTGCAAGTTGGGTTAATCTGCATGCGAAGTGGATCGCTAGACTTTCGTGATTGGACCATTAGCAGGGAGCTGAATCGCAAGCGCCGTAGCCGTTTTCCAAACCATCGGCAACGCGATAAAGCCCCCTTTGGTGGTCTATCCACTATTGAAAATCCACATTGGCTCTTTATGTTTAGTTTTAAGCTTGAATTCTCTACGAAAGTCCAGGTATTGTAAATCGAGGATATGCTATGGTCGCAGTGGGAACATCCCCCTTACAATGACTTCCGGGCAGATGGTTGCTTGCTTTTCCCAACAATGTCGGTGTCAACCCTGGCCTATCGCCGCAGCCTGCGAATTGCGCCTCGACGATCTGCGCACGTGGTTGGTCCAGTTGAGCAGGGTGTTGCTGTTTGTTGTTCCAACATGATACCAAGGAGTGGGCCGGGGTCCCGAGCTGTCGGGTTCAACTCAGCAAGGACCATGATCAAGCCGGAGCATCTTAATAAAAGAACAAATGTCAGAGTCAACGGCTCTCCCTCTCATCTTGCGGAAAAGCAAGACAATTCAACATGCTCTTCCTTGCTGTGTTACTGTTCACCACTGTCCCTTTGGTGTCTTCTCAGTTCCTCAACCCGTCTCAGAGTAGGGAGCTTTGGAGAACTGGGCAGACACGGAAGGTTCAATACAATACTAAACTCGAGAAATACACCATTGCCCTTTGGCAACAGGCCATTGCAGGAGGTTCTGCGACTCTGGGACCGATCATTGTTGGTAAGAGTTGACATAGTTGATTGTCTCACAAGGTCACGTCTAACTTCATTTCAGAAACAACAACGGGTCCAAAGAGAGAGTTTGAATGGAAGGTTGACCTCGAAGAACTGGACTTGGGCGCCTCAAATGTCTTCTTCTTCTGGCTCTTCGAGGGAGACAAGTCCGTTCAAGGACAAGTGAAAAAGGGACAGGCCTTTTCTTCCGCGTTCTTCAACATCACCGATGAGCCTGAACCGACCAGCTCTTCCTCCGTCAAGTCTTCGACAACCCGATCATCAACTTCAGTCGCGTCCTCTTCCGAGTTATCCCCCACATCGTTAGTCTCGATGACGACAGAGGTCGAGTTGACCACAACTACACCAGAAGCGCCTGCAACAACACAGGCACGTGTCTTGCCAACCGCACAAGAGCCGGGACCAACAGACAAGACAAAAGCAGGTGACGCGTCGGCGAGCAACGTCCCAGAAGTCAGTGTTGCGGACCCAAACAGTCTTTCTGTTGGGGCTCAAGCGGGCATAGGTGTCGGAGTAGGGCTCGTCGGCGTGACGTGTGTTGTGTGCGTTATGTTGTGGTACAGGTACCTCAAGAAGAAGCAGCAGACAATTTCCGAACTCCATGGTAGCACGACCTTCCCACAACTGCCTGGATACTCGAGAAGCCACGGGGTTGGGGGTGAGGATCCGGAGTCCCCTGTGGATAAGCCAGGTTATTATGTAAACAAGAGGCCTGTGGAAATTGACTAAGGGTTCAGTGACAGAAGTTAATGTGGTTGGGTTTGTTCAACAGACTACGCTGGGCGTGTATTATTCATAGATGGCTTTCAAATGACAAATCTTTACAACTTTGGGCATCAACTCAAGCTCAAGTCCAAGCCCATACACTACTTGCTCTCCGTCGACTTCTTGTGCTCGGATATCCAACATCACCTGCCGGAAGTGGGGTCCATCTCGGGGGCATAAAAGAACACTGCCTCCTCAGAGGCGACTGACAGTTTTCAAGAATAATGAAGACCCGACTGCTGTTGAATCGGGCCAGCCCCGGAATGGAAAAAATGTAGGTCGCCCAACCAGATCAAGATCAAGTTCGCACCTGATTTGTGAAAGGCCCAAACGGGTGTTGGTCTTAATCAAATCGGACTTGATATCTAGGCTGTCGACGTGCATCATTCTACGCCCTACTCTTGTTTCCTTTTTGACTACCTAATAGTTGAATCAGTCAGTAAAGCGGCTTTACATCCGGGCCACGGCTGTGGCTGAGCTGCCTGCCCTATTAAAGGGCGAAAATGTGAAGCCTGCTTCTGGCTTGGGCAGTCAGAGCGGAGTCTTGCCTGTCGCAGCTGTCGTCAAGGGAGCTTTTACCAACGAAGGCCTTGAGGCTGCGAAGGCGGCATGTGACCCGGTGAAGCAGATTCCCTGGTTCAAAAAGTCCCCTGCTGGACCTGGTGCTCCTCCGGCGGAAGTTCTGGCCAAGGTCATCTCTGAAAAGTTGAGCGAGGAGTTCAAGAGCGGTCTGCCAGCACCTGGAGTATACTGGTGGTGAAGCTTCTGGGTAATTGCGGTGTCACTGAACGACAATTAAAGCATGACTGCCGATGAGGCAGTGAACCAGACATACTTTTGACAGTGCCCCAAGAAGGAATTAGACACGATCCACTCACTTGTAGTTGCTCTTGGGAAGAAAGTTGACCTGTGTTACCATTGAATGAATGACAAATTGTTCCAGCCGCAAGTGATCGTGAACTAGAGCGGGGGCAAACTCAATTGGATCTTTTCGTGTAAAGCGAAAAGTAGCGGTAATCTGCAAAGATAGACTTTGTCCAGGACCCGAGAACATTTTGCCCGCGTCCTGGCACCGGTATGAACGCACAGCTGCAAAGGCCAGAAAAATGTTGAAGATTTGGGGATACATGACAGGCTTATCCATGGGTATCACTGCAGTAGTCTGCGCATTATTTGCTCTCATAAACTCTGCAAAAAGGCCCGAAAGGCAACTTGACTCGGTTCTCCCCCGCACGAAACGTGCGAAAAACGCATGAAGAAGATCAACGGAGCCCGGGCGCCACCGGCTTGGCATACGGGTTCGCTCCCATCGGCCCACGCCCACCGGCCCTCACCGGCCTACCTCCGACATCCAAGACCCGCTGCCGTCACTCATGCCACCACTGAAGAGGATTTCGCAATTGGCGTGAGAATGATTTGATGGAAGAAACCGTCCAAATATCAACAAATTCAGTCTCGCTCAATGAACCTGGACTGTTGACCATTTGGTTTTATTACCCGATCGCATGATTAGCTAGGCCTAAATCATTAGACCGCTAAAGAAACTTTGGGGTTCAACGCAACTCGGAACTCTCGGACGGGACTACTCCAGACTAATTCACGATTGCAGAGCTGCACTTAGCTTTGCTACTGCACATGGGAATTCAACATGCGATTCCCAGTACCCATGCCCATGCGTCTCATGGGTCGAAAAGATCTTATCACCCGATAAACACTGAAAGAAGGGTTGCGCTTGACTTTCATCCTTGGATTAAATACGTGGTGGGAACGCTTTTCCTTACTGCGAGCTCCTGATTATTTCCTTTTGAAGGAATGATCGCTAAAAGATATTAAACTCCATCATGATATTGATACCGCTGGCAATCGTTCTCAGCGCGGCTGTGATATACGCTACAATTCGTGGGATATATCTCTTGTGGTTTCATCCATTGGCAAAGTATCCTGGACCTAGGATCGCTGCCATATCCAATCTGTGGTACATATACGCTTGGTATGCCTTCCTCCAGGACTCTATGTAGCATCAGAATACGGCTGACCAGGAGGGCTCGGCTAGGCTTTCCGGAAGATATCCTTGGATTATTGAACAGCAATTTCAGATTTACGGTATCAGATTACGCACCACCTCTCACGAAACACCATGCTGACTAGAACAGGCGATGTCGTTAGAATTGCGCCAAACGATTTGGTGTTTCGTACACCGCAGGCCTATAAAGACATTTATGGAAGCACCATAAGGCGACGAGAGATATTCGTCAAAACGGACATGCAAGACTTGTCAGAATTTACTGGATTTCCTGACCTTGGTGTCGCGGCTGAGAGGAACCCCGAAACTCATGCTCAAGTTGCGCGTGCACTGCAGCCGTCCTTTAGCTCGCGCGTTCTCCATGGCTGTCATGATGTGATTCATCAGGTTGTTGACGAGTTTGTCACGCAGCTTGAGAGAAGAGGCGAAGTCAACTTGACAGAGGTAATTCCTCGAAGGTGACAACCACATAATTCGCACTGTTGACTTCAGCTAGTGGGTCGATTACTTCGCCCATGACATTTTCGGCGAGTTGGTGTATAACAGGGAGGCGAAGATCATGAAGTCAGGTGAGGCCCAAGTTGACATCACGAGAAAACAGTTGGCTGACTAAAATTTCCAATCACAGGGGATCCAACACCGGATGTAATTGCATCCCGAAAAATGTCATATCTGGGAGCAGTGATCGTGGCATTGAAACGGCTTCCCCTCCTGAAGTTCCCTCTATTCGTTTGCTTGATTCCGTGGGCTTTAGCATCTGGCATATCCACCTTCGGCAAAACTGTCCAAGGGTACGCACGCGCGCGGATTGCAAAAGGTGGCAAAGTCCGGCATCTAGATCTCTTGGAACCCATCATACCCCCCGAGGGGTCAATCGTATCACAAGAAAGCAAGAAGCGCAGCGACGACTGGATCGTTGCCCAAGCCAACTCACTCATGGCAGGAGCTTTGGGTCCGGTCACAAACGCCATTATTTCGTCGATTCTCCTCTTGTGCGATTCGCCAGAGACAATGAAGCGATTGCAAGAAGAGGTCCGGGCCACATTCGAAAGATACGACGACATCACAGTGGAGGCATGCCAGTCTGCGTGTCCTTACCTTAATGCCGTAATCGAGGAGGACTTGCGTCTTGTGACACCAGCACCGTTCGGCCTTCCAAGATACAGCCCCGGTGCAGATGTTGATGGCCATTTCGTACCATCAGGGGTATGTCCTTTGCAACTGCCTGTTAGAGAGAGTCAATGACTTACTTTGAACATAGGTTACTGTACAGACTTGCAACTTCGCGGCAGCTCGCAGCCCTGATTATTATTTCTTGCCACGAGAGTTCCACCCGGAGAGATTTCTGCAAGAAACCCATCAATGGTATGATCGGCGCTTCAGTAACGACACTAAACACGCCGTCATGCCCTTTTCAATTGGCCCACGGCGTTGCACTGGCGCAACCATTGCGTACACGGAGCTACGTCTTATACTTGCCAAACTGGCATGGGCACTTGATGTGGAACTATCCGCGCCGGGCAAGAAAGTGAGCTGGGAAGCAGACGTGAAGGTTTATGCAACATATCGCTTCCCAAATGTGTGGATCAGATGCGAGAAGGCAAAATTGATACCTCTAGTTCTGTGAAGAGGCTGTACGATCGAACCTATGTGCAATAAGCCTTGCAGATCTAGACTCGGTTTCAGAACAATTTTGAGGATGAAAGGCCTCCACGTCTTATATTTCTGTGGATGTTTCCTTGCAATTCTAATCAACATTGTCGGAGTAAGTATCCGGGCCAATCTAAAACCAATATTTCACCTCAAGAGAGCTGACAATGCCGATTTCCCGCGTCGACTTTCGTAATGCGGCAACTTGATAACAGTCAAAGACCTGATGGTGCCTGCGCTGAAACTTTTTGGCCCAGGTGTATGACCACAACGTAATCTCGGATGTCATTACGAGCTTGTTAGGTCGATGCTCTCTGCAAAGCCAGGGTGCGTCTACAATATATGCCACCGCAAGAACTGGATCATGTTTTGAAATGAACTCATGCACATTGCTTTGCTGTCTTTCAATCAATCCTTCCAAAAGTCTTGAGCAAAGCTCACCTGATCTCCACTCATTGACACATTTCCGTTGATGAATCGCAGACCGTTCCCGAATGTGCTATCAGTCACGGTAGACCTCAACACTGTGGTATCAGTGTTGGCAATTGTGCCCAAGCACAAGTTTCCCGCAATTACTTTGGCTTTGTCACCAGTAAGGTTCCGGCGCCAGGTCAGATGGCTATCCAAGTCACCCTCTTCAGGCCCTGGTTTCGAACAGTGGTCCCCGCTTCTGGTCCTTGGCTCTATCTCCAGCAACAACTCGCGGGTTTGATTTGGCACGTTCAGGCCTTGATCTAAATTAAGTTAGGGGATTGCGCCCAACTTCGTGATTAACAACGTAGTGTGGAAGGGAAACTCTACCATTGCGGTAAGTGGATGGTATCACACGACTTTGACCCATCTGGTTGGTCAAAAGCGCGATACTGTCTTTCAGCAGAACGTTGGTTTCCTCTCCAGTGGTCTTGACTTCCAGCAAAGCTTTGTGAGCCGTCGCGAGCTCTGTAGTTACCCCTTCCGTAGTGCCCACATGGGATATCCCCATTTGGATCAACAGATGGAGATTCGCCGTGTCAAGACGGCCCAACAGCTCGTCGAGTTTGTTGTTTTTCCCCGTAGGATCCCTGAGCGCAAGGAGAATATTGTGCGTCTTACTGTTCCTTTGCTGCTGTTGTAAAGTTTTCAGAAGGGTTTCGATATCCACCAGAATACCTTCAATGTTCCTCAGTTGGTCTGCAATAAGGTTATTGTCGTCCAGACTAGGCGTTTGTCTGATAGACTGGAGGGTGCGGCCGGTGTTGCATAGAATGGAAGCAACGGTTTCGATTGTTTGAGGAGCGCTTCGGACATTCTTGATGGCGTTGACTACGCGCTCCGTGACCGCCATGACGGCACTCGCCAATCCGAGGACACTTGCTGTGGTCCCAATCGCTTCGGCCTAAACGTAACGTCAGAGTCAGGTTAAATACGAATTTAAGAAGCAGTAAGTTACGTACCATTGTTGATCAGCGTCTAACGTCCGCAAACATCTGCTGGATAAAGATGTATCGAGAAAAGGCAGCGGCCATACCACTGCTCGTAGTTGTGATAAGGCTCTTCTCCCCGCACCTGCGTAGTTTCAGCCATTTCGCATGCAGGTCGCTTACGGTACCCGACGACCAGCCCGATAATTATTTACCACGTGAATGATGTCAGGTGAGACTCGTTTCCAAATTTGGGAGATTCTTGCCCGCGAAAGCTCATTCGTGAGCACCGTAATTCCGCGCGGGGACAGGCGCTCCCTCCTTCACCATGTTTTCGACCTGTGACACGCCCACTGCCCACACCCAAGAGTCGAATTTACCGAGATCACGGATGACTCAAGACGGTCATGAGTGCAGAGGGACACGGACAGACATTCCAGACCCCGTCTCAGCCGTCGCACCCGAATTCGTCGCATGCGATCTCTGGCTCGCACTTCGGAGATAACACCAGGCTACATCTGGGGGATGTCATTTACAATTTGTGTGGACGTAAGATGAACATCGGGGAGTTCTACTAACATATTGGGTCTAGCTAATACTGTTTCAATCCAGAAAAACGCAAGTCGGACTCTTTAAGGGGCGTTGGGACCGACTTTACCGACGACGAGTTCTTGACGTATTTATCCGACACCGATCCCTGCGACAAGAAGGATGCCATCAAACAGGATAACCTACAATCATGGCAGACAGCCTTCAACGATCTGCTCGCCGAGGGCAAACTCCTCAATGACTGGCTTGACGACGATGCCTCCAGATCTATTTGGATACAGGACGAGACTGGAGTAGGCCATCCCATTTTATCGGCGAAAATGCTCGAGCATATCGATTCGTGTCCCAAGCGCCAAGACCTCTTGGTGGCTTACATTTCCTGTCATCAGCGACACAGTGTTGCGGATGTAGTAGGAGGTCTGGCGTACACCCTCCTCGTCAATCCCAGCCTCCAAGACACAGTTCTTCCGCAAATACAGAGATTTTTCTACAAGAGTATTAGGACTTGTCGAGAGGATGGATCACACTTTGGTCTCTTTTCGCAAGTTCTACAATTGACTCTAGAGACTGTTGGTCAAACTTTACCAACCAAGCGCATTCTGCTTGTAGTGGATGGAGTGGATTGTTTTCGCCCAGATGGCGACAGGAATAGCAAGACTTCACAACTCATGAAGCTGTTCAATAAGTTCCTCGGGAGCTACCGTACAATGAAACTGATGTTCACCACCACAGGAAGAGGGATTTCGCCGTGCCTTGAGAGTTTAGTTCTCATTGGTCCAGAGTTGCTCATAGGCCCTCCAAAAGTGGCCCAGGCTCTGGGTCTTACCGACGCGCTCAAAAAGGTCACATTTTTTGGCTACACAATACAGAAAGCGTACAACGAGCTCAAGGCATCCGCGACCAACGAAGAAGATCTATCATGGTTTGACCACTGCGCCGTCACACAAAAATGGTTGCGAAAGCCTCGAGAGTTAGATACTCCTATACTGTGGTACCGAAGAAGGTCACAAGTTGCCCAATCTCCAAGTCAGCTGGCGTTGCATGTCGCAGAATTTCGCCCTATGCAGAGTCACGACATTAGGACATATCTTTCTTTGTTCTCTTTGTTGAATCCGCGTTCAGCAACTTTCGATACCGTCGACCATGGTAGGATACACCCGTCTCGAATTCTTTGGAGTGTTTTTGCATTACTTCTTGTTTTGACTTGCCGTTCGGAGTCAGCAGTCGCACATTTTGTGGTTTCCCTTCCGTCGAACCACCGGCGTTCTTTCAAGATGTTCTGTGACGCTATGGAATGGGACCATGATCTGGTCACAACGACGCTTCCGGGGGGGGCTTCCGGATGTCAATCTTCATTTTACAGACAAACCAAGTTCCTTAGTGACGGCGATTTCTTGAGCTCCGGTCAGTTGGTCAAACGTATTCTTGAGAAAGGAAGGCGACAAGCGTGTCAAATTACCCTCGTACTGGACGCTGTGGAAGTCGTGAAAGTGCGGGACTATCAACAGTTTCTGTCCTTTCTACAAAGCTGTGCAGTGCCCGTCCGGATTCTTTCGTGCGTCAATACTTCGATTCGACCCGAGTTAGCAGAGTTGGAACGGGCCTCGCATCATCCGTGGGTTGATGAAATGACAGAATACGAAGGTCAGTCCCACGAATACTCTTCGTGACTTCCGCCGATACATATCCCCACTGAGTCTAACATCTTTATAGAGTGTATACAGGGTTTCCGGAGTCAAGAAAGATATCAATATGGAATACCCGACGCATCCCCAGAAACCAATGATTGGCTTTGGAGCCATCGGCAATTTTTGAAATGGAAAGACTGCGGCGGTCTACTCTGGATTCGCGGCAAACCAGGAAGTGGCAAATCAGTTTTGGCCAAATCGATCAAGAAGAGCCTCCTTCGGTTAATACCGCCCATTCAGAGAGACACATCGGCACATTGTCCCATAGTTTACAGCTGGTTTTACACTTCAAGGGAGTCATCAAGTGACAGACAGCATGCGGCGATGCTGAGATCCCTCATTCGGAAAATCTTGGAGGAGAGCATCTCAATGTTTTGCACGATACGACATCAGCATCGATCCTTGATTTCCAACTACGGTCGTCCATATTTATGGGACTTCAATACTCTTCAAGCGATTCTTGAATTGCTCTTGTCAGATTCAACTACTCCGGACATAGTAGCCGTCATAGACGGTCTAGATGAACCTGAGGACGATCGAATACACGGCCCATCAAGATCATCTGTTTTGGACATGTTACTAAGAATAACTGCCAAGTCGCCAAGGCGAGTTCGGACAGTCTTGCTCAGCAGACCTACACCCGAAATCATGAGCAGGCTCCGCCATACAAGGATATATCGCATTGTTACAGAGCAACATAACCATGTCGACATATCAGTCCTGATCGAAAGTGGCATCCGGAGACTCAATATAAATCCGAACAGCTTCAACACCGAGGAAGAAGATATGCGCCAATTACACAGCACATCCAATCATTCAATGTCACATCCACAAACAGGATATATGAATGATCTTCAGAAATATCTCAGCGACAAGGCACGCGGTGTCATTCTCTGGGTGGTCTTGGTCTTTGAACAGCTTGAGACGCTTTTCAGAAGCAGCTACGGCTTCACAATGAGTGATGTGAAAATATCACTTGACAAGTCACTTGCATTGAAACAGTTCTTTTTGCACATCCAGCCCCAAAACCTTCATGATCCCCTAGCTCGTCATCATCTTCTGAATGCCAGAAAGTTTCTTTCATGGATAGTCGGCTCGCGGAACAGAACAGAATTTCAACTCCGTGAGCTGTGGGAAGCAGTAGCGATTCCCATACCCGAAGACAGTCTTAATGGCCGTTCGCAGTTCTACAACACCGATGTGTCTGCTAGAACCATAAACGACCGGAGATTTCAAATTTGGTGTGACTGGGAGAAGTTCTCTCGAATTATCTTTCGTCATTGCGGATTTCTAGTGGAAATCGTGCCGGCAAACGGATTGATATCTCAATCTGCAATTCACGGCACTAGAGTCGACCCATCCGAAATTTCCTCTGCGTGGGTAGCTCAGCTATTTCATGATACTATCGGCACACTTCTTCAAAGCAGAGAAGTAAGCGGACAATTTTTCATCGACGCTAACGCCGCCAACGCAATGGTGCAGTCAGTATCTCACCAATATCTTGGTCTTGCCGTGCCGCAGCTGAATGCCCCTCCTATTCTGACACCAAATACTGAAGGCAGCAGGGGAGCACTGGACGCCATTTTGACGTCCTCTAGAACGTCCGATGGTAGAGCTCTCGGCCTTTTAGCAACGAATGCCCTTTGGAAAGCAAGGCCAATGCTTCGATTTGCTCTGGAAATGGTCATGCAGAATTATGCCCTTGATTCAATGATGGATACTCTGGCAAATGTCGATCGAGGCCCAATGAGCCCAGACCATCGTCTGGTTGTCTGCTGGTCCGCAGATCTCTGCTTCACGCCGGACACTTCCAAGACAGAGATCCGCACAATCGTGCTTACTTCCTGCCTTTCCGGTAGACACGACATTCTTGAAGCCATATCTCGACAAGTACAGAACTTCAAAGAAAACTACCGGTATGAATGCGGTCAAAGATTTGAGTTCAGCAGATTTGTGGAGATCATCAAAGCCGTCATCGAATGTGTAGGGCATTTGAATTCTACTCATCTTAAAGCTTGCACCGATCGCAGTTGCTGTCTTGGGTGGCTTTGCATCCAACGGAACCATCTATCTGATAACGATTTGAAGGAAGATGCCATCAAAGCTGGTATTCGCAACCTTAATGAAGTTTTCATGGTGGACGCAGGTGCGGGAGCTTTACCCGGAAACATCACTCGCCTCGGCAGCGGCGTTTTCAGCTCTGACCAGACTGGATCAATTACGCGAGCCGTCCATGAAGCAGTGAATTTAGCAAAACAATACTCAGCATATCACAGGTGGGATTTGGAGGAGCGCTTCTCACACTCCTCAGCCTTCTCAGAAGGCAACGAATTCCCTCAAGATCAAAGCAACGGAAAGTAGACACATGACACGTCGCAATTAGCATGCAATTGCAAAGCAGGTCAATAGAAATGAAAGGCTTCAAGGCCATTCGTCAGCTATGCTACAACTTACGAGCAAACAAAAATATACGTCATGCACCCGAAACTTCAGGTACAACGTACCATAGAGATTCGACTGTCTCTTCCATGGACATGAAGGAAGCAATAAACTTCGCAATTCATGTTTGTTGCATATCTGCCTATTATAGTCACATGTAAAAAGTAAAGGCTAAGGGAGTGTAGGTAGGCTTGAGAATCTCTTGGCAGCCTCTAGATAGGCAGCAGGTTGCCGAAGCTGTTTCCAGAGCCAAGATGCGAAATTCAGCCGGAGCATATTGATGAGCACCGTCGCTAGAAGTTTCGCACTATCTCGGAATGGCCGTCTGTTGACCTGTCACTTATAGGGCTGGATCATGACCCCCACCTATGTACCTATGGAACCGCCCTTCCAGGGTGCTGTCTGGGAATAGCGGCATGCCAGCGGGATCGGCCGCTGCCGAAAGATTAAGCGATAGAGATGAGCGGGGCGCCATGAGTATCTTGGTAGCAGGATGGGTGATAGAATAGAACCCCGATCTGCTTGGGATTCTTGTGAACCTCCTCCTTTTCCCTAGATATTCCATCTTATCATCGATTTGTCGCCCTCGTGCTGATGGAACTCCTTGACCCGTCATCGTACAGTGTGCCGAAGAAGCCACATGAAGCTGACAGACGTGCGTTTCTTACGTCCGGTTGAATGGGACCCTTAGAATCGTGTAGCCTCTATCAAATCATTACCAAGACCGCTACTGAGTAATAATTACGCGAAGCCGAGACCGAAGAAAAGAGCAGTACACGGGACCAATTCTGCGCACGGTGGAACTTGACCTTTTTCCCTTCCCCTGGAATGGAGATTCAGCTTAACAAGGCGCCCTATTCACATCGAACTGACAATTACGGCAGAAGGCACGCCATGATACTGAGAATTCATCGGATACTGACTTGACACGCCCCGGGATGGACGGGACTAGTCTTTATCAGTCCACAGGGGCATGCCGTCACTTGTCATGACTCTTGGTGCACAGACTCTCTGAAGGTCCCGGTATTGGCGCAGTGCAACACACACAGGGAGAGGGAGCGAATGAATATACGCGTATCCCAGCAATGGGATCAGTGGGTTTCTTAACAAAGTTTAAGCTGTTAGTTGCCAGAATTCATCCCATTGTCTCTCTGGGCGGGGATCCACCTTAGATTGCTTCCCACTTCAGCTGTCACAGATTTAGAATGCCATCGATCAAGACTCCAGTCGTACATTGACCAAGACTCTTCTTCGACTTTGACACTCACTACTGTTCTTCGCATTAGCCTTGAGACAAGCAAGAAATAGCGCGAGAATTTCCGCACATATCCCGACTTGACTTCGCAGAATTCGTTCTAGGGTCAAAGCTGCATCCAATGTGTGAAGATGTCCCCATCTGGTTCCCTGAATCACAAACCTGTCACTAACCTCTAAGTGAGTCGCCAGGCATGAATTGACTTCGGCGGGGCCGTTCCCCCATGTTCTAAAATCAGTACAGGATATTCTGGTTGTGTTCCTAATCCACAGGACCCCCGCACTACCCCGAAGAGACATTCTGACTGGATAGACTACGTAGTACTCTTGGCTCAAGAAGGCTAAGTTAGGGAAAACTACCCAGTCATCAAGGGCTCTGCCCAGTAGGACACCCTGCTTCAGCGGATTACGACTTTAATGAGATTGCTTGTACGGTTGGCAACTCATGCTATCCATGGAGTATGTCATAGATGGCAATCAGCCAGTATATAACATTTGAACTCTGTTCGCATTTTAGAGTTATCTCGATGCCCCAAACACCCGTCACTCATTTCTTTTTCCCTTCGAGCAGCTCTCGCGCAGCTACCACCTAATATCTGACCATATTCAATCTTTTAGCTCATTATGCTTTTCCAACACCTTTGCGCTTTTCTGCTCGCGGTCATCCCGCTGACCTCCGCTGCAGTTATCCGTCCGTTCGCTGTGAGTATCCATCAGCTCTAATCGAGAACCGGTCGCTGACAAAAACACAGAAAAACAACGCCTACTGGGTGGACGTCACAAAGTCTCGAGGCGGCCAGGTGTGGGACTTTGCCGTCTACGGCGACGGCTACGCCAAATTCGACGACGGCGGCGACCGCAAGAACCTCGACTACGTGGAGGTCGACACCACGGCCAAGCGCCTGACCGTCCACAACGCCCAGAACGCGTACGACACCACCAAGCCGCGTCTCAAGATGCGCGAGGTCCTCAAGGAGTGCTGGACGATGACATCCCTTCAGCCGGCCGAGCTGAAGGAAGTGGCGGCTACCTGGATCCAAAACGAAGACATGAACAAGGCCCTCGCGGACTGCCGCACGGAGTTGAACAAGGGCCCCAGGGGGAATTTCGAGGTGTCGGCTACGGATGGCGGCAGCGCTCAGCAGGCATGCTGGGCCAGGCTCGGAAAGACCATCTTTGCCGCTTCCATCACGGGCGCTATTGCGGACTTCGACATCAACAAGAAACTTGCCAAGATGGAGGTGACAAACTCGTGGACAGGAGATGATCTCCTCTTTACTTTCTCTGCTTAATGGGTGATGGCGGACAGCCTATGGGGAACCCCAGAAATAAAGAACAGAAGATCTGCGTCGGATGATGCTGAAGCAGTTTTGAAGTAGTTGCAATATACCCAACCAACTCTTTCACTCTTATCCGCTGCTCGTATCATGACCTGTGTCTCCTCGTCGACGGAAAGGATTTCTTCTCACCAAAACTTTGCGGACATTGGCAGATCTTGCCCCGCTTACGATTGATATCGTATTTGAGAGCGGTGAATACATCACACCTACGGGCCTGGAATCATTGAAATCGCAAATGATAATTTGAATATTTTTATAACTTGGTATCTTTACAACAACATTGCCACCGCCAAACCGAAGCCCAACAGGCTTCCCATGGCCTCAACCCGAGCGCCGGCCGCAGTAGGCAGAGACGGCGTGCTCGTCGTCGTTCCGTTACGGCCACGAGTCCCAGTGGGAGCAGGTGGTGTCGGGGTCGACGTGTCAATCAACAAAGTCGTCGGCACAGTCATGACGGTGGTTGGAGGCAGAATAGCCGAGCCATCATCACTGGTGACCGGCGCCGCGGTGGGAGCCGAGGTAGGCGCCGAGTCTGGAGCGGAGATCGGCACAGACGCGGGCACTGAGCTCGGGGCCGCACTCGGCTTTGCGGAGGCTGCCGGCTTTGAAGGCTGAGCCGAGACAGGTGTGGTCACGTTCAGCTCGGTGTTCCACGTCGCAAGGACGCACTGCTTCATGAGGTCGTTGTCCGTGTAGCTGTTGCCGGACTTCTTCGGCGTCAAGCTGAGGACGTAATCGGTGCCGAAGCTGCCGGCGGCCCACCCGACGAGGCCGATGAACACATCCGAGTTCTGGTTGATGAATGTGTTTTGCGCGCAGAAGGCCGTGAAGCACTAGTGTCTGTCAGCCCTATGCTCTCGCCTGCGTCGATCATACGGCAACATCATCTGAAACTTACCGAAGAATCACTCGAGGCTCCTGTCTCGCTGACCAGCCCCTTGCGGCCCTTGGACCGCAGATACTCAGCAACAGTCCTGAAACTCTCCACATTATCCGTCGTGCACGGCTTGTGCGTGCCGCTGTTGTCCTCGTCCAGGTACTTGTGCACGTCGATGATGAGGTTGTCGGTAGTCCCGTCGGGGTTCGTGATGGCCGTCAACGCATCCGCACTGCCGCTGCTGACGAGGAACTCGGCCGAGTTGAAGTTGGTGCCGGGCAGCAGGATCATCTGCTTCGTCGCGCCGGCTCCGCGAATCGCCGTGACGACCTTTTGGCAAGTCGCCGCCCAGACCTTGACATCGAGGTCGTGGGGCTCGTTCATGAGCTCGAAGACGACCTTCTCGTTGTCCTTGTACTTCGTCGCCAGCTGCGTCCATAGAGACACGAACTGGTCGTCCGTCGGTCCTCCCTGTCCGATGATGCCGCCGTTCCATCGCGCAAAGTTGTGGATGTCGAGCATACAGTAGGCGCCGGTCGCGAGGCACTTTTGCATTACTTGGTCGTATTTGCCCAGGTTGCCGGCATTGAGGGTGCCTCCGAGCTGGTTGTTGACGAGGAACTGCCAGCCAACGGCTGAGTGGTGTTAGTGGGATGATCATCCATGGCAGACTTAAGGGTGCATACGCAGGCGGAACATGTTGAGCTTGTCATCGTTGGCAAAGTGGTTCATCTGACCCTCGCCATCACCGCCGCCGAGAGAGCTGAGAGGCAGCTGGGTCTTGCCGGTAGGGCAGCTTCCCTGTCATGGGTCATCAGCATCTATCACCACCACCGGCCCTGACATCATGACTTACATCGATCTCACAGCCAAAGTCACCACCGGATATCGCAACTCCCTAAAAGCCGAAGCATTAGATGTCATCCCATGTCTCGCAGATCATATGACTTGCCAAGAACTGCACCCTGGCGACCGCCGCCGCCGCCAACCCCAAAAGCGTGAATGTCTTCGAGACCATATTCGAACCTGAGCGAATGAAAAGAAGCGAATGTGAAAGTAGACGGTTACTGGGTAACCAAAAAGAAGGGATTCAATCCGAAGAATGAAAAGAAAAGAAAACAGCACGTGGCCTGGAAGAAGCGAAGGTACAGACGCAAAAGGGGCCTTGGTGTTGCAGCAAACTCCCAAAAGGAGAACTAGAGGCCGTTTGCAAACGGGACGGGCGGCGAGCCGCATTACATATTCCTCTCCTTGCCCCTCAGTGGGATGACCATGGAACACCCACGCATAAGAATCGATCACAGGAAAAATGCTCGTGCACCCAAGAATAGCAGCTTCCATACGACCATCATTTGCTGACGGGGACGGCAGACAGTGGATATTGTTGGCTCCTGTCCCCCAATCGTGCGCACCCGGGCTGAGCGAACAGAGAGGAAAAAGCCAAGCCCCAGGCATGCCATCTGATTGATGGTCGTTTCTGTGCGACAGATTCATGCGGCGAGCGCCACGAAGCCCGGTCGGACGAGGGCCTGCATCAGACGGTGGGAGTTTCATGTGCGGACACCAAAGCCAGGGGATCCCGCGGGTCCTTCCCCAGGGCGAATACCACCTAAGCAAGACGAAAGAAGACCAGACTAGACCTTTTTCTCTCTCTTCTGCACTGACGGGATGCCGAAGCAGTGGCACACTGCCCACATTGTGTGGAAATCTAGCGATTGGAAATGGGGTCCGCGGGGGATTCGACGCCATGGATGGATCTTGGGGACGGTCTTGAGCCTTGGCCGGAGAGTGCGACTTCTAGCAGGTTAGATCGTGAGCTGCGGGAGAGCGAAAAGATGTGCCTAGAGGCGCTGGGGTCTCGGGCTGGCCGGGGTGCGGCAGGATGACCCGCCGGTGCGGCGAGTCGAGCGTTCCAAGTCAACGGTTTGCAATTGAATGCGGCTTGGATTTGATTGCTGCGAATGGAAGTTGCAAACGGCGTCAGCCCCAATGCGCCACTTCAATGTCACTGTGATTTGAAGGATGATGGGCGATCAATCGACGATGTTCATGCTGAGCGCGCGATGGGCTCAGCTGAGTCAGTGACAGAAGAGCGAGAACATGAGCCAAGAGACGGTTGAATCAACAAACGGCAACCGATTCTCGGCCCGATGGCGTTGGTCGTATTGCTCGGGATGTTTGCTTCGTGATCATGAGCGACGTCACACCAGCATCGCAAAGTGACCTTGCGTTCATCACCTTGCGTTCATCGTAACCTCTTGTCATGGATACGTCTTCTTGTCAGCTCCATTCTGGCACGAGCCTGAAGTGCAACGGCGCGAGCATTGATAACTAAATTGCGGGTGTTGGTCGACATCCAGGGGCAGCCCAGCAAGCCACGAGAGCCTCTAAAACTAGGGCGCCGCCGCTAGAGAGGGTTCAAAGACACATGGCGTTTAAAATGTCCGTGGCAGCCGACACATCGTTACGCTTGTTGAGTTCCTCTGCTTTGTCTCGCAACAGCTCGTATTGAAGACTGTAACGGCGCCGTTTGTGGCCTTCGAGAAAGTGACCTGTTGTGCTGTTGTGCTGTTGTGCTGTGCTGTGTTGCCAGAGGGAGAACTCTCCGCGTCCGAGGCGTTCGGGAACCTTTGCCGACGCGTGTCCCAACGGCTCGAACCCCCTGGCATGCAATCAACGCCAGACCGAATGAGAAGATCTTGATCGTCTGATGAAAAGAAAAAAAAACTTTCGAAACTAGGGGCACAGACGGGATGGATGCAGTTGATCCTGATGGATAGATTCGTCGAGAAGACGCCCAAAGCGGCAATGATGAAGGGGAATGGCGGGCACGTCGCAGGTGAAGCAATCTTGGCTGGTCAGACATTTCCTCAAGCCACACGATGACCCCTCCATCTCTTGATTAGTAAGTCATTTCCGGTGTCTTTCAAGATGCAGGCCCACTTGGCGTTTGAGGTTTCTGTTTCTGTTGTTCATTCATGTTGAGATGTTTCCCATCTTCGAACCTTTCAGATGCCAAGAGACCATTTCCTTCAAGTACTCTTCAGCAGAATTATGTTGTCCTTCGTAAGGATCACCGATAGCGGACTGCATCCTTCTCGTCGCAATGATTGTCTCCAATGGTATCATAGTGGGGCGCGCGGGGAACGTGATGAACGCAAAGATAAATACCAGATGAAAGTAGCATGATGACTTCATGAATTATGAACAGCGTCAATTCGCATATTCTTTCGACTGTCATCAAGAGCTAAACTCAACAGTCTTCACATCAAACATCTCAAAATGGCTTCCTCAAAGCAGAATCCGCCCCTCCTTGATCATATCGTCATCCTCTTACCCCACCAAGTCCTCGCCAGCCTCCCACCCTGGCTCTCAGACGAATTCACCATCCTGACCGGCGGCCGCCATGCCGATGGCCGCACTGAAAACAAGCTCGTAATCTTCGCCGACGGGACCTACCTGGAGCTCATCTCCTTCGTCGAGGGTATCAGCCCGGAAGAACGGCTCAAGCACAAGTGGGGCGCAAAGAAGGATGGAACCATCATCGACTGGGCCTACTCTCTCGTCGACGAGTCTGGCTTCTCCGCGATCCAAAAGCGGGTGAACGCCGCGCAATCCCTGGCATCGTACGACGACCCCGTCCCGGGCGGCCGGATCAGACCGGACGGTGAGGAGCTGAAGTGGGCCGTTGCGCTGCCCGGGCCGGAGGGAAAAGTGGAGCGGGGCGAGTTGCCGTTCTGGTGCTTCGACCGGACGCCGCGCAAGTTGCGGGTGCCGGACCATGTCGAAAAGAATGTGACGCATCCCAGCCGCGCACTGGGAGTTCACTCGGTTGAGGTTGATGTCAGCAGTGAGGACTTCAAGAAGGCGTATGCTGGTATTATCGGACACCCCGGGCAGGGAGAGAATGGCGGCACGTGGGCATTTGACGTTCCGCTGCGCCAGTTCGAGGACCCCAGACATATTCAAGTGACTGTTTCTGAAGGGAAGTCACTTGAGGGATCTATTCGTCTGGCGTTGTACACCGCTAAGGGCACAGAGAAACGCGAAATTCGTGGAGATCTCGGAGCCGGCGTGTCAGTGAAGATCGATCTGATCCCAGTCTCTGGTAGTGCTTGATTATTATACAGAGGTACTTGGAAACTCAAATTCACGACTAAACTGACTATCAATACACTGTTCCATGATGTATACCGCATCAAACTACGTCCCTCTAGCTGGCTCCGTCACCGCAATTCAACAGGGATCAGTCTTTTCAGTCCCTCCGACGACCACTCAATGCTGGCAATGATGAAATATGTGATAAGTAATCGAAATTTGGAGTGAAATCATTGGCTATTACCGCCCAGATAGAGCTCCAAGTCCGCTCACCTCCACCTTGTCATATGTTCTCACAAGGCTCGTGGTTCCCGGCCCGGATTCAACCCAATTTCCATGAACCTGGCCCTTGGTCTTGAACGGCAGTTGCACGATCGCCACGGGCTTCTCAAAGCTTCTGGTATCCAACACCACCAGCTCACTTCCGTCCACGTCATGATGATGAACCATCCCCAAGACCCAGCCGTCACCCTCGGGTGCTTCGTTCGATCGCGGGATGAAAATAGGCTCTTCCACGGTACAGTTCGGCCCGGGGTCAAACAGGATCTCCTTGCCTTCGTGCTTTCCTGACTTACTCACGAGCATGTACCCGTTCAATCCAACGGGTAGGATCGGCGGAGCGGAAGATGCCTTGTTTGACATGATGACAGGCAAAAAGATGTTGTTGTATGATTGCGTTTGGAATCGCTCATCAATGCGTGCCATCTCGCCCGGTAGGTCAACGATCACCGTGGGGTCAACCGTCTTGGTCTTCGTAGGCTGGCTCAAGTCAATGGACCACCGCACGTAATCAGCCTTCATATCGCCGAACGGGTTTCCCTCCGTAGGCGTGTCGAACATTGGAAAGGGGCTGTACATCATTCTCGAAGACTCCATGGAAATCTTTACGCTGTTCGCACCCTCATCCCACTCTTCCCAAGCTCCAGCAGTGTGCAGAAGCATGGCGTGTTCCCAGTGATACACGCGATACTCGCCGGGGCTCCAGCCTGCTGGCAGTCGACTTGACCCGCGTCGCGGAACAACCACAAAAGTTGCAGGACGATCTCTCTTGTACTGCCAATGGTGGCCTCCAGCCTTCATCTGAGTCTCGTCGGCATCATACGGCCACAGGACTAGGATGATGAAGTTCTCCGTGATGGCACAGTCGTGTATGAAAGCCAGCCAAGGCGATTTCACCCACTGCTCGTCGCGGACTTTGCCCTCTTTGTCGAGGGTGTAGATTACAATGTCGTCCGTGCAAAGCCCTTTAGCTTCGTAACCGAACACCACCAGTTCGTTGGTATACGGATCGAACTTTGGGTGTGCAGAAAATGTCAGCCCCGGAGATTTGAATGGGTCGTAACCCAGGGTTTCGAGAGTGTTGGGGTCGATCTCATACGGCAGCGCCGATTCCTTGAGGGCCAGAAGCTTGCCTGCCCAGAAGACCAGGTTCGTGTTGGCTGTTGAGTCGATGGCTGCCCGAACACATGGGTGGTGAGAGAAAGGATTACGGTAAAGACCGAAGAGCCTCTTTTTGGCATGCCTTTCCAGTCGGAGACGCTCAGTGTCGACGTATCGTATCTTTAAGTCGACACGACCATCTTGAATCCGGAACGCGCAGACGTTACCGTCCCCCTCGACAGGTGGGTTTTCTTCGGGAGGAGGGTAGAAGGGATCCACGAGGATACGGTAGAAGGTGCCGCTGAGTTGGCAGGGGATCTTCCCAAAGACGGGGAGATCTTCAGCCTCGCCCTCAAAACGTCCTTTGACGCCGTGATCTGATGGTCTCAAATGATGAGACCAAGCCGATTCGAGGCCAAAGACCTTGTTGGCACCGTTGACACCGTTGGCTTTCAGGTGTTTTTGTTCCATGATAGAGAAAGTTTTCCAGACTTGACTTGGGGTAAAAAGATAGTTACGATGATTTTGAGAATTCGATGAGGCTTGATGAACCGGTGGGATGCTTCGAAAACAAGCTGGAGATCGTACTGACAACCTCATCACCAGCTGGACAGCACTTTTCTTTTATGCTTCATCTTACAGCAGCCATCTACATCACCACAGCCGCCCAGTGAGACGCCGCGGATTTCTCATCAGCAGTCTCAAGGCCGTCAAAAAACATCCGGATCCGAACTTCATGTTTGTAACCAAGACTCAGTTCTTTCTGACCCGGCCTCCAAGCCAGCTAGCATAAGGCCGTGCGCAACTGCCGTGGTCAAATGCCGTTTCATTCCTAGTCGTGATCTCCAGGACACGGGGGCAATTGCACAAAGACTTGCCGTTCCGTCTCAAGTTGAGAAGGTGTAGGTCGGCGACCTGCGGCCATGACTAGTGGGTAATGAACTACCTAAAGAAGTAGCACAACCCGTCCTTGGCGCCGTCCAGAATGGCCAGGAACTTCAGACGACTATTAATAAGCGGCCATTCATTGGGATTCTAGCTGGTAGGCATGCCTGACATCAGATGGTCTGACGATCCCGCTGAGCTAAGCGGCGAAACATGGCAGTCCGCCCATGCGCCGGGAGTGGGGTTTTGAGGCTCACCGACGGTATCAAACGGAAGACTTGCAACCCGTGAGCTTGGCTGGTCATGACGACTTCAAGCAATGAAAATCAAAAGTTTTCGACGGGATTATGTGAACATATTCGGTTTCGGTTTCGGAATGTGGGCGAGCAATAGTATCGACATCTTCGCGTAGATTGTTTGCGACCATAATTACCTAGAACGTCGCCCTGGACTTGAGTATGACACGAATACCCACCGCAGTCTACGTCTCTAATTTGCAACCATGTCTTCGTCTTCTCAAACTATTGAGCCTGCGCCTGCAAGACTTTTAGAATTTTTGGACATCGCGTCCAGCATTATTGGGCCAGAAAATGTCTCGAGAGACCCTTCTTGGGGAGCACCGAAAGGCCTTTACGGCGCCGACAACTACGGCGACCCCTTTCCGCTAAGCAAGCCTCATCATGCAGCGGCAGCCGTGAGACCTGCCACCGTTGATCACATTCAGCAAATTGTCAAAGCAGCCAATGACACTCGAACACCCCTCTGGACAGTCTCCCGGGGAAAGAATCTTGGGTTGGTGTTGATGTCTCTTACGAAGTTATCTGCTAATACCTGAGTGTTCCAGATACGGCGGTTCAGCACCTGTTGTTTCGGGCACAGTCATTCTCGACTTACATCGAATGATCAACATCATCGAAATCAACGAGGAGTATGCGTACGCCATCGTGGAGCCGGGCGTCACCTTCATGCAACTTCACGCTGAAATCAGACGGCGAAATTTGAACCTGTGGATGTCCGTACCAGCTTTGGGTTGGGGCTCTGTCATTGGAAATGCTCTGGAGAGAGGTTTTGGTTACACTCAGGAAGCTGTGCACTACAAACAGCAGTCCGGTTTGGAAGTTGTCTTGCCCAACGGCGATCTTCTTAGAACTGGAATGGGGGCTATGGAGAATAACAAGACTTGGCCACTCTACTCGGGGTATGTAATTGCCTATACGTTTTCTTCATGGTTCCTCAGCTGACTGTGTTAGGGGCCTGGGGCCGGGTGTGGATGGTTTGTTCTTTCAGTCAAACTATGGTTAGCACTTTTCTCTTTCACTCTCCTAAACTCCTGCTAACTTCACACAAGGCATTGTTACCAAAATGGGCGTCCACCTTTCTCATGCCCCTGAAGCATACACCCGCATCGAAGTGGATTGCTTCGATGACGAAGATGTCGTCCCTCTTACAGGCGCACTCACAGAGTTGATGCGACAGCGCGTCATTACCAACCCGCCCCAACTTTTCAACACCATGACCATCATCACCGGGATGATCGGCGCCAGCAAGGAGCTCACCGAAGCGCTGGGACAGTATTCGTCTCTGAAGCACCGGATTCCCGCCGATGTCGTCGCCGACATCACCAAACGCTTCAAACTCCCTGCCTGGCGCACCGCATTTGCGATATACGCGCCGCGTGAGGCTCATGCTGGTCTCATCGAGGCGATCAAGCGCCGCTTCGAGCTTGTCAAAGGCTCAAATATCACGACCGAGACATGCACTGCTCCACCAGGCGAGTACCTACGAGGAGAGGATGTAGCCCCGGACTTCCTCCCTCAGAACGGCGTTCCGAGCATTGAACACTTGAAGATGCTCGAAGGACACAACGACGGTGACGGCCTCTGGCACAACTCCTACTCTCCCGTCATCCCTCCCTCTGGGCGTGAGTTGTATGAATGGTACCTCGGCGCGAAGAAAATCACTGAAGACAACGATCTCAACTTCGTGGCCGACTTCCATGTCTTCGACCGCTACGTCATCGCCATCAATCTTGTTCTGTTCCATCCTGTGGCAAAAGTCCGATTGCATCCCCTTCAAATGGCGCTGATGGAACATACGCGGAAGCTTGGGTATCTCGAGTATAGAGCACATATCAGCTTCATGGACGTGACTGCCGCCCACCAAAACTTCAATGGAGGCGCCTTCGGACGGTTCACGACATTGCTCAAGGATGCTATCGACCCGAACGGGGTGTTATCGCCCGGAAAGCAAGGAGTCTGGAACACGGGTGCAGGTCCGAAGCTGTAGAGCACTTTTGCAAGCCACAAGTGCACTATTTCTGTGTTGTTCAATGAGAGTTGTATTGATAGTAGACTCGCGATGAATTGCCAGCTGCTCGGTCTTGATTTATAACTGCGGGACTGTGCCCCCTAGTGTTGCGGTACACGGGTTCGTTGTTGTATGAATGGAATAGTACCGGTCAGAATGAGGTAGACGAAGTAAATCATGAGCAGAACCGCGAGAACCCTGACGGTTTCTGACGTATCATGCCCCTTGCTTCTTTCCACGGCGGTATCCATTTTGTGCAACGTTTTAAGGTTCGAAGAATTGCACGAGCTGGGGCTGTCAAGGTGCGGACAGCGGTGGCTTGTATTTAAAGACGCACCGCTGAGATGTGAGGCTTTTCGGTGATTCAGTGAGAGTCCAGGCCTGTCTGGTAGGCGCAGTGATTCTTCCCCTTACAATTACTACGGTCCTTCAGAAAAGAAATCATCTTTGAATTTTATTGGTCAAGAACAACCCCTCGAGGTGCATGCAACTTCTTTGCAACAATCTCCTCAACGAGCGTCAATATACGGCATTTTTGCTTAAACATGTTACGCCCATCACCACCGCCACCACCAGTATCATGACTAATAAAATATTCTCTACATATAACTACGAAAATCATCGGAACTACGCAGCAAAGATGACGAAAAACAAGCAACGCAACACCCAAGCCAAGCCGAGATACCACGATCAAGGCACCATGACAGAGCCACCGTACCCCTATGTTCGGCTCAATGTGTGCAGGACAGTCGCCATAGTAGCTTGGACGATTTGGCTTCTCCACGCAATGTACGATCAATTTCGCGGATCCCTAAGGGATTTTCTCTTCATCCCCGCTGGAGTATGCAGTGTCTTGTTTTTCATCCTTGGGACCCAACTACCTGGCGACATCGACACGGATAATCTCTTCATCCAGAGTCTCTGGGCTGGTACGTTTCACTTCGTGGTTTTGACAATCACCGAGTGGCTCTCTAATTGTTTCATCTATGAGTTCCCTAAGTCATGGGCTCTTGGATCGAGGATTTGCTGGTCACTTGTTTGGATGTGGTCATGTTGCGTCGTTTGGGGCTGGATAGTTGCGATAGGACCCCAAGACGAGGAAGACATCAAGGTGCCGCTTTGGATGAAGGATTTCTACCTCATGGAATCGCCAAACTCATCAGGAATAAGAAATAGATTATGTATGTTTCTTCAATGGAAGGCTTCGCGCGATCTACTCCATGTACTGCCCGTAGAATGAACGCAACCTTTCCCGGCATTCCTTGTTTGACGAGACGTAAACAGAGGGGTTCAAGTCTCGTGTGTGCTACTGAACAGGCAGTAGCAATCTAGCTTTTGGTGCTCTGGGGTGTACCACAGACTGACATCAAAGGGTCAATGTTTGCCTGCTCAAAGTAGCATATAAGAAGAAGAAACTCTGCTGCGGGTCTCGATCGTTCGATTCTTCGAGACTGAAGCTCTCGAAAACTTTCCGAAGCTAAGATGACCACCGACACTGAATCATGGAGGATTCCTCGCGCTGAGATGAAACCGACATACAGACATAAAAGCACGATGACCGAACTTCCAGGGCTGCTGCCAGCACAAATCTCATTCCTTCGATTCGCCGGCATCGTTGCCTGGATTCTTCAGGCTTTGTGGAGGCCATACGCGACACATTGGGTCAGCACTTGTATCGACCCTGTTTCCAACCTTGCTTACTTCTCTTGCGCTGCCTTTGGGATCGCAACCATATTCACACACTTTCCTTGGACAACACGGGCTAGGCTTTGTGTACAAGCCTCGATGCTGCACGCCTTCTCCTACCTGTCGTCTTCTGTGCGTTGGCATGCAGCGAGTACTTGGCGAGATCCCTCTTTCATGATTCCGAGACGTATTGCGGCCATCTACGTCTGGGTTGTGATTACACACCTTGTCTGGGGTGCCGTTGTTGCGATAGGCCCTCAAGATTCAACAGATCTCATATTGCCGTATTGGGTGAAGGAGACCCTTCCTTATGGAATTGCGAAGCATATCAAAGTCAACAAAAGGCGCTGAAGACTAATGATCTGTTAGGTGAACCGTTGAGTCCTCAAGGTTCATAGACCGCAAATGATTTCCACGCATTGAAAATGAGAAACAATGGCACCTTGAAGCTTGATTAGTAACAGCTTCAGATTGAGTCAAACATTTTGGGCGAACATGGTGCCATACTTAGCCACAACTTGTGACAGTCTCATACTTGCCCACACATGTAGAGATCACAGGGTAAACCTCAGCCCTCGGCCATACCGAGATCAAGATACCCTGTGAGCTTCTCTTGATTATTAATGTCTCCGTCTATATAAGATTATTCCCTCGCTCTTTCCAAATAAACTGCACTTCAATCGATTCAACCAAGATCCACCACATAATTACTTACCCACGTCAACATGACTATTTCGAACGAACTCCCCGCGATTCGGCAACCAAGACCAAAGCAGTCCGCGGAACATGAGGTCATGATTTCCAAGCAACGCCAACCGCTCATGTCGCGCGAAAAGGCCATGGTCTACCGATTCATTGGCATCACCGCCTGGATTCTTCAAACCTTTAACTGGCTGTACGGGTTCTTTATGAATATAGATGCCTGGAATCCACTGAGACCGCTATTTCTCGGCGCCACATTCTCACTGGTAGTCGCTCTCCATTTCAAAGACACTCCTATACCTACTCGGGTCAGATTGTGCGTACACGCTACCTTGTTATATTTCGCCTTCAATATTTCCGGCGGATGTCTTTGGACTATAGCTTCGATGTTTGCAAGAGCCGGGGGGTCCAGGGATTCTATCATGGTATGGCTCGTCAGTGTGTACTGGTGGTTAATCGTCACCGCTATTATCTGGGGCTTCCTCGTTTCGATAGGACCCCAGGACGAGTCCGACATCGGGCTGCCATATTGGTTCAAGGAATTCCTCCCATATGCCCTAGCGAAGGATATCAAAGAGCGAGATTCCAGCCAAGAGCGCTCGTGCATCGATAAGAAGGAGCAGTGATGGTGTCGGCTGATTTGGCGATATCTCAAGGATGGGTGACAGATGGAAATCTACACTACTTTATCCACGCGTAATATCAGACGTATGGTCACGATCACTGTCAACGCGTGCCGGTACTCATTTCGCCAATAGTGGTTCTCAATATCTCGCGCACTGTATTTGGGTTCAACGAATTTGCCGATTTCCAGACGAAGAGCCGTAGGTGGATTTAACAGTGGAACGGATGGGGGTGGAACGTCTCCAACCGTGGTGTGGAAATCGTGGAGTAAAAATGGAATCGACCGATGACCTAGTGATAGACCAAGAACACGCTAATTATTCATGGCATCATTCATACATCATGGTTAAGCATCTGCAATTCCTCACTGTACCAATGCTGCGATACCCAAGTAAGACATCGATGCATGACTGCCAGTCACATTGAATGTACCCATCAAGGTCCCGGATCATGCGTCCAACACACCGCTTCGCTTCCTCATGCTAACAATTTGCGGCCTTCTCTATAGGCATGTCGCATTTGCAGTGTCACACAAGTATTCACGGGCTGAGATTGAATCCAATTTTACCTTTTTTCTATTATCCAACAAGTCATAACATCATATCCAGAGCCTTATCATACCCTGTATCCATGTCCTGTTGCTCCTAAAATCCAACGCTTCGCTAAAAAACAACGAGCATCTATCGGCAGCAGTAACCGCCGTCAATGACGATATCAGCACCGGTGGTGTAGGTGCTGGCATCGGAGACGAGGTAGACGTAGGCGCCCTTGAGCTCCTTGGCGTCACCGTTGCGGCCCATGGGGATCATGCTCTTCCACAGCTCCTGGGTCTCCTGGGCGACGAAGTCGGACAGGCCGGTGTCGATGTAGCCGGGGGAGATGGAGTTGACACGGGCAAAGTCGCGCCACTCGTTGGCGAGCGAGCGGGCCATGTGAATGCAGCCTGCCTTTGCGACGTTGTACGAGGTCTGCTCCTGGGGGTAGTTGGCGATGTGGCCGGACATGGAGGCGGTGATGACGAAGGATCCCGAGCCGCGCTCGCGGAAGTGAGCGCCGACGGCCTTGGCGCAGTACGCGGTGCCGTTCAGGTCGATCTGGATAACGTGGTCCCAGGCCTCCTTGGAGCCGTCGATGACACCAGTGTCGGCGGTAGCACCGGCGCTGTGAGAGACATACGTTAGCAACCGTCATTGCCTCGGAAGGCTGTGTTTTGAGTGTAGACTTACTTGGCGATGAAGGCATCGATCTTGCCAAAGTCAGAGAGGATCTGCTTGACGGTCTTGTCGACATCCTCGTAGTCGCTGACGTTCAACTTGTAGATGTTGACCTTGACGCCGTACTCCTTCTCGAGCTCGGCCTTGTTCTTCTCGGCACCCTCCTTGCGGCTGGAGTAGGTGATGGCCAGGTCGGCACCCATCTCGGCGCAACCACGGGCAGCCTCAATGCCCATGCCGCGGGGTCCGGAGGCGCCGGTGACGACGACGACCTTGCCCTTGAGGCTGAAGAGGTCCAGGAGACGGGAGGCGGTGGGAATTCCTTGAGGCATAGTGGCGGTTTATTTGGTGTTGGTTTGGAAATGAAGATCTTGTCAATGTAGAAGAGAAGGTTCAATGGGTATCAAAGTATGTTTGGATGAGGGAGAAAGAGAGGTAGAAAAAGAAAACAGATCGGCGCGAAAGATGGCTTTAGATAGAAAGCTCAAGGGCCTTGGAGGGGCATTGCGGTGGCATGATGGAGGGGTAGCTTTTGGGTTTCGAACCGGCCGTGACGGCATGCCAGAACCCCGCTGATGTCATTGATCAGGCACACGGACTTGACACCGGCGGAGCTAATTGATACGGGTCCTCACTCAGCAATTGGTGGTTGAAGCCGACGTGGACAAGGGCAGACATCCTTGAGTGGGTGGATCTTGAGATTTTTTTCTGGAGACCCGGATGGGCCGCATGTAGAGGGCATGTACCTGAGTAATGCCCATCTGCAGTGCAACAACACCTGCGGCTTCGACACCTCATCGATGATCGATCTGGGAGCTCTCGTACTGCTTGGTACTGCGGCTAAGAGCTGCGGGAGCGACTTGGCGGGAACCAGCCTGATTTAGGGATGATTATCTGAGCGCTCGCAAATTGGGCAATTGCAAGTCTTTGCTCGGCAGACTGGATGCCAACAGCGACGGCTTATCTCAGTCTGTACATGATGAAGCTCTTTGTGGTACAACTCACGCTAAAACTGTCAACTCCAAGGTTGCGGCCAAGACTAGCTGAAGCTCCACCAAGTCCACTGCCAGCCCCCCAGTCCTTGTGCTGCAACAAGAACATTAGTCAAGGCCTCGCATCATCGTTGCTTCACTGGCTGGACTCGGTCGGAGAACGAGGCCTGCTTCTGCGGGGCTATTCCTGCGTGTTTGCAGTGAATGCCGCATTCTTTGTGCTGTTGAGATAACGAGCGCGAAGAGGGGCCATCGATGTCGTGGACGTGTCAAATGAAAGTACCACACTTGTACACCAAGCTCTGGGAGCTCCTGTTGGCTTGTCAACGCGGAGCTGTCGCGGAGCCATGTCGGTGAGGGGTTTAGCGTGGGGTGAAATGGGCCTTCGAACTGAACCACCATTTGGTCGAGACTCTCCCTCGCCTCAGCTAGGCGGTGGTCTGCGCACCACTGTGGATTTCCGAAGCTGTATTACCTGTACAGGTGATGCAGACGAAGACGGGGCCTCACCTCGCGTGCAATGTTGACGAAGATGGGGTTCTGGATCTGTACAGTTGGTGCAGTAGTCGCGGATCTGTACAGGTGATGCAGTAGCCCTTGGATCTGTACAGGTGATGCAGATTGAGGCGACGCGGAGCTGTTTGAAGATGGTTCGTGCGATCCGCGGTCGGACTGCGGGATGGGATCCGGGGACGGGCCTCGGCTCGCGCGGGTGGACAAGCGTCATTTTCCCCGTGTTGCACTCGGCCGTCGACATGGTCTCGTATGACGACCGGGATTACCATCGGTGCAAGATACTGTCACAGAAGTTGCTGAGAGTTTGCGAATTCCAAATGTCAGAGGACACGGAAGAGCGGAATATTGCGATTAAGTAGTCGTCCATGATGGTCATTGATGCATGGCTGTTCTTGAAGCAGGTCATCTTCCGGGCTGTTGATCCCAGTGTCACATCACGGCTTCGAGTTCACCAGATCAAGCTTTCCGCCACTGGCTTTTCTAATGATGTTCACGGCGTGCCATCCAGGTAGGAGGCGACTACAATATTCAATCTAGGAGCGCCTTGCATGGCGCGAGGAAAGCTTGTTTTGAAAGCAGTAGATGGAAAGCTCTCGTGGCTACTTTCACGTGGTTTTGAAATGAAAATATAATCAATCGTACAGCCGTGGTTCATAGCTAGATTTTCAATTTTCCGTAGATTTTCGCAACGAGTTCAAATCCTCAGTTACGTAGTTCACATCCTGAAACCAAGGGAACAGTACGGGCTTTCTCATCACCCAACAACTGAACACCGGCAAGATGTCCCAGGTACCCGGACTTGATTTCCGCGAATGCCATCATTCCTGCATGTCGAAGCGCGATAACCGCAGCAGTCGGATTGCACGTTCCATATTGCTACGTATACGGGACGAAATTCCTAAGAAGAGCCTGATCGCCCTCCTGCCAAAAACGGGATATCTCCTCGTTGCAGTCTCTATTGCCGCCGCCGCCGTGAGCAGTCTCATCATGAGCGGGATCCTCGACGCATCTCAGACGACGCGTTCCCTTGTCCTCTCTATCATCTGTTACTTGGCATCCAGCATTTTCATCATCTCCGTGGCTTTCTGTAACGGAATTCGACAGGCTCCTCAAAGTCCGGGGCTGATAACCTTTGTGTTCTTCTTCATCTGGGTTGTTATTCAAGTCCTGTGCTTCTTCAACATGAAGATCCTATGGAGTCAGGATTGGCCTACTGATACCAAGAACCTGGCGGTGGCCTGGATGCTGCTGAGCCTGGCCTCCATAGCAATCTACATCTTTGCCCTCATCCGGATCATGGCTGTTTCGCGGCAGGAGCTTCATTCGAAAACGCTCGACTTGGAAGCAGCTAAGCCGTCGTCGTCGTTCAGGAAGGCGTCCTGCAATCATGTCGAGCACGGCGAGCCGCAACCACCAGTTTACACTCCGCGAAGGGAAAATTCGGAAAAGCTTAATTCGGAGACAGCTGCAGAAGCAGCGTCGCCGTGGGACGGAGAAGTCGTCCTGCGATCCACCAATTTACGTCACACGATGGGGAAGCTTTATTCAGAGGCAGCTGCAGAGCCAGCGTCACCGTGGGAGAAGGCGTCCTGGGAGCATGTTGAATACGGCGAGCGGGAGCCGCAATCACCTGTTTTCATTCCGCGAAAGGAATTCTACCAATTGCGGGGTGTACCCTGTATTTGCACCACCCGTGGGCCGTGAATAACTAGAGTGACTGCGAAGACTTGGGGAAGCAAAAGAGAAAATGGCTGTCCGTGGCAGACATGAGATGCTAAGTCCCACAGGTTTGGGGTTGTAGTTAGTTTCTCAAAGGTTAGGGGTGTCGGAGAAAGCTTGGATGGACTGAGTCTACAATTCAGATATGTTTGTGGATCAGGCATGTAACCGCACCGGGTGGTCATAACAAGAAGACGTTCTCGTTTCCCTTCACATCCGGTTGCCAACTATTGGCATACGGGAATGTTCGTTGATGTGTAAAGGAGATGAATGTTAGAGGGAAAAAAAGTGATGAAGCTACGATATATTTCTAGAAACTTCAAGCTACCCCATAAGACAGCTGAGGTAGCATATCATCCTAGGGGTTGTTATAAAACCGAAGCGCATACAACACAGCAATGCAATCGTCTACTCGAGTAGGCTTTCGTTCTTATGTACTACTATATTTAGGCAAGGTTTGGTACTCGGGTATCCCCGTTCATTCCCCAGCTACGTTACCATGCTTCTACGGACCTCGACCTCCTCGGCCCCAGCCTTTTCGGCCAGATCAGCGTCCGATTCGCGAACGATGTTGACATCCCCAAAGATCTCGTCAATTTCCTCGAGGGACTTTCCTCTGGTTTCGGGGTAAAAGAGGGCGAATACGACAGCGCAGATTGCATTTGTTAGTATGAACAGGATCTGTTGATACGAATGAGCACCAGGCGTGTTCCGTGTAGAAGAGGCGACTTACGTAGTACTTCCAGCCAACCTCAGCGAGCGCAATTGGTGAGCATTGCGTGATGACGAGACTGATGGAGTAGTGGATAACCTGGACTATGGCATTCGCTTTTGCGCGCAGCTCGGTTGTGAAGACTTCAGGGCTGTTCCAAATGTTAGTCTCAGGGGAAAGGGGCACTCCATTCTGAAGCTTACGGAATGATCCAAGTCATGGGTCCTAAAAGGGCTGAATAGTTTGCAGAAACAGCAAAGATGCAGGCGATAAGTCCGCGTTGAGCAGCTTCATTCGTAGGAAACCCTGGCCGTGCCGGGTATACTGCTGCCAAGATGGTGATAATCATGTAGCAAACTGATAGTAGCGATGAGCTGAAGATAAGAATCTTCTTTCGCCCGATGCGGTCGACAAAGAAGAGAGAGAGGAAGCAGGCCACCGGGGCGACAGATCCGTACAAACCGCTGACAAGAAGCTGCTGGTCCTGGCTGAACTGAAGGGTGGCATAGATGGCTGTCTGGTAATATTGAACGAATGAGATGCCCGATAACATGGCAGCTGCCCAGACGAACGACCCGACAAAGAGCCGCTTGCGAAATGCAGGGGTTTTGAATAGGTCGGCCCACGATAGACGCCCCTGAGTTTGCAATTCTTCGGCGATGTTGACTTGAATGACGGTGAACTCGGTGCGGCACCAGTTGTCGTTGGAGCCGTTGTAGTGGTAGTTGCGGAATGCCTTTTCGGCTTCTTCGTTACGGCCTTTCAAGCACAGCCACCGCGGCGACTCGCTGAGGAAGAGAACACCAACGCCTAGAATCAACGCTGGTATGCTTTGGATAGCGAAGCCGAGCCGCCACTGATTGGAGTTGTGCCATTTTCCTTCGCCAACTCCTGTCCAGAGGGCGACGAAAAAGCCCCATGCAACCACTATGCAAAGTCAGAAACTGTAGTCGCGAGCTGTTTGGATACTGACTCATCTGATTGACGGCTGTGACTCTCGCTCTTTCTTCAGTCTAGAGTAGTTGGATCAGTGATCCAAGTCTTGACATAACTTGCACGAGTGGACATACCTTTGCAATCTCAGCCCCGAAGACAGGGGCCACACCAGTGATTGTACCAACAGCATAGCCGACTAGAAGTCGTCCCATGATGACTGACAATGAGTTCAGCTCAGAGAACTCAACACTCATAAGTCAGACACAAACTCACGCATAGCAACATGCACGGCGCCAGCCATCAAGGCTCCGCCGATGACGCCCCAAATACATCCGAAAGCAATGGCACACCGGCGGCCGAGCCGATCACTAGTGATTCCAACCGAAGCGCTGCCCAGCCAGGCTGAATCACTCGGTTAGGCCTCATGAGACTAGTTAAGGGACCTGAGACGGCCTTACCTCCCGCTTGGTATACCGATACAATAGCTCCTCTCAAGGGGGCATCGGGATTCCCAAAGTAGGTCAAGAAGGACTTGAGCGCTAAGCTTGGCGTGATAATACCGGAATCACTGATCGTTGCTGGTTAGTAATTGGCAAGATGTCCATGCTCACAACTCACTAGCCGTAGAGAAACCCTCCAATTCCCAGCAATATCGAAGTTAGGAAGGGCTTGCTAAGCCAAGGCGAAGTATCTGGCATCATCACAAAAGAATGATTGTAACTCTAATTCAGTGAAATGAATCACCCAAAGCAAAGTTTCAAAGACTGAAGACAAAAGTCACACATATAACTCGAATTCTTAATCCTTCACTATGATACACGACACCACTGCTATTTAAAGCAGGGGTATACTTACCCGCCTCCAACCAGATCCTTTGTAAGTTTCGCGTCAGCAGGCCGACTATGTGGGGGACAACCCCAGACTCAACGCACAGGTCCGCTTCCCCGCGCCATCCACCGTCCTCGCAGCGAGCAAACTGCGGGGTTCCGACCCTGTCGCATCGCAATATCAAGCTAGTCTTTTCACATTGCAACTTGGAAAGGATTCTGGAGCCCCGTCAAGTGATCTTGGGAGACGCGATATCAGTGGGGGTGGCTTACTGCAACGTCTCGCCAAGGTCGGCAGTTCATACGGGCTTACGCGACGTGCCGAAGACGCAACAAAGGCTCAGGAACCTCGGGCCCTCGGTATTTCAGTGCAACGCTGCCGGCATCGCCCAAGAGAAACATCTTGACGATTTGATCTCGAGACGTTCGCTGACAAGACTTTGTGAATCTTCTCATTCGCTCATCAATATCTCAAGCATCCATCCCTGGATGTGACCGACAGACCACCAAAATGATCACGCACGTCCTAGGATGGGCAGCGGCTCTGGCTTCCCTTGCATACATCGCTCTCATATTTCCTAGGGTAAGTCTTGATATCCAATCATAGACCCCTGATTACCACTCAATAACCGACCTCGCAGCTTCAACAAGAATGGAAGCTTTATTCACATCGCTCTCAACTCCCGCCCGGGCCAAAAGTCATCAAGACCGGCATCCGCAAGCCATGGCTCTGGTTCCAAGAACTAAGCAAGCAATATGGCGATGTCGTCTACCTCCAGCTCGGCCCGACACCAACTATCATCTTGGGTTCCGCCCAAGCAGCATGGGACCTCCTCGAGAAAAAGGGCGCAATCTTTTCTTCCCGCCCACGCTTCATCATGGGAGGCGAGCTTTTGTCCGGAGGTATGAGAGGGTTGATGGCGCCGTACTCATCCTATTGGAGGCGCTGGAGAAAGCTGCTTCACAGCGGCTTCATGCAGCGGCAGAGCGAGACGTACCGGCCGATCCAGAGTCTCGAATCGAAGGTTCTCATGCATGAGTTACTTGTGGACCCAATCAACTTCAGGAGACACCTGGAGAGATATGCTGCTTCCGTGATCGTGACCGTCACCTATGGCAGGAGGGTTGAGGATGTGACGACGGATATTGTGGTGCAACGCAACGCTGAGTCCATGGGACGTTTGACTTCCGTCAAGTGAGTGATGTTCATCAACAATAGTTGGCCTCCCTCTAACAGGTATCTACAGCATCCCCGGCAAGTTCGCAGTCGAGCGCTACCCGGCACTCAAGTATTTACCCACCTTCCTTGCCCCTTGGAAAGCCGAGTTCTTGAAACAAAGACAGAAAGACATTCAGCTTTACACCGAGCTCATGGATGAGGTACGAGAAAAGGTGGCCAGAGGTGCTGCGCCAGAATGTTTCGCCAGGCATCTCTTAGAAGAGCAAGCAAGCTTGGGCATGTCGGACCTAGAGATTGCATACACGGCCGGCTCACCTTTCGGCGCAGGTGTTGAAACCGTGAGTTCTCGGCATTATCCCATTTATTGACCTGAATCTTACAAGATAGTCCGCTGGATCTCTTGCCAGCTTCCTCCTAGCATGCGTGAAGTTTGGGCCCCGCTTCATCCCTCAAGCTCAAGAGGAGCTTGACAGGGTTGTCGGCACGAACCGCCTTCCCGCGTTCGAAGATCTAGAGAACCTCCAATACATCCGGGCCATAGCATCGGAGACGCTGAGATGGAGACCGGTCGCGGTACTCGGCGGTACACCACACGCCAGCACTGCCGACTATATGTACAAGGGCATGTTCATCCCGAAGGGCAGCACAATCATCGCCCCTCTTTGGAGCCGTAAGCACAGTTCAGAGACGCTCTCTTTTATCCGCACTAATAACCTTTTAGTCCACCTAAATGAGTCGGACTTCCCGCAGCCACACGAGTTCATCCCGGAGAGATTTCTCGAGGATCGTGAGTATCCGGGGTCCTTCGGCCACAGTGCCTTTGGCTGGGGTCGCCGTATCTGTCCAGGCATGCATCTCGGCTCTGCCTCAGTGGCAATCAACATTGCGCGTATCCTCTGGGGCTTCGATGTGAGGTCAGGAAAAGACGAAAAGGGGCGCGGCGTTGATGTTGACATGTGAGTGAGATCTATCGACTTGCTTTTCATGACTAACAGCGTTCTAGCTTCGCCTATTCTGACGGGTTCAACTCCAGCCCCCTGCCGTTTCCCTGCTCTATCGCACCTCGTTCGCCACACCATGCGGAAGTGGTCGAAAGGGAATATGAGGATGCACTGAAATCATTGGTAACTTATACGTCTGTCTCTAGTAAGATATCTTGAGGAAACTCTGCTAGCCGGGTAGTGTCAATCATATACGCTTTTAATCTGTACATCCTGCATTTTCTGTACGTTAAAGTAATTAAGGTTTTCTCAGTCGTCGCCTCTAATCGCATACCTATGTTGTCGTCTTCTATAGCCGTCGTCTATTGTCACTATCGTTACCCCTATCGTTTCATTCACTACTTTCATCAATGTCGAAGTATTGGTTAGGTACGTTACGATTGAGGTCATAGGGGTCACTACCCGGCTCGCAAAGCCCATCATGAGTAGCAGCGTGTACATCAGACAGGGACATACCAAGTCACATCCAGTGCAAACAATGCCTTTGATCATACAGCTTCTACTTTGACGCTATTACTCCCCTGATATCTACGCTAGCTGCACATCCTCAAATGTAAAGGGTATCTTCCAGTATCTCAAATCATCAAACTCGGCCTCGGAGATGTACTCCCTCGTGTTCAACGTCAAAGCCCAGTCAACATCAGGCCGACTTGACGCAAACGATCTCGCGCCGACAACAGTGCCATCGCGCTCAGAATAGACCGCCCGGCCACCAGTCCCCGCCACGGCATGGGAGCCAATAAACCTCGCAACAGTGCTTGCGCTGGCCGCCAAAGAGAACCCTCCCATACACTCCTCCTTGATGGCGCCGTCGCCTCCGTACGGTCCCGGGACAAGTCGGTATGCGTCGGGATCCACGGGGTCGTAGCCCGTGTACTTGCTCTCCTGGACGATGCGGTCGTTGACGTGCTTCTCCCCGTCCGTTTCGTAGAGCCTGACGTCGAGGTCGCCGCGAATGTTTTGCTTGAGGAAGTCGAGATACGGGACGCCGGTGACGTTGCTCACGACGTAGCTCGCCAGCATGGTGCCGTAGTTGGAGTACGAGTAGTCCGTTCCCGGCGCGAAGTCGAGCGTGCGCGTGAGCTGGTACTCAATCACATCGCGCAGCGTCGCGGCGCGGGTGCCGTTGAAGAGCGCAAAGGCGATGTCGCGGAACATGAAGCCCGGGTCACCCGACTTGTCGCGGTTGTAGCCGGAGGTGTGCCTAAGGAGGTGGTCGATGGTGATTTCGTTCGCCCTCTCGTCAACTGGCTTGTATCCGAGTAAGGGGTAAACAGGGGTGGAGTAGTTCAGCTTCCCGGCTTCGATGAGGTTGTAGACGGCGGCGTGGACGAAGATCTTGCTGACGCTGGCGAGCAGGAAGATGTCATCGGGCTGCACGACGGCGCGGTTGCTCTCGGCCCAGGTGTAGCTGCGCTCAGCGATGGCGGTGCCGTTCAGCGCAATCGCAATCTGGGCTTGGCGGACGCCGTTCTTCGTCATCCAGGTCTGCATGGTCGAGTCGAAGGCTGCCGTCGCGGCGGCGTTGTCCTTGAAGCCGGTGAACGACCCGGTGGCGGACCACTTTCGGGCCTCGGGGATGTCCTGCTCGGCAAAGATTACTGAGAAGCGAATGTCTGCTCCTGAGACACCGCCGTGGAGGTCGATCGGGTACAAGCCCTGCGCCTTCTGCGACTCGATCTCTGCGGCGAGCTCGGCTCCGGTGAGGCCGTCCAAGGCTACCCACTTTCCGACCGCAGTATCGACGAACTGGGGCGTGATCACATGGTCGTCGGACAAGAAGAGACGGGAGGGGCGCCAGAAACGTTTGGCAAGCTCGGAAGAGTAGACTTCCGCGTAGTTGATGGAATAGTTCGTCGTGTAGAAGATCGTGGAGAGCTGGTTGCCGACATTCTCGTGGCCGAGGATGCAGTACCTGCGGTCTCCGGGGGTGCCATACATCCTGAAGTCTTTCACCAACATCGGGATGCCGTTCGTGGCGTTGTCGTATGTGTATGGGGTTTTCATGCCGCAGAGCTGTGCCCAGTTGGTGACGTTGACCTTCTCCATGACGCCCGCGAAGACGGCGCTGCCGGCCGGTCCTGTGGCGGAGACATGCGTCGAGACGTAGCCCTTGGCCTTCCACGAGTCGAACCACGAGTTGTAGGTTAATTCGTCTGCGTCGTAAATCACTTCAAAAGGGTTTCCATCTCGTTTGACCCAGACGGCGGCGTAGTTTGTGTTCGGTGCGGCGCCGTATGCGCTCAGGGAGATCATCCGGTAGCCGTCTGCGGTTAAAGACTTTGATCTCTCGCCATGGGCCGCGCCATTGAGGTTGAAGTATGTCTGGACACCGGCGGAGCTGTCATTGGCGACCCGACGCTCAGTCGGAAATGCCAATGTGACGGAGCATAACGAGAGACAAGAGGTCAAGAGACCAATGAACGAGGGCTTGTACATGTTCAACAATCGAAAGCCGCCCAAAGGCGAGCGAGAAGGATGATGTTGACAAAGGCGGAGCAACAATGCTGCTGATTCCCGACCACATCGCAAGTGCCTCTTCCATGTTTTTATTCAGTATCAACTGCACTTGACAGAAACCCACACGGTCCCTATTCTTAGAGTGACAATTTAGGTTGTGGTGATCATCTTGCGATACGAGATGAACCCCGTCCATGCCCCCACAACTTGGCGCTCGGCAAACCGCGCCCGAACCCTGACCCCCCGGTTTAAGCACTCTGCAAGAACCGGCTGAGCCCGCTGTTTGGGGAAATCCTCGCCTCATGGCAGGGGATGGGATCTCTGGAAGCATGTTTTTTACCTCATGGGCCCTCGGTTCGATCCTTCCATCCCCCGTATTCCACGACCGTGGGTACAACACGGTATGGCCGGTTGTTTGGTAACGCCACTTGTGTGGATTTGTCCTTGGCTAGAATCGCCGTTGGAGCCGAGGAAAGATGCGACCTGGGACTTGAATACGAGTCTAAACCAGCTTCCCCTGTTGAGCGTAGTTCGTCTCGCGGGCTAAACTCAACGTCGCCGTTTCACGGCCACGTGCGTAATGTAATGCGTTGCTGACATATGCCCACTAGCAAACAATATAGGCTCGGCTCCCGATCTCGACAAGTTTAGGTTTCGTCGTGTATATAAACCAGACGCGCTTGTTTTCACAGCTAAGACTTGCAGAAATATCCTTAGAAAGTCTTAGGACAAAAAGGCAAGGTGATCCGCTCACAGGGATCAAAAATGAGGTCCATCCAGGATTCGAACCTGGGCTTACGGAACATTCCAACTCATAGAGAAGTCAGAATCCGACGTCCTAACCAACTAGACTAATAGACCGAAGGAAAGAATGCAGCGAGCAGCATCTCGGGGCGGTCCTCGTGAGAGGGGCAAGGTCCATCCAGGATTCGAACCTGGGCTTACGGAAGGGAACCGATGGTTGTCATCATCAGAATCCGACGTCCTAACCAACTAGACTAATAGACCAACTGAGCCGAAGCTGCTGTGCTGTGGAGGCCGGTCGGGGACAAGCACAATATGACGTCGCGAATTTGCGTGTGTGAGAATTTGTGAGCGAGCCCTGGGTGGGTATTGCGGGCGGGGATCGTGACGGGGCCGGGTGCCGGATCGGAGGCCGGGGTATGGGGCGGAGGGGATAGCCCGGTCAACTTCCGACGACGGACTTGTTGTGGCTTGATTGCAGTTGTTGGCGAGTCTGGAGCGGTGCGTCCGTAGCTTGACAGGAATTGGGTTGAACTTGATGTAATCTTGAATAGGTCACATCTCAGAAACAAATCGGTTCAGTTCATGATCTTCGATAATAATTGATGAGCACTACAAGTTTGAATAATGTTGAAGCCGGCCTCTGGCCATGGTCCATGCCATATCTACAAGATATCTCCTATATACAATCTCAGACCACGCACAGCATGTACAATCCAACCTCCATCCACACCCTCACCTTCCACCCCCCACCTATCCCTAGTTCCCCAATCTAGCACCCGCTAGTCTTCACACCCTCCGCAACACAAACCTTCCCATCAGGCCCCTTGCCCGTCAACTTCGGCTCCGCGCCACTGCTATTCCCCTCAAACATCTCGCACACCTCCGCGCCGCCCAGCACGCACGAGTTCTTGATGTCCACCCCGTCGCCCAGGTTGCCGTTGACCGCGGCCAGCACTTTCCCGCCGTCGAGCCGCACGTTCTCGAACGTCGCGTGCCGCGCCGTCTGCGCCTTGCAGTTGCCGCAGCTGCGGTACATCTTGCTGCAGCCCTTGCAGTAAAAGTCCTTGACCGCGACCGTGCCCCCGCCGTTGTGCTGCAGCACCTTGTCCTCGGCGTTCTGCGCGCCGCCGCCGTTGACGAAGGACGTGCCCGAGGTCTGCTTGAATGTGATTGCGTCTTCGCAGACGTCTTGAAACCAGCTGGTTGGTGTTAGTTTGGGGACATACCGCAGGCCAGGCTAGGGCTCTGGCTGATGTGATATGACTTACACGTTGTTGATAGTGCAGCTACCAAGGCAATGGATGCCCTCGCCATTATTAGGCCCAATCACAACATTGCTAATCGTAGCCCCCTCCTCGAGAATGAACACGGCATCCTTGTTCCCGCCCTCCGTCTGCCCCTTGCACGTGCTCGGGCTCCGGTCCCAGAGCTGCATCCCGCCGTCGAACGACTGGCCTGCCGCAATAGTCTTGACAGCGGCGAGATTCTGCGAGCCCTTGGGGGTGGGAAACGTAGTCTTCAAGCCACCACCGCCTGATGTCGTCCCGTTGTTCGAGCCCCCGGACCCAGACCCAGACCCAGCGGAGCCCGTTGAGATGGGCACATGGGGCGTGGTCTTGGATGCCGTGTGCTTTGCCTTCTTGCTCCCCTTGGGGCTGCCGCTCTTGGAAGCCGGGGACGCGAGGGCAGTAGCGGCGAGGGCCAAGAGGAGGATGTTTCGGAGAGACATTGTGGAGGGGCCGTAGATGGAGTGGGAGACACGTCTAGCGTCTTGGCTGCGAGGTTGAGATGAAATGAAGAAAGGCTTGGCCGCGCAAGCTATGTGGGCAACGTGGAGAAGCAGATGCGGGATGAGACGATAGACCAGCTGTCAGATTTGAGACGAACCAGCCGTGTTGGAGGTTTTGAGACGAATAGTTGTGAAAATCTTTTGAGCTCTTAGAAGCTGATGATGATCTTGAAATTTTAATTCCCAAAGCTCGAGAGAACTCTATTCCGTTTATATACCAAAACTCCCATTCCCAACTTCCCTCGCGAACCCCTATACCACTATCCTCATAAGACAAAACTCAATCGCATCTTGGCTTCGACAAAGAGACCTCCAAGCCAGCCCGGGGCCCGAGCTCTGCAGCATCCTGCCCCCAGTCTCCATCAAACATGCTCTTCCACAGAGATATATCAAAAGTCCCCAGTGTAATATCTATCCCAGGGCGACGGTGCGCTTCACGTTGAATGAGGTACGTGCGTTCCCAAAGATCGTCCGAAACTTTGTCGTCAACTAAGCTTTTTCTGACAGATCCATCTGGTCCGGGATAGATTGCCCTTTAAGCAAAAGACCACCAATCTCGTGTGTTGCTGCTTCCATGTCGAACATGGGCTATCGATGCTGGCGCTAACCTGTACCATCTGATGTCGGTCATGCGGCTGGGGTCTACCCTGTGTAGAGCCGCACATGCGAGCAACCGTTCATCTACTTCTGGTATGGCCCTGACACGGGCTTTCATATGCTTCAAACGGCCCTCCTTGTGGGGTTTTTGCTCTTATGCATGCTGTAGTTCGGTTGAGATACCGAATATCGTTCCTCGTAGCTGGAATAGAGATAGAGGAGGATTCCTGATACCGTATCTATGGCCCCAGCATTGACCAAGCCGAGTTCTCAGAAAAGTGAATGACACGAGCAGCCTTCTGCCATCTCTGCGTGAAACAACCAGACGGAGCGACTTGTCGCATGACCCGAGCACCTCGGAGCAACACCGGATAAACGATTTCAGACTTGATTGAAAAATATCTACTTGAAATCAGCGCCGAATTATTCCGTTTTTCCAGACGCTTGTATTAACACAGCACCCCGGGTTCTCCGGGGATGGTGCGGCGAGACATCAATCACCTCCACTGCTGTTGCGGCGGCCTCTGCTGCCTGTGTTGCTGTTCCGCCTTCAACTGCCTCTCAAACCTCTTTCCATCCGCCCGGGCATCCTTCTCTCCATTCCCTTTCCCGTTTCCTACTCTTTTAAGTTCTTCCTCTACCATGCCCACTGCTTCAGCAACAACGTCATCGCCTCTCCGCCATGTGTACAGAGCGACTCCGTGCTGCTCTAATACTTCCTGCGCACGCTGCAGACGGCGCATCCATAATTCGTGCTTCCTGTTGGGGTATGTTGGTCCCATCGTCGGAGACCCCAACGTTGGAGAGGTGGCTCCCGACTTGAGGCTGTTCGACTTAGTCTTTGCGAACGCGGGCGGCTGAGGACCGGCAGACGGTGGGAGGGCTTCAAAGTCGATGTCATCGTTATTTGACAGTCTCTGCCGATTGAGCGTCCGCGGGCTGAGGCTCCGGGCCCCGGACGGGGTGTCCCTGCGGCGCGGAGGTGGGGGCGGTGGTGGGACTTTGAATGCTTTGCTCATGTCCTCTGGGGTAGTCGACGCTGGTATCTTTGCTGTTTTGGGTAAGCTGCTGGTGCTACCAACCGTCTGTTGCGATGCGTTGTGTATTTGCGACAGCGGATGAGGGGCGGATCGGTCAGCGGACGGCTTTCTCGACCGCGGTGCAGGCGGAGGCGGAGCAGAACCGCCATTAGACCCCAGAGTAGGCACCTTCGTGTCTGAAGGAGCACCGCGAAGGGCTGCTGGCTTGACTGGACGAGGCGGTGGAGGTTTGCGAATAGCAAGATCCGACGTGCTCGCACTTGAGGTAGGTTTTGGCCTTGCCTTGAGTTGGGCAAGCGCAGCCGCGTCGTCCAGATTCGCCTGTTCCGGCTCGTCCGAGAAGTCAATCAGATCGCCCATGACGGGCCCAACTGTCTTGATCTCGCCGCGTGGTGGCAGACCAGGCCTGTTTGCCGGCTCGTCGCTCTTGTCCTGAAGTCGGATTGTTGGGGCCTTCTGGCGAGCGGTGCCCTCGAATGATGAATCAAAGTAGCCGCTCTGTTCAGGAGTCGTGACATCACGGATAAACACTGCAATGATTCGTCCTGGATGGGTCTCGACCAGCTCAGTGTAGACTTCCAGATCAGCCTCGCCGCTGTCGCCCACCAACAGGAACTTCCGCTCAGGGAAATCCTTCATCAGCCTCGTAAGTGTGCTCTTCTTCCTTTCGGCCACCGGCTCGAAGATGCCCTGGAGCATACCGCTATACTGTTTGAGATGGAGAGACCCAGGAGGCAAGCCGGCAATCATAAAGTAGCTTGCCAAAACTGGGAACAACTGCCATGGGCTGTTGGAGCAGTAGTGTATGCTGACGCCCATCGCGTGCAGCTCGTTGTACCACTCCTTGACGCCCTCGACCGTCAAGTCCTTCAGCTCGCGGATGAACGTATTGCGGAAGATCTCCTTCGCGCCGCCAGAGATATTGGACCTCTTGATGGTGTCGTCGATATCGCTAATCAGACTAACGCCCCTTGGTTCAATGATCTTGACTTCTTGAACTGCCGACAGGCTTTGGTTGGCTAGGACTCGGACATGTGTCGGAACGAAATCCAAGGCGGCTCGTATGACAAAGTGGCCGGCATCATTGGTCTGCACCGTCCGCGAAGCCGACTTCTCATCGTTGTAGAAGAATATGGTGATGGGAAGCTGGATCAGGGGTGTCGTCATGAATGGCGCTATCCTAGCCATGAGGTTCGCGTTTGCGACGGATAATTCAGCCTCCGACAGCTCGTTGCCGTTCGTGTACTGCCTAGTTGGCATCTTGGGCGACCCCGGGGCTGTCATGGGCGTCCGGGTGCCACTGCGGGATCTTGACCTCGCGGGATATATGCTACCGGCATCATCGTCGTCCTCCTCTCGTGCCGCTTCGCTGAAGCCACCGCGATTTGCCACGCGCCTCTCCTCCTGGCCCCTTTTCTCGATCTCTGCCGCTTCTTTCGCAATCTTCTCCTGCTCCCTCCTCTCTTCGTGGGACTGGTGAAGCGCCCCTAGCGAATCCGAGGGAGGCGCATCCTGCCTGGGTGCGGGGATGCCGCTCAACTGGCGCGCGAGCCCAATGAGAATCCGATTGCGTCTAGTCATGGGCCCTTTGTGCGGCGAGTAAACCCATCCTCTAACGTCGATATCCACGATTGCCCTCTCGTCTTCGTTGCGCTCCCACTCTTGCCTCCAGTAATCCGAATCTCTAATGGCCCCGTGTGGTTCATTTGAGATGTACTCGTTGTCGTCGCCCCAATCTTGCTTGGTGTGTCGTTTCGCGTAGGACGGAAAGATGACCATCTGATCGTCGCCTTGCACCGTAATGGCAACATCCGGGAATGATCCGGGGATCGTCGTCCTCGGCATGCCGTCGTCTGCTTCAAGCGACCTCACTCGCGTCTGCGCATATCCTTCTCTTATTTCGTTCATCGCAACTGCACCGGCGCGGTACATGCTGCCTGCCTTTGCAGCCAGCCATTTCCGACGGAATCCTCGCTCGCCTTGTGCCGGCTCACCCTCTGGCGCCGCGCCATATCCGTAGCCGTTCCCGTCCCCATTGCGGCTGGAGTTGGCCGCAGCTCCTCCTCCTCCTCCGTTGCCTGTGTAGTCTGACCAAGTGGGCATCTTTTTGCCTGGGCGTCCTGCTCTCGCATGCCTCGCCGGCCTCGCTGGGGGTGGGCCCAAGAGCAGCCGGCGACTTTGCCGCCTGACTACGTCGACGAGCCGCGACTGCTCGTTCCGCTTGCGCTGGCGCTCAAGAATCAACCGGTATATGCGGGACTGGAAGCGATGCTTGAGCTGCGGAAGGGTGTCGAGCCGGAAGTTGAGCACGCGCTCGCGATATCGATCTCGGACGGTTCGCGGGAAGAGGTATCGTAGTAGACTGAGTCGATTATGAGGATGCGGATGCGGGGGTCCAAATCGCCTGAAGGGCCTGAAGGGAGCCAGCTTGATCGTTGTAGGTGCCTTGGACAAGATTCCAAGACGGGCGCGATGGGGTGCGGGACGGCCCTGGTTTTGTTCGTAATGCAGGAAGGGTCCCTCCGCGTCGTCTGTTCTCCGGAGGCGGCAGGTCGTGGGCTTAGCGGCGTCGATTACTCGTCCGCGGCTCAACGAGGCAGACCAGAAGTGCACGAGGCTGCGCAGGCGACAGCGTCTTCTGACCCCCACGCTCTACAGCTGATGAAGAAGCGGCAGAGAATGATGGAAGCACATGATCTGGGCGACGGGTTTGGGAGGCGGAATCGGCGGTCGAGGGGTTGAGGCAGAGCAGCGGGAGCACGCGGGTAGGGAGAGATGAGCTAGGAGCTCGTGACGACGGGCGGGCGAAGCTTTAGGTTGTCTCTGGTCTCAGAAGCTGCCGGTGCCGGGTCGGGGTGTCTCGATTTCCAGATGCGACCAAGTGCCAGAAATGCATGGAATATTATGCAGGCGGCGTAAGACAGCGGCGCCTCCTCCTCCTCAGCGAGCACCTCAGCTTATTGCCCGCTGAATGAGGTCCACGTCCAAGCGAAACGAGATGTTACGTCATCCTTTAAGCTTGCCGAGCTCCCGCTGAAGCTTCCAATGCGCTGCGTGAGGTGCCCTGTGCTGCGATCGTCCTCAGCGCTGGTTCTGGCCGAGGCCCACTGAAAAAAGGACGCTGCAAATGTAACGTGCCTGGGCCAGACCAGAGTCCATCAACTGACGCTCCGGCGCTGGACACGTGAGGGCCTGTCAACTCGCTCGATGTAACTGAACTGTCGCATTTCGGTCCTTTTGCTGGCGCATTTCCCCATGATCCATGATGGACGAAACTCCGTGCCAAGAAAGAATTAGATGGTATTTCAACATGGTATTTTGGTCTAAACTTTTCCCTCCGTTATGCCCACCGACGCCTACCTCTTTCCACGGGCCATCTTCGCCCTCATTCTGCCGTTCTTTGGGACCTTCTTCTTCTTGAGGTTCAGCACCGCGCCTTGTCCAGCACGCTCCGCCTTGCCCTTCTTCCATACATGGCCCTCGCTCCTCGTGGCCTTGGCGTCGAGCTGCTTTCTGGCCTTGTTGCTCATCTTCACCTTCTTCTTGCCAGGGCCGCCCTCGCCGTTGAGCTCGGCCCGGCCCGCGTCCTTGGCCTTCTTCTTGTCCTGCTCCGTCTCGAACCATGTCCTCTTCGGCCTGGACTTGATCTCAGCCTCGTGCTCGAGGATGTTCTCTCCCTTCCTGACCTGCATCTCGGCCTGCGCGAACTGCTTCTCTTGCTTCTCCTCGACGATGATCTCCTCAATCTCATCTTCCATCTCGTCGACCTGGGCTTGCCACTTGTCTGCTTCCGCAGGCTCGATGACACGGCTCATGATCTTGGCTCCTTGGGACTTGCCCGCCTTGACCGCGGCCTTGACGACCTTGCGGTCCGGCTCGGCAGCCAGAGTGACGGCGGTACCGCTTCTGCCGGCACGCGCAGTACGACCGACTCTGTGCACGTAAATCTCTAGCTTCTGGGGCGCCTCGTAGTTGATGACGGTGTCAACGCCCTTGATGTCGAGACCACGAGACGCAAGATCGGTGGCCAAGAGGTAGTTCACCTTGCCGTCACGGAAGTTCTCTACACTGGCAATTCTCTGCAAGGTTGTTAGTGACATTCTCATCGAGTTATAAGAGAGGTGCTTACCTGAGCCTGGTTCATGCTACCGTGGAGCTCGGCGCAAGACATGCCCAGCATACCAAAGATGATTCTTGCCCTGTGAGCCTCCTTCTTTTGGCGGAAGAAAATGATGACCCTCTCGGTGTGCATTGTCTTGCAGATGTGGATCAAGTAGCCCATGCGCTTCTCCTCACGGCCGGGACGCAGGCGGATGAACTCTTGCACCAGGGTGCCGACTGTCTTCTTCTGGGAATCCACCATGACCCTGGCGGGCTTGTTCATGCCGACGCGGACCAGGCGGTCGACGGACGATGTCATGGTGGCAGAGAACAACATGGTCTGTCTTGACTTGGGAAGTGTGGTGAGAATCTCGTTCAGTTCGTCGGCGAAACCGTCTTCGAGCATACGATCGGCCTCATCAAGCACCAGAATCTCTACCGTGTCGACGTTAAAGCTTGCAGAGTTTCTCATGTGATCGATGAAACGACCGGGAGTGGCAATAATGACATCCGGCCGTAATCTGAGCTCGACCTCTTGCTGCTTCAGACTGAGACCACCAACAGCCAGGGTGAACTTGATGTCCGTGTAGGCTGCCAGCTTGGTAGCGACGGCGTGGCACTGGATAGCCAACTCACGGGTAGGGGTGAGGATGACGACACGGCTGGTGGGCACCTTCTTGGGCCTGTAGAGGAGACGCTCGAGAATAGGAACCACGAAGGCGGCCGTCTTTCCGGAACCAGTGACTGCACCACCGACGACGTCCTTGCCCATCAAAGCGATAGGCACGGTCTTGGCCTGAATGGGAGTGGGCTTGGAGAAGCCAACGGCGGCAAGACCTCTGAGAAGGGGACGCGACAGAGACATGCCCTGGAATGATGAAGCGATATCCTTCTTGCCGGGCTGTGCGGGCTCCTCTGGCGCGAAGAAGGCATCGCGCTTGGCTTGTTCCTCTGCATCCTCCTCTTCGTCGTCTGAATCGTCGCGAGCGTCGTCGGGGTGGTCTACGGGTGTCGCAACAGAGTCGTTGTCTGATGCAGCAGCGTCCTCATCTTCTGCGTCTTCCGCGTCGGGGATCTCCTCGTCGGCTGATCCCTCGTTCTCAGGGTCAACACCCATACCGAAGGCGTCGTCGGCGAGCACTCCGTCTTCATCGTCGTCGAGGTCGATATCCATGTCGTTCTCTACCTCCTCGTCGTCGCCAGCCTCCTCCTCTACGGCGGCCTCGGGCTCCTCGTTGCCGGTCTTCTTCGCGCGCCTCCTGCGGATGATCTCGTCCAAATCGACGCCAACCGGGTCCTGGTTCTTCATGGACTTCTTTGCGCCGTCGAAGCCCCAGCCCTCGAACTCATCGTCGCCAAATTCGACAGCGCCGTCTTGGGCAAACTCGAAATCGGAGTCCATGGCACCGTCATCGTCTTCATTCTTGCCCCAGATGCCTTCGCGCTCTTCCTCCTCCTCTTCCTCACCCTTCTTAGACTTCTTCGACTTCTTGGCGGTCTTCACCTTCTTCTTCGGGGGCGGCGCAACAGCCTCTTCTTCCTCGACAATGTCCTCGTCATTGTCGGAGATTGTGTGGACAAAGTCGTCGTCGATTGGCTTGCGTTTCTGAGAGGGAGCCATGTTGGGCGGTTGAGAATTGTTGAAAAGCGAATGAACAGTCCCGCGGGGTATCGTCTGCTCTAACACGCTTTCCAATCCCCCAGCTCGATCTTCAGCGCCAGAATTTTTTCTGAGCGGACGGTGGAGCTTGAACTTTTCTGCCGCCAACGGGCCCCACCTTGACTACCTAGGCGGTCAGACGACTCGGTCCCATCCGCCGCGCTGGTCAGTGCGTTACGTGATCGGAGTACGGACACGTGACGGTGTTTGTCATCAGAGAAGGGCCAGGCCGCTAGCCAGTCATTGCCTGTGTTTAGGGGGGACGTGGAAGGTAGGGGCAACTCCCGAGTAATTGCCCCCACCACGGTTGATTGGGCGACCACTTATTGCCAACAATTTTGGCAGCCTTCACGCCGCCGGCGACAAAGCAACGAGATTTAATTTCTGCCACTTCGACACTTGCCTGTCTTGTCCTAAGCCCAACTTCGGTGCTCTAACCACCCACGTCTCCTTTCTCTACGCCTCATCGCGTCTCTGCTTCTCGAGCGTCCTTTCGATTCCCGGTTTTTTGCGCGCGCATTCTTCATCCAAACACACGAAAAATCCCAGAGATCAGACACATACGGTCAAGATGGGCGAATCCAGGTTCGTATCTTTCCACGGCCTTCCATCCCGCGGCGCCCACCACCACCACACGACGGACTCGGCGCGTCGCCGCCTCGACATCGAGCTCTCCCAGCTAACAGAAAAGACTATCCAGACAAGAACTCATCCAGTGGTTGAACCAGCTGCTGTCCCTCAACATCACAAAGGTCGAGCAATGCGGTACGGGGTAAGTGCAGCCCGATACCCCTCCCCCGCCATACAGCGATATGTGGGACCTGGTGATTTTCGTGATGGTGTTGCTAACGCCGGTTTGACTGCAGCGCGGCGCTATGCCAGGTGTTTGACAGCATCTTCATGGACATTCCCATGTCCAGGGTCAAGTTCAACGTCAACAGCGAGTATGCATACATACAGAACTTCAAGGTGTTGCAAAGTGAGTCCAGCCCTCGAACCTGCCTTGCGTTTGGTGCCCAGCGAACCCGACGCTGACAATTGCTCTCTGCAGACACCTTTGCCAGACATCAGATCGACAAGCCCATTCCCGTCGAAGCCCTCGTCAAGTGCAAGATGCAGGACAACCTCGAGTTCCTTCAATGGACCAAGAGATTCTGGGACCTGAACTTCCCCGACCACGACTACGATGCCGTCGCCCGTCGAAAGGGCGCTCCCGTGTCCGGCGGTGGCGGTGCCGCCCCCCGCGCCGCTCCTGCTGCCGGTGCTGCCAGACGAGGAGGCACGACCCCCTCGGGCGGTCCGCGCGTGGCCAAGGCGGCCGGCCCCGGCAGCGCCGCCCTGCAGCAGGAGAATGCCACCCTCAAGGAGACTGTCGTCGGCCTGGAGCGTGAGCGTGACTTCTACTTCAGCAAGCTCCGCGACATTGAGCTTCTCGTGCAGCAAGCCGTCGAGGAGGACCCCGAGCTGGAGAAGCAGGAGGACGGTCTCGTCAAGCAGATCCAAACGATTCTGTACTCGACAGAGGAGGGCTTCGAGATCCCCGCCGAGGGCGAGGCTGCCGACGATCAGGAGACCTTTTAGGCGGGTGGTGCCATGGACCAAGGTGTGAGGAGGGCGCGGGCATACCCAAGACTATTGGATGGGCATGCAGATTGGGGTTTAAGCAAAAGCACATGGGTTTGGCTGTAGTACAAATACCCTGAGGCACGTAATAATCGAACACTGGCGATGAGGCTGAGCAGCACTCGGACGGCGTTGGCAGCCTGGAATAGGGTCGGCCGGCTGGTCAGAGCTTGCGGCGCTCTTGTCCCAGCATGAGCAGTCATGATAGAATCAAAACTTTTTGGTCTGGGAACCCCGAGTCATTTATGTGGGCGCTGTGTGAGTGAGAGCGAGGCACGTCTGGTCCCGGACCACGCGTCCGAGACGGCTCAGACGATTCGTATGGGGTATTTTGGTTCGGTACAGTAGTCTGTCTGGGCTGACAGTGATCCTCTCAAGTTTCAATCTACTAGTCGTCGGAGAGTTGAGGCTTATGCATGAACATGACTACTGCATTTCGGATGAATATTCTGGAAGGCTTCTTCTCGCGCTGTCACTCACTCAGTTCAGTCGATCTAGTGTGGAAATACGGATAATGGCAGTTGTCATGACAGAGAAGACGGTGTGCCTGCGGTGAGAAGACACAGCGTCGTATCCATCTCAGTCGGGATCTTCAGGCAGTGACAATCACTCGGGCTTCGGTGTCTCTCTTTGGCCCTCGTCATGAGCCCAAGCCCAGGCCCTTCCTGATGAGGTGTCCCAGATATGCGGTCATTCCTGCGGCAGGCTCCAGTTTAGTGGTTCCATGCAGGCGCCACAGGCGTCAAACAGCGCACACGACCACCAGCCTTCCCCCTCAGGCTGCTATCTTTCAGACCCTGGCACGCCCAGGAACCCAGGAACCTGCCACTCAACAGTGGGCTATTCGTCGTTTTTTAAGGAACCGAGCACCTGCGTCTCGCGCCCGGCTGCAGCACACCTCGCTGGAGCATTGCATACGTTCGCTGCGCTGCTGCTCACCGGACTGGACTGGAACGTGAACCTTGATTGCATCTCCCCGGGACCTGACGCAAGCAACGAACCAAATCCGTCCTTCAACAACATTGATTTTTACCAGCACGACGACGCACTCGACAACGTTTACGATTGTGTTTCATTTACGAATTATCCACATCATCCCTTCGACGACGCCATTGCGACTGCTAGCAAGCAACAACCACCCACGCCATCCGACTAAGCCACTTACACTCCCACCCGACGAAGCGAGCGAGCGAACCATCACCGCAAGCCAGCCCAGCTCAGCTCATCCGAGCCCAAGCTCGTCCAAACCCGATCAACGTCCCATCATCTCCAATCGTCGAAAGAACCAAAGAAAAAAACCTTCCCATCCGTTCACAACAACCGCCGTCACAATGGCTCCCCCGGCCGAGATCTCCATCCCCTCGACCATCCTCTCGACCGGCGAAGCGAAGCCCTACACCCTCTACAACATCACCCTCCGCCTGCCCCTGCGCTCCTTCGTCGTCCAGAAGCGATACTCCGACTTCGCCACCCTCCACCAGTCCCTCTCCGAACAGGTCGGCGCCCCGCCCCCGAAGCCGCTGCCCGGCAAGTCCTGGTTCAAGTCCACCGTCTCCTCCCCGGACCTGACGGAGCAGCGCCGCCAGGGCCTCGAGGCCTACCTCCGCGCCATCGCCGAGTCCCCCGACCGCCGCTGGCGCGACACCTCCGCCTGGCGCTCCTTCCTCAACCTCCCCAGCACCGGCGGCGGCGGCAGCACGAGCAACTCCGCCGCGAGCGCCCACGGCCTGATCACGAGCGGCCGCGCAGGCGCCGCGGACCCGACGACCTGGCTCGACCTGCACCGCGAGATGAAGAGCAACCTCCACGAGGCGCGGCTGAGCCTGTCGCGCAGGGACGCAGCGGCAGAGAACAACAATAGCACCGCGGCGGCGGAGGCCGGCGCCGCGGCGAAGAGGGCGCTCGTCAAGGCGGGCACGCTGATCGGGAACCTCACCGCGGGGCTGCGCACGATGCAGGAGAAGGGCTCCCTCGGCGACGGCGAGCTGCGCAGGCGGCGCGACCTGCTGTCCTCGGCGCGGGTCGACAGGGAGGGCCTGGAGCGGCTGAGCAACAGCATGTCGCAGAACGGCCGGGCCGCCAGGGAAGGGTGGGCCTCGTCGGGGGACAAGGCGGCGCTGCTGGGAGGGGCTGCCGGCAGCAGCAGCGGGGCGCGGACCGGCGGGCGGGTTCTCGGCGCGCCGCTGCCCGAGACGGAGCGCACGCGGGAGCTGGACAACGACGGCGTCGTGCTGCTGCAGCGGCAGATGATGAGCGAGCAGGACGAGCAGGTGAACACGCTCGCGGCGATCGTGCGGCGGCAGAAGGAGATGGGCCTGCAGATCAACGACGAGGTGGAGGCGCAGACCAAGATGCTCGACCGGGTCAACGAGGACGCCGACCGCGTCGGCGGCAAGATCAAGGTCGCGAACCGGCGCATCGGCAAGTTCTGACTGCGGCGCGCCGTCGGGGTCGTCGCGCGGGTCGTCATATCGGCGATGGAGGTCGTCGTCTGGCTGCTTCGGATCGCGGGCGCGGTCTGGGATGCTTTTGCGTGGTGTATGGAGTTGGGCTCTCTTCTTCTCGTTGCAAGGAACGCATGACTGACCGGGGGAAATTTTGTTCTTACTACGGCATTTTAACTTGCAACACAATTAGCGACAGGTTTTAGGTTGTCGCCCATGATCGCCTTCACCAACTCCTGTTTGTCTTTTTTTTCTTCTTCTTACGCAAAGGCATGACGGAAGCGGGCTGGGAAAGGGGGAACTCAGATTGTGCTACGGCGAGCCCGTTCTGGATGGGTTAACGAGAGATGGGAAATTCTGAGATGCGTTTAGATGCGCGTATATAATCACGACGGAGGAAATGAGATTGGACAGTGTGATAGGAATGAATACCAAGGCTGCTTTGGCGTTTACTAGTGGTCCTGGGTGCCTTTGGTGAGGAGGTGATTATGGTAGTGAGACGAAGCTGCTGGCAAGTGCCTAACGTCTCAAGGCTGAGAAGTGCGATCTACGTATAAATATATATGAGAAGTCCGGCTTTTTGATTTGCGCCTACCACCAATACTTGGTCTTGATAGCGCTGAGTGGTTTGAGTGCTGCCGTAACCGTGTTGCGGAATTGCGAAATACGCAAGAGAAGGGCGTCGTGTGACCGATCTTCGGTTGAGCCTGCGGTGTACAACGTCATGGTAATCAACACGAGTATTGGATGCGAATAGCCTCACGATAGTAGTGGCGGACCACAGCTGGGTGATAGACAGCGACAACTGAACATCCATGAGAGGCGTGTCAAGCGAATAGACCAGCCAAGCAGAGCTTTACATACCAAAACACTGCAGCAATCCGCATCATTGCGGTAATTCCAACCAGCTGAGTTCGTTCACTGCATTTATAGATCATTACTTCCTACTCAGCCTAGAACTGTGGCAGGTGGCTTGTACTGAATTGGGTTTCAACCGTAAGTAAGCGAGTGGTTCGGCGACGTCTGGGGCAGTCCCTGCTTTTGATCTTGTCTGTTTTCCCAGGGCCGCGGTTAGATTGCCGCAATGAGGTTGTGTTCACCAGAAAGACAACGTTGTACTTGGATGTCTTGATGTTCGGTATATTATGCTCGAGAGACCAAATCATGGCTTTCGTCTCCCAATACCACGGTCGCACTCACTAACACGAGTTTGTGAGATGCCCAAGACTGAAGCGTCCTTCCACCTGCCACGGTCACCACCAAGCTGATGCTCGGCATCAACTCGGAGCTAATGTGTCAAGTCATCCCAAGACTGCGGGATGCAAGGAGAGCCGCATGACGGGAATTGTTGACACTGGACGCGACGGAGTGTGGCCGCGGACCGTTCCTCATGCACATGCAGACGGTGCTTATTGGGTTGACCCCTGCCCATGGGGTTGCATGCATGTAGCGCTTGTCACATCGCTCTCTCTTCTTTCAAAATTCATTTCTCGAGGGGAGAAGAAGAAAGTTGAAGCGCCGCCCTAGCCTCGACGCTACGTTTGATCGTAACGATGCCTTGGATGTTGGCAGTGGTGATCATGTCCGAGGCCCTGGCAGTTTGGTGACCACCCCGGAATACTGACGTCTTCTCCGCCGTCGTCACCGCAAAACACCGGTTTTGCCCTCGACCCGGAACGTCGAAAGCGTTGCCGGCCGGCAGGCTCCAGTCGTTCCAGAAACGTTCAAGCGTGGGCGTGAGCGGCGCCCACATGGTGACATCTGATACGTCACTCGAGCTCGTGGTGCAAGGGACTTCCCGCGGTTGCCGGGCAACGAGACCGTTTGGGTGGGAAGAGCGAGGGACAAAGCTCCACCGTCCGGCTTGCGCACCGCAACGGTTGGCGGTCGAGAGTGTGAAAGAAGAGTTGAGACAAAGTCACAGTTGGCGCCCAACGAGTCCGACGGTAGCGATTGTGGCCCCCATTGTGACCGTCGCTGTTGCATTCGCAATCGCAATCTTAACCGATCACCCGCAGGATTCGAGGTTCGTCTTGAAGGAACGTCCCAGACATCTGGTAGGGACGGAAGGAAGAGGGCCTCGCCCTTCGCAACGGGGCACTGGCGGAGGCCGCGAGCGAAGCGTTCCACGCCAGCTGGCGTATGGCCTTTTCCTCATGAGGCATTGCTGAACAATGCTGGCGCCGACGCCTCCCGGGGAGGATAGCCTCAGACTCCGCGATTCGCTGCCGGGAGTGGATCTCAACCCCAGCGAGGCACCGCTTCAGGACCACAGGCGAGTGTGCCAAGGGCCTCTCATAGGCAGGAGATTGAGCAATTTCTTGGGATTGGGCCGCCGGCCAGAAGTCTGCAGAAGTCTGCTCGAAAGCGAGAGCGGGGAGAGGGGTTCTTTGGCTGCGGTGTTTGCTTGACGATGGGCGGTGGACATGGCAACGGGGGGAGTTTGTTTTGGCGATCTGCTGGTGGTGAGTGGTCGAGGGTTTCGATATGCTTTGTGGCCTCTTCCAGTTGGACGATGGGCGGTGTGTATGTTCATATTTGCATGGCAGCAGCTTTAGGCATCTGCAGTCGTAAGCAGTCAGGAACCAGTGGCCATCGCGATGACGGCCAAACCACTCGATCGTGGAAGGTGGGATGAACAGTTGCCGGGATGAGGGGAGTAACACGATGCGAACTGAAGGCATCATGGGCAGTGGCATGAGTCGGGGGCGGAGGTTGGAGCTCGGTCATCCGCCTGTTTGGCTTTTTTCAGGGTCTTGCCGGCGCAGGGAACATCCTCTGAGCGAAAGAGGCAGAGGCCGTGGCTGGGACCCAATGCAAGATGGCAGTCTTCTGCCGTGCGACTCTTCAACGGTCTTGCGTCTTGTTGCTGTTGAATGCTGCCGGATGATAACGGCCCCCAGGCGATGCATGCAGACGCAACGAACACAATATCAGAAGCAGAAGCAGACTTTGAGGCTAACCTCGGACTGTAAGAAGGCCCAGCTGGTGACAGCACCTGCCATTTGGTAACCTAAGAAAGCGCTGATGTCTATCAAATGTCACCATCCTTCGCTTAGCCGGCTGATGCGGTTGACGGGGAGGTCAGTGAACTCCAGGTGGGTCCCTGCCCACTGGAGCAACAACGTTCAGTGGGCTGACGGTGGGAGAACAGCCACTGAGACTGCGCAGCCTGTCGCTAGCGCCCAGTCACACCCCCCAAGAACTGAGGTCCCCCTCCTCGCCTCAGTGAGGCCAGACCTGTCCAATTGCCATGAGAAATTCCCAAAGTAAACACAAAAGAATTCCTCCCCCTTCCCGCTTGCCTCTTCTCGTCACATCTTCCCTCAACACCTCGCCCAAAATCGACCTCCACCAAGAGCGGTTCTCGTGATACCATCCCGATCCGTCCCTCGACCTGCCCTACTAACCGGCAGGTCGATTCCGACAACAACAATTCTGTCTCATTGCCCCGCGATCGGACGCAATCCAGCCAGCTAAGCACCACCGCCAGACGAACAAAAAAAAAAAAAAAAAGCGCGAGGCCGGAGCGACAGCCCAGCAGCTGCAACCACACTGTCAATCGACAAAATCCTCGATACCCGCTCCGTCGCTTTGACATCCGTCTTTGCCCGTCCTCTATTCTGGGTTTTTGGCGTTTGTTTTTGCTTTCTTGCTGCTTGTGAGTCCGAACCCTCCCAAGCCAGGCCATGATCTTCCTGTTCCTCCCGACTTTTTTTTTCTGGTCCCTCCATCACCACATGCCAACCGCTCCTCTACTGCTGGACAAAATGCTCATGACCTCTATGCAGACGCTTCACGACTTAACGATTGCCAATGGCCCTACAAAGATACCACTAGAGCTCTTTATTTCACCCCGAGACTGAGTCTCATTCGAGCTGTAAAGCTCGATCCGACCAGCTACTCCAGCTAACCGACCTCAACCGCAAGTGCTGAGGTCTCCACGACATGAGCGGACCTCCTCCGCCACCGCCTCACGGCGAGAATCCCAAGACCACCGCCGGCTCTCCCCCGCCTGGCGCTGGCTTGGGGCCAGGCAATTACGACATATTCGTCATTCCCCAGCGCGATAAGGGCGGCGGCTTCATCTACCTCCCGTCCCTTGCGCCCAATGGCCCCAGCTTCGCAGCCGGCTTTGCCTGCGCCCTGGTCATGGTCGTCATGTTCCAGAGCATGGCCCCCGCCTTTCGCACATGGTGGGGAACCTACCAGGGCATGGGAAACATGGGAATGTCGCTCCTCGTCATCGCCGTCGGTGTAGGAGCATGGGCATGGGGCAAGTCGCAAGCCCAGCCGTCTGCCTCAAACGGCAACGGCCCCAACGGCGGTTGGCGTACAGGTCCGGGAGGATATGGTTCTTACGCGGGCAGCGGCAACTTCGCCAACGGCTTCCCCGGAACCGGTGCTCCACCTCCCCCTCCACCTCATGGCACTCCCCCTCACGGCAGCCAAAATACCGGTCATTCGAGCGGTTCCAGCTACGGGTCGGGAAATGGGGGGCCTAGGTCTTCCTGGCAAGAACGACCACAAGGGCCTCCTCCTCCGCCACCCCGTCAGCCAGAGCCCGAGCCAGAGCCCGAGCCTGAACCCGAACCAGAGCCTCGCAAGCCGGATCCTCCTCCAAAGGCGAGGCCTGAACCAAAACCCGAACCTAAACCGGAGCCCAAACCAGAGCCCAAACCGGAGCCCAAGCCGGAACCCAAACCTGAGCCGAAGCCAGAGCCGAAGCCTGAACCCAAGACTTCACCACAGAAACCGGCACAGAAATCCCAATGGGAGAAGGCTAGAGAGGAGACGAGAAAGCGCGAGGAAGAGCGCAAGGCCAAGGAAGAGGAGGAGAGACGCAAGGCCGAGACGGCCCGCAAGCTGAGAGAGTTCCGGGAAAGAGAAGCCCGTGAACGTGCCCGGCGAGACAGAGAGGAGCGTGAGAGACGGGAGAAGATCGAGCAAGACATTCGCGAAAAGGAGGAACTCAAGCAGAAGCTGGAGATTGAGCGACAGGAGAGGGAAAAGCTCCAACGCGAAAAGGAAAAGGCGGAGCAGGAGGCCAAGGAGGCCAAGGAGCGCGCCGAGAAGGCGGCCAAGGAACGCGAAGCCCAGGTCAACAAGGAGCGTGCAGACAAGGAACGTGAGGAGGCGCGCAAGAAAGAGGCGGCCGAAGCTGCTGCCCGCAAGGCCCGCGTCGAGGCACAGCTCGAAGCCTTTCGGAAAGCTAAGCGGGAGCGTGAAGCTGCCGAGAAGGCCAAGAAGGATCGTGAAGAAGCAGAGAAGAAGAAAGCGGAGGAGGAAGCTGCCCGCCGGGCCAAGGAGGAGGCGGAGCGCATCGCAAGGGAAGAGGCGGAACGAAAGGCAGAGGCTGAACGAAAGGCAGAGGCGGAAAGAAGGGCAGAGGCCGAACGAAAGGCCGAAGCAGAGCGCAAGGCCCAAGAAGCAGCAGAGGAGGCCGCGAGAAACACTCGCAAGAGTGGCTCTTACGCCTTCTCGTCGGTCGGTGAGAAGACAAGTATGTGGCCCAACGGCCGACCTCCCGCTCCCCCCACCTCCCCATCCGTGGCTTCGTCGCAGCCGTCGAGACCTCCCCCGTCCGCCGCGTCGTCTGCTCCCCCAAGACCTCCCCCGTCTGCGTCTTCTTCTGCTCCCCCAAGACCCCCTCCATCTGCCAGCTCTGTGCCACCAAGACCCGCGCCTTCTGCGACATCTTCGAACTCGAGACCAGCGCCTTCTGCGACGTCCTCGAACACATCGAGACCAGCGCCTTCGACAGCATCCTCGAACACGGCGAGACAGCCCCCGAGGCCGTCAGCACGAACAGAGCGAACCGTCGACGAAGAGCAATACTCGTACCGACCATACGATAAGCCGAAGCACAAGCCGGCATCTTCCATCGGCTCCGAGTCATCATGGGCCCCGTCGGCCACGACTACGCGAACGACACCGCCGCCTAGCATGCGTGCTCCGTACACGACGAAAGACCCCGACAAGATTGTCATCAGGGCGGTCTATCTGTTCATGAATCAGTTTGCCAAGACCCCAGCCAGCCAGCTCGTGTCGGGGTTTGGCACAGTGACAGATGGACTTATCCTGCGGATAACGACCGAAGGCCTCTTCATCGACGACGATGTCCGCGGCGTCCCGCAGCGCGAGTGGGACGTCAAGGCCTGGACGTTAAAGCTGGTCGAGGTATGGTGCCCCCCGCACTGCTTGAATTCCGCTGCTGCTGCTTCTACCCCGTCGAATTCTGCAAACCATCCCTCTGGCTTGTTTCAAAAAATGGCGAATCAGCGAGCGCGTACGGCGGATAGAGGCGCCACCAAAATGCTCACGGGAGACGAAGCTGATGCCTACCTGACCGAAATGTTGCGTGCTTGCAAGAATTGCTGCCGTCTTGGCTTGTGCGACACAAAGTTCAAAGATACTAACATCCCATCTTCGACCGGGCAGACTGGGGAGTGGAGACACAAGAGCCTCCACGTCCTGCGCGCAACTATCCGAGATCAAGAAGGCAAGCGTTACATGTTTGTCCTGGACGAAGAGGAGGCCTGGAAGGTCGCCGTCGGCGTGCAGAGGCTGCGCAAGGGCACCCAGGTGCGCTCGCTGGGCGTCAGCGGCATGTCTGCGTCTGACGCCAGAGGCACACTCGAGACCCTCGGCTGGGGTTAAAAGCTTGCTGCCGACTTTTGCAGCTTCAATTGGTCGATATCTTGTCGTCGATAATATCTAAACGGCTGAGAGGATGACGGGCAGGCAGACTGCTATTTATGAGGCATCGAAGGAAAGACGCGGGACGTGCCGGATGAGCATTTCAGTTTGGACGTGGAATTCGGTTGCATAGCAGAGCGAGGGTGGCACATTCCAGGGAGACTGGATCAAAACATGGCAATGATTTCTACAGCATCGGTGGGCCGGCTTGGTCCACCTAGGATACCTCCAGCTTTCGGACTTCATCACCAGTTTGACGTCTCAATGGGTCGTCTGCGGGTGGTGATGGTTTGGTTAATGATGATACGATTTTACACATTTTGCGCGGTGTTGTCCAGCCACTCGACTTTGCAGATTAAGCTATGGTTGCCAACCAGGCAACCCCAGCGTTGGAGTCGTTCTCCGATGGGGTCATCCTTGTCGGGCTTATCACCCTCGACATCGTTTGGTCAGCACTGTGATTGCTAACCAGCGTTTGTTTACTCTAGTGCCTACTAAATGGACCCTGAGAAAACCCTCTAATCCAGCACTGACGTCGTCGTTCGTCTTATCGAAACGGAGGTCAGTGTTATCACCACGTCTTATCTGCAAGAAGAGGTTTGTCAATGATCGGTGAGGGCCTCCGGGCGAAGGGCCTTGGCCCCCACTTGGAGTATCTCCCGAGGTGAAGAGGGAAAGACCTCGTATCCTCCAACTTTGTAATTCATCCGACAAATGTTCGTGGAGACCTGGTGGTCAGCATCCATCGGGCGTGGTTATTATAAGTCCGCGCGGTTCATGAGGCAGAAGCTGACGCAGTAACAGGCAAGGTACTTTTTTGTCGATGACGGAAGTACCATAGAGTTTACCGTGCCGTTGGATAGGCACGTTGACAGGTCCGGTCCGCGTGTGGGGGAACCGTCTGCTTGGGACGGCGAATGCCCGTTGGATCTTGCACCCCGTGGTGATGGACTGTAAACTGGTTCACACCCGACACCTCTAATTCAAAATCTTGCAATGTCATCTCTTGGCCATAAAGATGTCGTCTTCACAGTTGTCTCTCGATGTCATCTCGTTCGGCATTTACTTGTCGGCAAATTCCCGCTCGTCCAATCTGCCGGGCCCCCGGCAAACAGCTGCCCCCGGTCCATTCCCGACATCGGCCGGAGACCTCGACGCCGCGATAACACTTCCTCCCCCCGTCCCAAAAGTACCCCCTCCATTGAATGACCAAGAGAAACATTCTTCACCGAAAGAAAAACGGGTCCGGCCTCTGCTTAGTCGGCAGACCCCCGCTCGACTACCGGGAGGCATCAAAGCTAGCGATGCAACTGAGGAGTCCCGCGATAAGCCAACCCCCGGCGGCCGCCCCATGCAGAGAGAGATGATTGCATATTGCTTATGGCAGAGGTCCTGATTCTAAGGAATAAGCAGCGCGCACTTATCAGTCAGGGCTACAAGCGTATATCTCAATCGGTTTCCTTTGGAGCAGTGCTCCAATGAGGTTATAAAGATGCTGCCGTCGTTGCATTCCAGGCCGTCCGGCTCACCTCACCAGCCGTGATCTTCTCACCCCTCTCGACAGTCAATGATGAAGGCCTTTGCTTTCCTCACGCTGGCCGGCGCCGCCGTCGCCGACCTCGTGACGACCGGTGCCTCGCTCAAGCTCGACGATGTGTACTACTTCGTCTCCCCCTTCTCCCAGGGCAAACCCTCCAACGCCTCGCTGGACCTCAAGACCCTGCCGCGCGCCTTCGGCTTCACTCCAATCACCGTCGTCGCCGAGGCCGTGGCCTCGCACGACCTGACGAGCCTCTTCAGCAACTGGACAGCCCAGGACGATGTCTGGCAGCCCGCCTTCCTCAACGCCATCTTCCTCGCGGGAGCCGGTCCCAAGTCTAGATACGCTCGCGGCAACACCACATCCGCCGTCCTCCCGCTGTCCAAGCTCGCCTCGATCCCGTCCGGCCCCTACTTCCTCGACACCACCACCGGTGAGGTCCACCAGGCCTTCCGCCTATACCCCGACTTCGCCGGCGCCTTCTCCGAGTCCCTTCTCCAAACGCCCGAGGGCACCTTCCAGACCCTGTCCGCGCAGGTCCCCGCCTCCGCGTCGCTGACCGTCGGCGTCCCCTCGCGGCTGTACTTCACACCCACACCCGAGAAGCCCCTCGCCGGCGTCCGCGTCGGCGTCAAGGACATCTACTCCCTCGCCGGCGTCAAGGGTTCCAACGGCAACCGCGCGTGGTACGGCCTGTACCCGCCCGCCGCTAAGACCGGCATCGCCATCCAGAACCTCATCGACGCCGGCGCCGTCGTCGTCGGCTTCCAGAAGCCCAGCCAGTTCGCCAACGGCGAGACCGCCACCGCCGACTGGGTCGACTACCACGCGCCCTTCAACCCGCGCGGCGACGGCTACAACGACCCCTCGTCGAGCTCCTCGGGCGCCGGCGCGAGCGTCGCCAGCTACGAGTGGCTCGACATCGCCGTCGGCAGCGACACCGGTGGCTCGATCCGCGGGCCGTCGGGCGTGCAGGGCTTGTTCGGCAACCGGCCGTCGCACGATCTCGTGAGCCTGGACGAGGTGATGCCGCTCTCGCCGACGCTGGACACGCCGGGCTTCCTGACGAGGGACCCGCGCATTTGGGACGCGGCGCAGAAGGCGCTCTACAGGGAGAATTACACGTCCTTCGCGGGGGCGGAGGTGGTGTACCCCAAGACGGTGTATACCCTCGGCTTCCCCTCGGACGAGACCCCCGCGGGCCAGATGCTGAACAAGTTCGCGGCGAGCCTGGCGGCGTTCCTGGACACGAACGTGACCGAGTTCAACCTGACTGAGGCGTGGGCTTCGACGGGCCCGGAGAGTGTTAAGGGGTTGAGTCTGACGGAGGTGCTGGGCGCGACGTATGCCACGCTCATCACCAAGGAGCAGACTGCCCTTGTCAGGGACCCGTTTTACGCAGACTATGCTGGTGAGTTTCGGCTATATTCCAAAAGTTGATCATAGTCACTAACACAACGCAGCCGCCCACGACGGCCGCCGCCCCTTCGTCAACCCCGTCCCCCTCGCCCGCTGGGCCTGGGGCGACACGCAGCCCGCCTCCGCGCTCGACGACGCCAAGGCGAACAAGACGCTCTTCATGGACTGGTTCAACACGGCGGTCCTCGCCCCCACCCCCTCCTCGTGCTCCTCTGGGTTCCTGCTCTACGTCGGCAGCGCCGGCAACGCGAGCCCGCGCAACGCGTACCTCGAGGCGCCGAGCACGCCGCCGCTGGGTTTCAGCAACGGCCGGCTGTCCGTGTTCAGCGGCGCGCCGGACCACGTGTTTCCGGTGGGCCAGGTCGGCAGTGTGAGCGCGGTCACGAATCACACGGAGATGCTGCCGGTGACGGTGGACGTTATGGCGGCGAGGGGGTGTGATGGGCTTATTGCGAGGCTGGCGCTGGATCTGGTGGAGGAGGGGTTGGTGGTGGTGCCGCAGGTCGGGGCGGGGTTGGATGGCGGGGAGATTTTGATGAGGAGGGATGTGGAGGAGTGGGTTTAGAGTAATGATAATGTCTTCATATGATTGCCATTGAGAATGGCATTACGAATTCTCAAACTACGACGCTCGTAAATGTCGTTATCAACGTCATCGTTTCGTTAAACTCCCTGTTAGCGCTCACAATAGCTGTTGCTATACAGATTCTAGAGTACCTTACAGTCACTACCAAGGCTCATCAGAGTGTAATTATCATCAGGCTTGGACAGGCCGAATTCCAGGTATGAGCCCCTGGCGAACCATCGGCGAAGAAGTCCGCAAATGCGAAGGCAATCCGCATCTGCGAGCTGCCTTGGTTCTGAACCAATGAGCACCCAGCGAAAATCGGAATGCGCAACTGCGCAGAACACTGCCACCAACCATTGGGCAGTGTTAAGTGAGTAACGTTTTTGCTTGGCGAGGTTCGCCGACGGGATTTTGTTTGAAACACGTTTTCTTGCTCATGCATCAGATTTCCTCTCGATGTTTTGGTAACTTTTCTCCTGACAAACCTCCCTCTTCAAAAAAATCATATCGACAGTCTGCCTAACAAGCATCAATACGTTGAGAAGTCAACACATTGAGTAGTCGAGAGCATGAATGCCTACTCTTCGAGCCTTTCATTCCCGGCCTTGTCAGCAGAGACACGCAGTGGCGTCTGCGAGATGGACGACACGACGCCGGCGTGGACATCCCATTCCACCGAATCCATCGCGATTCCTGGAGACTCTGGAACTATTGTTCCCCTTAAGTATCGACTTCAGGCTGCGATGGTGGAGGAGTTCTTACCATCAAGGCCGATTTCGTGGACGAGAAGGAAATTCTTGCCTCGCGATCAATTGGATACAATTATCAGCCCCAAGGCCATTCGAGAAGAGCTCAGGAGAGGCGCGCCCGGTATCCCCCGTATTTTTCGCGACTTGTACACTGGCGCCATCTGCAATTCAAGGAGTAGAATCTTCGCAATCTTGGTTCTCATCGACCAGTCGTCCATTATCTTAAGATTCATACAAGACGACTTGACCGACTCGATATTACCGGTATCATTACGAGACAATGGGGGCGACACCCACGAAACAGTGCCGTGGATGACTGCCAACATGCCTTGCTTTTCTGGGTTTTCTCGCAATGCTCTCGACGCTTTTCAGTCAAATCAGTGGGCTTTCCTGGCACCTTACTTTGCCCCAGACTCTGCCATGGTTCCAGCGCTTACTCTGGACCCTGATTCGATATTGCCTTTCATCTTCCACCCTGCACTGGAAGGGAACACCCACAGAGGTGGATTTTCAACTGTCTACAAGATCAAAATCCACCAAGCCCATCTTGGGCCTAATATTGAGAAGGTAGTCTCAGGAGTTGAGGATACTTGGGGACTGATTACACTATGCTGACTCCTGTTTTCCTAGGAACAATACTTTGCTTGCAAGGAAATCCTGGTCGCCAACGATGAGGCTTTTGAGTCCGAGGTCGACGCTTTGGAGAAGGTCGCCCGCTTGCAACATCCACATCTCATCAGGGCCATAACTTCAATCAGAAAAGGAAATGAACGATTAATCATATTTCCATGGGCGGCCGGTGGCAATCTTACAGACTTCTGGGCAAACATGGAAGATCACAGCCATCACCCAAGGGCAGAAGCTGCAAAATGGGCGACGCAACAAATGCATGGAATTGCATCCGGATTGAGATATCTAGAAGATCGGGATCACAATTACGACTTATATGGTCGACACGGAGACATAAAGCCCGGGAATTTCCTATGGTTCCGTTCCGACTCGCTCCCTGGAATACTAGTATTATCAGATTTTGGTTTGGGAAAGCTTTACACCAGGCCGTCCAGACCCGAGAGCGATCGGCTCAATGGCTATTCGCCTGACTACTGTCCGCCAGAAGTACAACTAAAGCCAGAAGGTTCACAGGCTTATGATATGTGGTCTCTCGGATGTGTCTATCTTGAGATGATCACATGGGTTTTGAAGGGGAAAAGAGGCGTGGATGCACTATCACTATCTCGGAAATCGACGTTACCGGTGATCAAACACAGGAACCAGTTCCAAAACGCATTTTTCGAAGCCAGTCAAGATCCAGCTCCCGATCGAGTGGTCTTCAAGTTGAAATCAGGAGTTTCCAAAGTAAGCCGTGATGATTCGACGATACTTCCGATCATGATGTTGACTCATATGGCCAGTTCATTAGCCAGCTTCGGGCCGATTCGGTTGCCTCCCCCTTCTTACATCTGTTGGACTTTGTTCAACATCGCATGTTGGAAATGTCACCCGACAAACGCGCCAAGGCCTCGGAAGTCTTTTCGTACTTGGATGTGTTCCTGGCCGATTACGGGAATCACCACGACGGAAGCTTTCCTTCCCGGATCCATGGGTCTTCCTGGATCAACGACGAGGATTGGGACGAGTATGGGGTCAATGATCCTTTGCAGCACAACCTCATCGCTGGAAACATTGACACATATCCTCAAGCATGTTTCTTTGAGCCTCAAAGTACTGTCTTCGACATCCTGGATCTTTGTGACGATGGGTCGCCGGAATTTGACACCTTGCGTTCCGATATCCCCGCAGAACAGCATCAATTTGACCCTGCTCCTCCCCAACCAGGGGATGCTACTGTTGATAGCGGCTACTGGACTTTGCCCACAATTCAAGAAGAGGAAGATACTTCAAAAGACTCTAATGGTTTCCCCCCTAGAGACAACCGAGGTCTAGAAATTACTTCTGCCAGGCCATCGACATCCACCATCCGCTTTCAACCAACCACAGATTCATCATTGCCAGAAGCAACGATTGCCGAAACTTTGCATTGAACTTGTAATCAGGAAAGTTCTCAAAAGTTTCCGCTGTTTCCCTGTCCATTCTATGAACGTGATCCCACAAAGTTCGGCACGAAAGAATGGAGCACATGCATGGGGCCAGGCTGGACCATATCTAGACTGAAGTAAGACATCGCTTGATTAGTCCTATTTTTATCATGATGAAAGAACGATCAACGGCTGACTCGATGACAGGGAGCACATATATCGTCGTCATTGTTTGTCGAAATTTGTCTGCGAACGATGCCATGCAGATTTTCGGACGCAACTGAAACTAGGGGAGCACCAATCGAAGTTCGTCTGCCCCAAATTGTCTGAGCCCGTTAGTTCAAAAATCAACAATCTGAAGAAATGTCGCATTCAAGCACGATTCAAGAACAAGCCGGATGCTGAGAAATGGACGGCTATTTACCGCATATTATTCGATTGCGACCCTCCGATATCTTCTTCCTTGGGCAGGCGTACAATTCATCCAGGTTCGTAGAAGACTGTGCCCATGCCCCACTGTCAGTACTGATCATCAATAATAGATAACCGGAACAACCGGACTTCGCAGGCAACAGAGAGCCTAGAAGCTGTGACAAGCTTCGAAGATTTCCTACTCAGCACAAAACAGCTTGGTGGAACTGAGAGTTCGAGCGAGCGAGCGCAGACGTGTCTTGATATGATCCAAGAATGGCGCGAATCACAGTCTGTAGCCCACTCAACAGAAGTCTTTCAGGGTTCCTCCACAATACCCCACAGCGACTCTCTGCACCTCGGGAATGTTTCCATTTCGCAGCCACCTGGGAACGAGACTGAGACAGAGCCGCTGAGCGGCATGGACACTGAAATCATCATCCCAGAGCTACGAGGCATTGACGAAGCCATTGAGGATTGGCCTTTTCTGGACGAACTCAACAACGCGTGTAGTGATCAGTGGTTGACCGACACGTTTCCTGGCGAGTCCTCGGAAGAGCTTCTAGGGAATCTCAGCAATGCTGCCGAGGGCAGCCTGTTCATACCTGTCAGTGGGAATTGATTCACAGATTAGCGTGAATTATTCGAAGTGCGTCACATCTGTCCTCGTGAAGAGGGTTCTATTGGCGCTCCAGGTAGTTTCTACAGTTTCAAGAGACACATCTTCATGAGTACATATCGCTTTCCTCTTTTCATGCTGTACTTTTCTATTTAAAGCGTGCTAATCTCGTCAGATGACGTGGGTCATACATAACAAAACTAACTTTTAAAACGTCCACATGATTCTCTTCATTGAAAGCAACAATTCCTTTCTTGCTTTTCAATTCTATCACGGAGGCGGCTTCAGCGGCCGGCGATGTGAGTGGAGCCGCCGATATTGGCAGCATCCATTCGCACATAATTATCGAATGCCTGTACTGTTCCATGTCAACCAACAGCACAATGCAGCTCAAGGGTGATTCGCATTGGTCCAGTGGTCTCCCACTAATCGACAGCCTAGGAGAAAGACATGTTTGCCATGCAATTCAATCCTTGCCCGCAGCAGTGGCGTGTCATCCTCCCGACTTTCGCGGACTAGGAAGGAGGATAACTTGACGAAGTCCGATATCCAGTCGACCCCTCCTGCTTTGTTTCCCCTCATATTTCTGTCACGAAATTCTGTCCTCATTTGTGGTACGGTCTTGGGTGATATAACAACGTGGGAGTTTTCATTCGCATAGTTGATTCGATCAATTGCATCATGGGCGACTCATCCACAAGACAGACCGGCTCCCCGAAGTCTGTCAAATCTGCCTCGGGAGCGGGAGCGCCAACCTCCTCACCGACACGCCCGCCAGCGTCGTCGCCCGCTCAGGCTGCATCATCTCCAGCCAACGCCGAGGGAAGTCCAGCCCATGCTGTCGCTGAGAATGCGCCTTTAGAGGCCAATGAAGAAAACAATGTCAGTGTACTTGATTACGGGCTATCTGCGCACGTGCTGACTTGTAAATGAGACCGACGAGGGCGCGACAATTGACGAGCGTCTGTATGAATCCCCAGAGTTTCCACGACTGATTTCGTCGCTGATTGCCCAGTTCACAATACACGGCATCTCTGTCTTCGAGCGTGGTCGACTATCCTGTCGAGTATGGTCGCCGATATCATGCGTTTCGCCCAGGATGTGAGTAGAATCGCGCGTCGGTATCGCTTTCACTTGACCTTTTCTCATTGATCTTTTCAGCGTACTCTTTCCCGAATGATGAGGTTTGTGACGTCTGAGAGGCCTTGGTTCTATTGCGAACAGCTGGCTCAGCTATTTCCAGGTTGAGATGGACCGTCTTGACATGGCGCATGCCCTCATGGTCAAATCAATTGGCTCCAGACTCTTTCTTGCGCCTCTTGAGAGGGACAACGTCCACAGAATCTTGGATATTGGAACCGGAACCGGAATTTGTTCGTACCCTGCAATCGTTCGACTGAATGCGAAACCTTCTGACAAAGCGGATTCAAGGGGCGGTGGAGATAGGAGACATCTTCGAGAACGCTGAAGTTATTGGGATTGATCTAAGCGCAATCCAGCCTGAGTGGTACGTTACCTCTCCTCCGGCATTTCTCATGTAGTCTGCATTTTACTGACATGATAAGGGTTCCCGCAAACGTCAAGTTCGAGATCGATGACGTTGAAAGCTCCTGGGTCGGACACAAGAAATACGACTTCATCATGTGCAGATACATGGCCGCTTCGATTTCCGACTGGCCAAGACTTGTGCGTAACATCTACGAGTAAGTTTCTTATCCATGGATATTCATTTCAGCACCTTTTGGGAGGAGAGACGAGAAACATTCTGATCCATTATGGTAGCAACCTCAACCCGGGGGGTTGGGCAGAGTTCCAAGACATGTCTACGGACTACTACTCACAGGATGGAACTTACACCGAGAAGAACGCCACTTGGGGCTGGAACAAGACTTTCGTGCGTGCGTGCGAGAGCCTCGGGCGTGACCCTTGCCCCGGACCCAAACTTGAGGGCTGGGTGAGGGACCACGGTGGCTTCCAGAGCGTGTACCACCAGAGATTCCGGGCTCCGATCGGCCCGTGGCCCAAGGACCCTTACTACAGAGACATCGGCATGCTGAACCTGGCGCAAATTTTGGAGGGTTTAGAGGCGTTCTCGTTGAAGCTCTTTTGCGGTGTCCTTGGGCGCACCAGAGAAGAGGTCCTTGTCGAGCTGGCTGCAGTCCGGAAGGAGCTGAAGACAGGAGCTTTCCATTCAATGTTCGATCTGTAAGTTTTTATGATCTTCCTAAGTGTTACCTTGCTAATCATGCGTATAGCCATGTTGTTTATGGACAGAAACCTTTCGAAGCGGAGGCTGAAGAGTGAGTTCCTCTTATTGTGCAAACAGTGGAGCCTTAAGGGGCTTGTCATCTTTGGGACGAATGGACAATATCAAAGGTGGTATGTATATAGCGACACACCGAGCCAGACTTGAAATACAGATAGCAGTCTTTTACTCGGCTGATTGGTTTGGATGGAGTAATCTCCCGGTGTTCAAGTCCACAGAGCCTTAGATCAAAGTCATCAACTCAGAGTCACTTGGACTTTGCTTCATGTCCTTCGGATGACACGGCAGATGATATGTACCACTGCAAGGCCTGCCAGGAGAATCTCCAAGAATTATCATGGTGGATTTCATCGGCATCAGCCAAACAGAGGATCAACGAGATGCGTTGAAGCTGTGTTCAGATGATAGCACATCAGCGGGATAAGGAACAACAAGACTGTTGTTGAGCTCTAGCCTCCGATCGTTCCGTAGTCACTACCACGTCGCCGGGATGCTCGTGGTAATATCCGGAGTCATCCAGGGCCGCATCGGCGGGAGAGCGGAGCGCTCCGTTGTCATAACGCGGAGGACGTACTCCCAGGCGGCCCCGTCCCCGCGTCATCCGGACGTTCGGCGACACGCCGATCCAATCAGTTCATTACGAAACCACCACCATCAATCAACATCCAATGTACATGAACGCCTCCAAGTTAACATAGAACAACGGCCTTCGGTGACTTCGTGTCCTCCGCATCAAGCCGCCTCGGCTCCCCCGCACACCAGCATCATCCCATCTTTTCCCCCAGGTTTAGACTCCAATATCCCCGCTTCCCACGCAAGTTGGAAGTCTCCAAAACGCAATTCGTTGGAGAAAGGAGAGTAGGTGCCCACATCATACCTCGGCTCCCGCAAGTCTTGAGATCCTTGTACGCATCGATAAGTGCTGGAATAAGTCCAACCGTCCCTCCCGCGTCTTCAACATCATCATCATCGGTCTTCTCCAGGAGGGCTTCCCCAACGTTGTTAACACAATCGGTCTTCTCCAGCAGTAGCAGACTCGAAAGACGGATCCTCGGAGCCTCGGTTGGCCCACATATTCAACGCCGTCCATCCCATCCACCCCGTCCGGCTTCGTTGACTGATTTTGTATAAGTCCTCCAGTGACTCTCAGCTTCACGACGTAGCCTGAGGTTCAACACAGAACTCTCACTCATCAAAACTCACGATACCGAAGCTTCAATCATAATGGAAACCACCAACACCCCTCAACCCAGCTACCAACACCTCATCGACCACGTCGAAGAGCACGGCTACGTAATCATCCCCAACGCCTTCACCGAGGCCGAGATCGAGGAAGCCACCAGCGAACTCGCCCGCCTCGCAGCCGACGCCGCCTCCGCCGGGCCCGCAGGCGGCGACCGCGCCGGCCGCAACGACTTCGAAGGGCTCAACACCAAGCGCATCTACGCCCTCCTTAACAAGTCCCCCGTCTTCCAGAAGTTCCCCCTGCACCCGGCCCTGCTCGCTCTCAACGACCACTTCCTCGACCCGGGCTTCCTCCTCAACTCGTTTCACAGCGTCTACATCCAGCCTGGCGAGGCGCCGCAGATGCTCCACCACGATGATGGGTTCGTGACCGTCCCGCGGCCTCATCGTCCGTTTGGCACCGTAAGTGACCTCTCTTTCGAGAACAACGGCTGTTTCTGACGAGGCAACAGGGCGTCATGGTCGCAATAGACGACTTCACCCCCACCAACGGCGCCACCGTCGTGATCCCGGGCTCCCACAAGTGGGGCGACAAGGACCACGACCGCGCCCCCCGGCGCGAGGACGCCGTCCCCGTGATCATGTCCCGCGGCAGCGCCGTCTTCTTCGTCGGCACGCTCTGGCACGGCGGCGGGCAGAACGTTTCCGACCGCGAGCGCAGGAGCATGACCGTGCAGTACTGCCAGCCGTGGATCCGCCCGCTCGAGAACCAGATCCTCGCCATCGACTGGGACAAGCTGGACGGCATGCCGCGGCGGCTGGTGGACATGCTGGGTTACGGGGTGGGCTCGCCGTTTATTGGGTACGCGGACGGGATTCACCCGTGGAAGGTGGCGCAGAGACGGATCAGGGAGCAGAAGGAGCTGCGGGCTGGGTCGCGGCAGGGGAGGTTGTGAGATGGGATGTTTTGATATGTATGGCTTTTATATTGGCATAGGGTTTTGGGACTATGATAGATTTGAGCTGTTCTTTACCAATGCCATCCATTTCGTCTATCCGGTATTGACAAGAGACTGGCTCTGGTCCCAGAACTTTGCATAACTATGGTCCTTATTGCCCCTTTGATCATTGCCATCGTCCTTATTTGCCTCACTTCCACTCTTATCGTGCTTGTCGTCGTCGTCTCCATGACCTATAACCCCTTCCCGGATTGGTCAAAGGGCTTCGCCCAAGTATCAACATTCTAAATCAACGATAATAGAACAACGTCCATGAGAGATTTGCGATAGGCACTATGCTTGATTTGTAGCGATCCACGTAAACTCAATCTATCTAATTTGACAAGAGGTAAAGCTCGGGTTGAACCCTTGATCTTGTACTGGCTTAACAGACGACTCGAAATCGCTCTGTAAGGTCTATTCCACCTCAGTCCCTGCTCCCTTCTATCTTTTCTTCCACTGAATACCTCGAGCTCGTTGTCGAGAAGTTTGATATGAGCTTCAGTCTCGGCTGACTCGAGGTCAAACCTCGCAGCTACGCCCATGTTGCCGGTTGTAGAGAGCTTGGAAGACCGCTGTCATCGTCGAACAATGAAAAGTCTGTCCATTCTACCAGCGGTATAGGTACTAACTGACGCTGGTGATTTCCATGGCAAACTCGCTCCCATTCATCGCCTCTCAAACCTCTTCCGTGAGACTTTCGTCCATGTCTTGGTGACGGTGGCGATCGTGGTACCATTCTTCTTGGTTGTTTTCCTCGTCGTGGTTGTCTTGGTGCGGGTCTTCTTCCTGGAAACCGGTACCAACTCGCCCGGTAGACGTCGTACAGCCCTTTCATCCTTGACTTCATTCTCCTTTGAGCCCTCTCTGCAGCTTGGGTTAGCCCCATCGTCCCCCGTAGAGTCATCTCGTCGTCCTTCGTGCGACGGCAGACGAGCCTGAGAGTTCGTCGCCTCCTGATCAACATTCGAGCTTGCTGTTGATTCGTTCCACTCCGGGATAGCCTCGTCCAAATCCCCACAATCCGGTGACAGTGATTCCACCCCCCTGATGCGTCTTCTCTTCCGTGTCGGCCGCTCATGCTCCTCCTCTGCCTCCGGATTGCCGGCACCGCCTTGTTGGTCATGTGTCTCCTCCATCGTAAGGTGATGTGCGTGCTCTTGTTCATGAGCAGCCTCCTTTCCACCGTCCGTGTGCGCCTGATCCCTGTCCACCAATCTATGGTTTCTCACACTGAGGTTGGAGGTTCTCGTTGGAAAACCTACGTCCCAGGGTGGAGGAGGGACGCGGCTTCTTAGATCATTACACCGTCTCTCACATTCCTCTTCCATTGTCTCCCCGAACCACTTGAGGACTATGTTCCTCAACGCTTCCGCGTCCTGAGTTGAAGCCTCGTCATCATCGTCCTACGCTTCTTGCTGCTTCTCTCTTCTTGATCGGCCATCGTAATTTTCTTCGCAATAAAGTCGAGATCCTGTGCTGGTGGTGGGAATGTGAAGGTGATTTCTGGTTTGCTTACCGGTGAGGCAGGTGGACGAATGTTGGCAGTGAAAAAGTGAAAAGGTTGGGAAGGAGAAGGTGGTGGGTGGTAGGTGGTGGGTGGTGGGTGGCTAGGTTAGTGAGGAAGGGGCGACTTACACACTGATTTTTGGCAGTCGCAGAAAATCCTGTATTTCTGCAGTTCAGCTATTTGCTTGATGAATATTTCCGAGTGCTTAATAACAGTCCCTTCCCCTCGTCCCAGCTGGTTCGTGTTACTGCGGACCACCTCCGTCAGATAGCTCTCAATCTCATGCACCACTACATATCCACCAGACGCTGAATTTGCGAAGGATTTCAACACATATGGTTACAGTGACAATATTGAACATATCAAAATTCTCCAATCCTAAAGCACGTCCTATCCTGTCCAAAAAAACGTGCAAGCTCCTTTTCTTGACGTTTGTGCCTGTCTTAACGGAGCGGCTTCAGAGTTTGAATACGAGACGAGGAGCTCTTACATCTTCGAATGCTTGCACCTGAAAAAGCGAATAAGACAGGATCAGCACGTCCAAGAAAGGATCAGCGCTCTCACATCGGATCGTCGTTGCACAAAGTTTAGTTTGAACCCACAAAATCTGCAGCCAGCCCAGCCCAGCGGTTTCGTTGGTGTTGGTGGCTTGGACAAACCTGCATGAGAGGCAAAAAAGCTATCGGGTCCGAGGACTAATCTCACACCCAATCATCTTTCATCACCTTGTCGCGCAAAGAAGGCTCAAAGTGTTTGCTACTTATTGATTGTATTGAGATGACCATGATAGGTCGTTGTCTTCTTCCTCTTACTCCCCAAGATAAACCACCGTCTTTAAGAGTATCTACAAGAATAGGATTAAGACTCGCACATGCGAAGATTACTATTCGTGCCGCACCTCATTGGATGCCGACAATGTGCCAGTATGTGGCGCCGTGTGCCTTCCTACTCTTCATCGCTGTCCTTAGCGAATATTCCCATATGATCATGATCAGCCTTCCCGGCTGTCGTGTAAATGCCCAGTCAAATCGACAAACCGCCAACCAATGCCAGCTCTTGGCTATTTTTCTTTCCAGCCCAGCCATGATGTGACACACTAGAGACTAATATAAAAGATGTAGATAAAGACCGAGTGATAACTCGAGAGGCCCGTGGGGGCGGCGAATTATGAAAAGAAGTAAATGCGAAAGAATGTTTGAGGGGTATCAAGGCGCTTGCTGGAAAATCAAATCTCTAAACATGACTCATAACCATCCGTGCAGATCGTTGAACAACCTGGTGTTGTTGTACTGCTAGCGTGATGCTGTCTACCAGAAGTTGAACGCCATCGCCAGCACGATTGCTGCTGTCGACAGGGCCCATGACGGTATTGACAAGCCCGCTTTGCTGACGGCCGCTAGCAGCGTGATATTGACGTATTCGGGGCCACAGATGGTGTTGACTTGGCTGGCGGCATCCTCGTACGTATACGAAATAGGGAGCTTCCGATTGGACGTGTACGTCTGGTAGATTTCCATGGTCCGTCTGAGACACGAGCCGCAAGTAGGGTTGGCGCTGCCGGGGAGAGTCATGTTGAGAGGGAGGTAGTAGAAGTAGACATTCGAAGGCGTGGTCAGGTTGGTGACGGCGTTGGCGAAGCAGTACATGGAGGTGTCGGGGTCAGTGAGACAGGTGGCCTTGTATAGCATCTCATACGACTTCATGCCGAGGTAGGCTTGCATGACGATGGGGTTGCCGGCTTCATAGTCCGATCCGCAGTTGGCGGCCAGAGTCAGGTTGCTGGCCACGCCGTTCAAGTACGTGGTGCAGAAGTCGACATCCGCACTGCAGGTGGCGTCGAGTACCTTGACAATGCTCAAGAGCTTCTTCTCGGCCTCGAAGAAGGACCTCGAACCCTGGACAAGTTAGTACACATTTTTAGTCGGCATATCGTGAAACTCACCTGAAGAAGCATAGAGAGCGGGTAGCACTTCTTAAAGTTGGAGTTCGTGAGGACTTCGTTGATGAAGCGGGGGCAAGAGGCGCCGTCGTTGCTGGTGAAGTTGAAGGCCAAGCTGGTGTCGAAGGGAGAGGGCAGAGGCGAAGCAGCCTCGACGGTCGCAGCAGGAACGGTAACAGAGAGAGTCAAGGTGGTCGGGTCGTCCGTTGCCTTGACCGTCTGGGTCGCAGTCGCTGTTGCGCTGTCGTCGTCACGCTTCTTGAGCTCTTCGTAAGGCATCATGGTCCAGCGGCCCTTGATCATGGTCGGGGTGCGGTCGTCGACGACGAGGGAGTCCATGGGGGCGATGACTGCGGGGGCGGTAATCTGAGCGGGGAGTTCAGAAAGAGATTCGGAGGTGGCCGAGACCATGGAGGCGATGGTGAGGAAAAGGAAAAGCCATAGTGACTGTGGCCTGCGGGGGGAGGTTGAGTGTGTAGCGAATGAAGACATGATGAGAGGTGAGGCCATCATGAGGAAGCTGCGGGACGCAGGTTGGAGATGCGGAACATAATCCTTTTGCCGGACTGTGGTGGCAAGATACGAGAAGAGGTGCCTCTCGCTCGATGTTGGCTGGGCAGATAGTTTTGTTGGTTTCCCTGGAGAACCCCACGTTGTGATCGGCGTCGATTGTCTCTAGCCGGTGATCGACCAGATCACGCACGCGACGGTGGATATATTACGGCACCAAGGAAAAACAAGAGCACCACTCCACTGCTTGCACCAAGGTGGAGGACTTGTGCAGGCGACCTATTCGGTGCTTGTCGAGAGCCGGTGAGTTCGGATGCAGGCGGGTAAACGAGTGATCCGCCAGATGAGTTTCCAACAACACCAATGAAGGAGTCGAATGCGAGCTGAGAGCGATGCAGTCGAAGGATTAATAGCGAATCGGTTCGGTAGCCTCCGGCATAAACCCTCAAGTCGGCGAATCCTTCGCAAGCGGTCGTTTTGAGATTATTCGGAGTGATTAAATAGTTGCTCGAGCGATATCCAAATGCTCGAAGCTTTCCCGGTTGTCGACGCGCTGGTTGACCTATCTCAGCGGAGCGAAGAAGACAGGAGTCAGATGAAGTGCGTGCGGTCTCGAGGTCGTCGACTGACAGGCGTATTGTCGTGTCGAGGCGAGCAACTCAGTCGGCTTGGACGGTTGGCGACAGGAAGCAGGTGAGGCTCTGAAAGGGCGACGACGATCCCTGGCTCTGGCTGGGGGAGAGGAGGTGATTAAGAAGGAGAAGCAACGAGTGGATGGGTGGACGGGACGGGACACTATGGAATAGATGGGATGGGATGGGGGGAGGGCGAGCAATATTGGCTTGGCTTGGCTCGCTCGCGTGGTGGGAGGCACGGTTGGCCCTGGCTTGCTCGGTTCCTGGGATGGGATGGCACCAGGGGAACAGGGGTCCAGGGGAAGGAAGCCTTTGACTGCTGCCGCTGTTGCTACTGCAATGCGGTATGTCTCCGTACCTTACTCAAGGAACGGTACGGATAGACGAATCTGCGTTGGGTGTAGAGAGCAAAGGGCCGGGCGCTGGCTTCTGCAGTGGAGTATGGACGAAGCATGGACGGCACCCGTGGTGGGCTGCGTCGTATTTTCATCCAGGAATCAGAGCAAAAAGGGAACGGGGGTTTGGGGGCAAAACTTGTCAATGATTCCGCTATCGCGCAGCAGAACGCAGCACAGCGCAACGCAACGCAGCGCAAGACAAAAACCCGGACTTGGACAGATAGACCCAGACCCTCTGCACCCTCACCTGGGACCTGCACACGCACCGGGCCAGCAGACGAACTGATGTGGATGTGGCCAAAGTGCGCTGCCCTGAACTTGGACTGGTTCGTGGCCGGTGGTCCATGGTCCAGGTCCGCGAAAGAACCGGCACCCCTGGCAGGGACAGGGGGCTTGGAGTAGGGGGACAGGGGTAGGGCAGCAGCACGCCAGCCGCTAGCCGCTTGAGGAAGGGCGCCGGGAGGGGGGAAAGGAGGAGATTTGGCGTCAAGCCACTCAGCAGCAAAAGCCAATATTCGCAGTCTTGTACCTGGCCGCCCAGATCAGTATGAGAAAATACTTTGACGACTCTGTCTCCACTTGCCTGCGATGCACCGCACATGGGGACACGGGGACGGGGGGCGGAAGGGGAAGGGCTGTGTTGCCCAGGGCAGTCGAAGCTTGGAACCTTGGAAGCTTGGGAGTTTGTGCTTGACAGCTGTGATTCCCGGGCTGCGGGTTTGTTGACGTCGTCATTTGTTTCCTACCCGGGTCCCGCTCCGCCAAAAAGCACTTGAAGACGACTGGGAAGGTCGATGTCGTCCCGGCAGATGCCTTGTTGAAGTTGGAATCTGCTCCTTGGCTTGAGTCCAGTTGGCGGCGGCACGACGGCTGGCTGGCTGGGTAAGGCGGCATGAACAAAGAGAAACAACCTTATTATCGGTACCAACGGGCGACCAACCGGACTCTCGCGGAGTGTTTTGGTCGCATCGGCCAGGCGGTGACTGCAACGGCCGATACGACGCAACGCAGCAGCCCAATGCAGTGAGCGAGATATGTGCCGCGCTGCAGCATATTCCCAAGGATGGCTATAGTCAGTGAGATGAGGGCAAAATGTCGCGCGCGAAATAATGGTTCAATAGGCGGCTGGGAGACAAAAGCAAGCGAACCGGGCAGAGGCAGAGGCAGCAGGACCCAGCATGCCTACCGGTGGTCTAGAACAGCATGATCGAGGCAGGGCTCCAACGAGGGATGAGCTTCTCAGACGGTTGATTGGCCGTGAAAAGGAACGAACAACACGTCAGACTGCTAACTGGAATTGTCGAGTTGTCTCTGATGAGCAGTCGAGGTAGCCAAATCGGTGCTTTCAGTCATCGGTCCCAGTGTCTTGTGCAGTGTTGTTGTTTGGATGCAAAAGCAAGAGCCAACGACGGTGAGCGGGAGATGACCACCCTCATGCCCGAATCGGGAGGCAGGAGGCCCACCATTGCTCCTGCTGTTGTTTGTGTGTCGTGCTCACGATATGGAGGGGGGCCCAGGCATGGTCGAGGTCGTGGGCCGGTGCGGGCAGGAGCGGGTTTTGGTGGAGGCAGCTGCCCAGGTGGGAAAAGCAGGTGCCGCCGACTGGCATTGCAGCGCTGGCTGGAGCCCTGGAGCACTGGGACGGAGGCCCTTTCACCCGTTCTGGCGGTGCATTGCGCTCAATGTCCGGCACGCAGCCTGCTGCGCCTGAAGTTGTGGGGGCCGGATTCGTCTGTCTTCAGGTGGGCCGTTGATCGTCGCTCACCTGTCACAAATCTTTAGTGTTTTGCAAAGTATCGTAGAGTACATGCCTTGGGTAAAGAAAGCCTCCGCTCACATCGTCTATTTTGAACCACACTGGGCTGCCCCGTTTCCCACGACGACGGAGCTTGACTGCCGACTGCCCAAGAAGGTTGTAGCCAAGGACCAAGGCAGAGAGAGCGTGACCCCTCGCAGCTTGCTGATAACGAATGATGGATTGCGTATCGCCCCACATCCCAGCTAATGACCTGCACAAGGCAAGAGCAGCTGTGCGCCTGCATATGCACATTCCCCGACCCCGACTCGACCGCGAGATGTGCATCGCCGGCTGGGGTGTTCCTGTCGGGACACGAGGAGCAGTTGTGAAAATGCGGAAGGAGCTCCAGATTGACCGCGGTGCACAATGCCTGCACCTGAAAAAAATGCAGATTAAATCGGCGAATCATAGCGAGCTCTGCTAAGATGGTGGGGCCTGTCATTGGTCCAAGTGTCGCGTCCACCCCCACTTCCCACTTGACGGCGCGACAGGCAAGCGCACAGGAGTCAGGGAGTCAGGACGTGCATTCACATTATTCAATATTTGCCTGGAAGGAGCTCCTCAGGCCTCCTTCTTGCTCAGCTTCCAATCCAACCAATCCAACATCACCACTCCAAAAGGGAAGGCTCATCTCGTTGAATGCTGCCTTCCAGGTTGCTTTCCTGGCACGAATGGGCCTGGCCTAACGGGAAACGGCGGGACACGACGCTGCCCTGTGTCTAATGATCCAATGATCCTCCCGGCTGTCAAACTTTGTTGCTTCATTTACAATTGGGGGCTTCGAGATGGTCTCTCCCAGTAAAAATAGCGACTCCCGACTAGGCCATCCCTGGACAAACAACGCTCGAACACGTCTGTTCTCGCCTCTCTCAGGAGAAAAGAAAGAAAAAGAATTCTTTGCTAATTGCCCATCTCCGTTCTCCATTCTCCGGCTCTCCTATCCAGCTTCCGTGCGTCTTTTCCGATCCAGTCCAAGATTTGACAGCCATGCCGCATACCGCAATTTGGACCCCATCGTCTGAGTCGTCGTCACCCGTTGGCCTGACGTGGCCCGAATAAGGAATTTCAAAATGCCTCTAGCCTCGATTTGTCTCAATAAACATTTGCCATGCAGCTGCGGTCATCGCCCGACAGATGCTGCCTACGGGCATGACAAGCTCACACGATGGCCTTCCTCCTCTCATTCATCTTCGGCCGCCAATCCCGTCGAGCCGTTGGGAGGATCTCCAGCCTCCAACCTGCAGCTGTCATTTCGTTGTCATTCTCGTGCTCAATTCAATGACATGCGCCAATGAGGCACCCAAATCAGCCGCCATCGTCAACAATGTCAGAGTCTAGGCCCAAGGCCACCGAAAAGATTTGCACTGGAATCGACCGATTCTGCAAGGCGCCAGCCGGGCCGCTGGGAATCCAATCACGTCTTGTGTCTCCAGCTGCTCATTTCCTGCCATGCCGCCCACGCGGGGTCCCTTGCCATCAGCCGCAGTTCATCCACACGCACATGCGCTGGTCGACTTCACTCCTGCAACGAAGAACCCTACCGTCGTTCCCCGCGCGATCCCCGTCGGAGGGTTGACACGAGCCTTTCGTCTTCGGACGATTACGCCAGAGTAGAGTGTCCCGGCATAGACTTCATCTATCAACAAAGTCAAATACGTGGTTCGAGAAAAATGTTCAGCACATCTCCCAATATCGGATGGAGCGGCCCGACTAACAACCACTCAATTCCGATAACCGTATTCGTCGGCTCCCTGCAGAAAGGATGCTCCCTCCAGCCTTCGAGAAGTCTTCACAGAACCCTCTTTCGACTGTTTACCCTCTGTCGTCAAGGCTCACTACCTATCCGAGGTGGTGTCATGTCAGTTCTGTCTCATTTCCCTCGACCCGATACGCCGGTGAGCCCGTCAGGAATGCCATCTCCCGCCGCCGTGTGTCTGACTGCCACACGGCCCTGAAGGAAACGGCCTGTCTTGGTATTGGCCCGCGGCGTTTATGGCTGCCTTTTTCCTCATCCACAGCTCGCATTTCTTGAAAGCTCCCAACGCCGTGGCTAGCGTGTAGGCGGCGCGAGGTCTATCGATTTGTGGCTTTCGCGGTGCCCCTTTTAGTCGACGGGTACCTGCGCCTCCTTGCATACCGCCCGCAAACCGTTCACTTGGGGGATGCCCAGACCTCAACCGTAACCCGACAGGTTTTGTGCGACGACGCCACGGATCGCATGTGTGTGATGAAGAGTAATGCAGCAAGCTGCTGTGATCAGTCGGGCCGCGGTATGATATCACTGCCCCTATTCGGGCTATTCGGCTTCAATGGTCTTGCTCTGGTTGCCGGGTCCCCGTCCAGCGACCCGAGTTACTGGAGATCGGCAAGGACGGCGCGTTGACTGCGCGTCGACGGCAGCTCGGGCTCCCATATCCTCGTCAAGTGTGCTCCACGCCAGCATTCCAACCACGTTGAACACCCATCATGGCCAAACCTAACAAGGTTGTGATCATCGACTTTTCATGGCTGGACGAGCACAGCTTTCTTGGTTGAGTCGGGCTGGGTCTAGACCGTATCCCCCTTCCAGAGCTTGAATTATTGTCCGTCGGCGCGCACAGATGTTCCACAGACATGAGACGACTGAGGCGATGTTGCTCAGCGGCAACCTGATACAACTTCGCCCTGCTTGCGTACTACCCGATGTATCGTGCAGGTGAGGCTCAAGAATCACAACAATGCCTTTGAGTGACCACATCAAACAAGATGTGAGTTCACAACACGAAGTCACCGAGACACAGGTGCTGGCTAAATCCTCCGCCACACTCGGGCGGACGAATTGGGAGCCAAAGTCGGCAGCCCGGCTTGCGGTCCTCCTCGCTGAAACTCAGACAGGTCTCACCCGCATACCTTGTGGGACATGGGCAGATGCGAACAACCTGACGACACCACTTTGACGCTGGCAATATCCCTTCGAGCAGGGAGGCAATCACGACATGGCGTTGTCTAAACCTGACCCGAAGTGAGGACACGAGCTGCTCCCTGACAGCTTCTCCAAAGTTGCCGAGACGAAACAGTCGTTGACTGCCCCAAAAACACTCCGAGCCTTTGCTTCACATCATGTCCTCAACTAATGTTTCAGCCACGCCGCGAGCACAGGCCGAGTAGCCGCTCAAATACCATGTCGTCGTCACCGTGTTGCCGAACAACAACAGACGGCAGCCCTATGTCCGTCCGTGTAGCGTTGCGATCGCATCCGCGCGGCACCCGGGCACAAGGACCGATAGACTCCACGCGAGCTCCGTGTGACGGCCGCGCGTCGGGGTCGAGCGGGGCCCAGTCCGGGCTGTCCCGCCCACAGACCACAAACAACCAAATATCCCGGACAGCACGCTCCTTGGCATTGCGGCTCTTTGCAAGGGCCTGAGGGATTCTCGTTTGGACGTGCGCATGTTTGTGTTTCCAGAAGGACGAAGGATTGACTCGCCCCCACGCCGGTCATCGGTGACGCTGCAGACGCATTGTGTTCCAAAGATAACAACATCGAGCGGGAAGTCTAGCATCAGATCTGGAAGTCCGGATCCCTGATGATCTTGCACTGGCTCACAAGGCTGATGATGTGGGGTCCTGGAGTCCTTGTTGCTATAGCACAACACGCTGGAGCGTCCGGGACATGATAAGAAGAACAGGTGAGCACGATTGTGATGGAATGGCTCGCATGAGACTTTGAATCCTGCATGTCGATGCAACTACCGTGTTGAGTCCCAGAGCGTCTGAAGTGTAGTTGAACAGAAGGCGGACCGATTCACCGCATCGTGCGGTTCCCCCAATGACCCAAGAGGCCAAGTATGCTTCCGAAAGAGATTGAGATGTTCCTGCAGACCACAGTGACAGTTTCTAGTAGTCGGTGAGACGTCACCAGCGAGGTGCTATCAGAAGCGCCGGTGATATCCGGTTACGCCAGCCTAAAGAAAGTTGATTCGTCGCGGGATCTCCTTTGCCAACAAATCCAAAAAGAACATTTGTATTTCTCTTTATGGGCGACAATGTTTGCACGGCAGACTGTCAAGTCGGCATCTCTGCCACGGTCTCAACGTCACTCATGGCGACTACTTCCCAATACAGGCATGTATACACACGAGTATCATCCAGAGACGATCAGAGACGACGGTATACTAGTCCCGTCGCGATCAAGTTTCGTTCCTGATGTATTTAGTGTTTCGTAGCGGATAAGAGAGTCGATCGTTGTGATGGAGATGTCCCACAGAAGGAAGTTCTCCTCAGGGAAGACTCCCGGATTGCTGGTGTCGTCAATGTGCCTTCGACAGGGGAGTATTTATATAGCCAATTCCTGGATGCGCCGTAGACATGCTCTTCGAAAGTTTGGTACGTGTATATATTCCGTTGCGATGGGGTATAGTTGAACCCTCACATCCAGACACAATCGGATGTCGGTCTCAACAAGCTCTTCGATGATGAGATTCCTCGAATAGTGTGTCATGACGGGCAGAGAGCTTGCTTACGGAGAATCGTGAGAGACATCATGGTGCCGGGTTATACACTTCTGCATACGTGAAGAATAGAGAGAGACGACGAAGACGACGATAAGAAGCAGGACACTATTCAGAGCACTTCAGAAGATCTTACAGGGAAATGTTAAGGAAGGGAAGCTACGAAAAGATACCTACACCATGCTCAGAGTATACAAAGACGCCCCGCGACGCCTACCACGACTGCACCCCAGTCTGGCTCACAATCCTCCCCGCATCCCCATCCCTCTCCCCCTCCAGCACCTTCCTAACAAGCAGCCCTCCAAGACTCGGATCCCCCGCTCTCAGCTTCCTCAACAACCCCGGGTCCCCGCCGAGGTTCGTCGCCAACTGTCCCGGCGAAACCCCCCAAACCTTCACCCCGTCCGCCCTCAGCGTCCAGTGCCACGCTAACACGAGCATGTTCAGCGCAGTCTTGCTGACGCGGTACCCCGTCGGCACAAAATGGCTTGCCGGCTTCGGCCACCCGGCCGCGGGCGCCTCGCCGGGCCAGAACTCTTCAGCGAACCGCGCGAGGTGGGATGTCCCGCTGGTGAGGAAGAGCAGGCGCGGGTCGTCGGACTTTATTAGCAGCGGCGCGAAAGTCATCGTCACGACGTGCTGGCCCGACACGTTCGTGTTGTACATGGCGTTGAAGGCTTCGCGGGGGGGCATGTCTGGCTCGGTGAGAGCGCAACCTGGCCAAGTCAAAATCAAAGCGTCTTCAAGGATACGAACAAGGCATCATCTTACCAGCGTTGTTCACCAGGTAATCCAGGCGGCCGTGCTTCGACTGGACTAGTTCAGCAGCGGTGGCGATCGATTCATCGCTGTCGACGTCGATCTGGACGACTTCGAGGGTGCTGGTCGTGGAGGGGACATCGTCGCGGAGTTGCGCGGCGGCGGCCGCGCCCTTCTCCGTAGATCGGGATCCGAGAAGGATGTGGTAGGATCGGTCGGAGGAGAGGAGCGCTTTGACGGTCTCGTAGCCGATGCCAGTGTTGGCGCCTGTGATGAGGGCGATTCGTTTGGCGGACATTGTGTGCTTGTTGCTGCGGGAGGGACGACCGTTTTCGATGTTATTCAAGTTGATGGGAGGCAGGCACACCGTTCTACATGAGCCCTCCAAATTCTCGGGACTCGAGGCTGCAGTTGCCCGTTTATGCTGTTTTCGAATGGCCATCGAGAAGTCCGCTGCAAGTGAACCTTGTGTAAATGGGCTTAAGAATCGGATTTCCAAACTCCGCAGGCTTGGCAAGATGCGGAAGCCGGACGGGTCACTGCAGGTACGGGCCCGGAATTGAGATCGTAGGCCGGCATGACTTTGATATCCCACCGGCTCCGTAAGGCGCTAAAGCCGCCATTGTTACGAGGTGCTATAATGAAAACCTGCAAAGTAAGGAAACCAAGTTGAGGCACGGTCTTCGATGTATTGTGGTGGATCTGGGCAGCTTTTGCCGCAGACGGAAGTGAAGATGCCATCAACCAGGGGATTCCAGCCTGGAGAATATTCAAGTGGCATATCGTGCAAACGAATACACTACTGACAGCACAAGACGACAGACAATATTGGTTGCCAGTCGAGGTGTTCTTAGTGGTGCGAGCTGTTCGGTCACGTCAAAGCAATGATTCCGAAGAAGGGACGTTCACACCAAGAACCTCCACCGGTCTGGAGGACCAAGTCGCTAATCTTGTCCTCCCAGACCTCCTATCTGTCTATCTCCCCACCACCCTTTATACTGACCGACTCTGAGTTAGGACACTGGCGACTTCTAAGACGGAGTGCTATGGAATGATTTCTTTTGTTTCACGCAGAGATATAAATCCGTTCGCCAAAACAATAGTCATTGGAAAATGCAGACTCAGGTTGCTTCTGACATGGGCAGCGGTCCTCAGCGAAGGACCCCATTTTCGACTGAAGGATTCAGCACGTCAGAGTATTAACCGCGGAATAAGACGGCATGATAACCTCCATATTCAGTCAAACACAAAGAAGGACGAGTGAGTCCACAGGATTCAGTGAGGCCCGCAAGGGATCTGGAGCCTCTCCACCCATCACGGCACGAGTCCATGGCTACCGTGTAGAGCTGCTCTACTACGAGAGAACCGAAGAGCACATTCTGTTGATCGGTATTCCGACCACGGCAGGCTTTTGGGCTTTTGACGCAATTCAACGCCCACCAAGACCCAATCTCCAAGGTTCTCATGGGTCTCGCATCGCAACCGATGCTTGTGATGATTCGTCCGTCTCCCCAAACCGCCAAGTTGCCGTGCTTGCTACCTGCGCGCCCTTTGATACTACGACCCGTCTCTGGAACCGAGAATCAACGATTTCATTATGCAGTTGTTGAACGTTTTGTATTCCACGGAGAGATATAAAGTGGCCTCCTTCTGCTTTGTAGTCGTGCCCTAAACAGCACAACCCATTGCAGCGTTTGGTGTTCATATAAGCGTGATGGACCGAAGGAAGTCCGTCCAAGGCCGAAATAAAGTCAGCGCGTCGCATAAACGTAATGCATATTTCTAACGGCCGCGAGATGTTGTTTCACCAGGTGTGTACTTTCCCCCTCATCAGTGGGGAACGACGAAGGAAGAGGGTGGCAGACAGAGATTGAGCACATTCAAAATACATCAGATCGGCTGCTTCTCGAGCCACGGCATGATTATCTGACTCAACATGGAGAGCCGTTGAATTTCTATCCTTCATTTAGAAAAGAACTGTGCGATAAGACAACATTGTTGGGCCCTTGATTCAACCCCTCCAAACACAACTTATACCACTAACTCCCACGGCAGCGGAACCGCGACAGGCCGCTCGGCAGAATATAAAAGACACCCCGGAATCAGCACGTCTTCCAGAAAATTCAACCAGAATAGTTCCCTATACCAAGGGATCTTCTATGGCAACACCGCCCACTCCTCATTCAGACTCTCCCGTCCGCTGTCGTAGCACACCGCCCATGACTGGCATACTTGGCACACTCGTTCTTACAATTAACGAACAAACCATGGAAGAATACAGCTAAGAAGCCGCAAGACGACAGGACCAAAGCACACCGGCGTCGTCAAATCGACGATGTCCGTCCGAAACCCCCAGGTTCACAACGCATTCTGCACCAGGATGCTATTTGTCTGACGAGCTTGTGGCCAATCAGATCGTATCATTTCATTTGCTGGATGTCTTCTCAATGGGTCAGAAGCTGATTTAAATAGGCCATAGAAGTGACTAGCACAACGCCTCATGCTCATCAAGCGATTGCAGTTGCTCATAATCACGGATCAACCAAGACGAATACGATCGAGAAAGTTCACGACGAAAAAAAAATGAGGGGAGTCGGTGCTTCGGCGGGGCGAGCTGGCTTGCCACACACCACCAGGTTCACATCCAGTGGCGAGACGGGACGGGAGCCCAGTGATCTTACTGCTCTGGAGTGGTTAGATTGTCAGAGACGCAACGTGGCCCGTATCATTTTGCTGAACATCTCTTCCGAACTGGAGGATTAGATACGTAAGTTAATACTGTCCTCTGTCAATACACCCCGTCGATGCCTGACACGCGCGCACCACCTAGCATTCACATCGCAACAAGAGAACACGATCATCTTGAATGATTGGAATTATGTCTATCTGACCACCGTACAAAGTGGGAGGGGAGTCTACTTTCTCAACCCTAGACCATTATAAAAAAACCAAAGGCTACAGCAAAAACACGTTGAGATCATACATCTCTTTCTTCTCGTGTGATCGTCAACAGTAAAAGCCCCCCTTTTGTGAGCAAAGTGTAATCTGTCCCACGATTGAGACAACGATAGGTATCATGGCCAAGTTCTATCTCCCGCCATCTTGCCCCGAAAAAAATTCAACAAAACGCCAAAACAATGCAGAAAATAGACATGGATCGAGGTCTTCGATCCGGATATCTCAGGAGACAACGCGATGGGGGACCGCCGCTTGCATATGCACTTTTCTTTTTTTTTTCTTTCCTCCCAAATTCACACTCTTCGTACTCTAACCCAATCACCGGTTCTTCTCCAGCGACTGGAGGTTGACCAGCTCGGCGTAGCGGCCGTTCTTCTTCATCAGCTCGGCGTGGGTGCCCTGCTCGACGATGCGGCCCTGGTCGAACACGTAGATGATGTCGGCCTTCTGGATGGTGCTCAGACGGTGGGCGACGGCGATGGTCGTGCGGCCCTTGGCGGCCTTGTCGAGGGCGGCCTGCACGACGTGCTCCGACTCGGAGTCGAGCGCCGACGTGGCCTCGTCGAGGAGCAGGATCTTGGGGTCGCGGATGAGCGCGCGCGCGATGGCGATGCGCTGCTTCTGGCCGCCGGACAGGAGGGCGCCCTTGCTGCCGACGACGGTGTTGAAGCCCTCGGGCAGCGAGACGATGAAGTCGTAGATGTTGGCCTCGCGGCAGGCGTGCTCGATGGCCGCGTCGGTGACCTCGGACGCGGCGCCGAGCAGGATGTTCTCCTTGATCGTGCCCTGGTAGAGGGTGGGTTCTTGGCTGACGAGGGCGATGAAGGAGCGGTACTGGTTGACGTTGAGGGAGCTGATCTCCTTGCCGTCGATGTAGATGCCGCCGGACAGGGGGTCGTAGAAGCGCTCGAGCAGGGCGATGGTGGTGGACTTTCCGCAGCCGGACGCGCCGACGAGAGCGACGTACTGGCCGGGGTGGATCGACAGGTTCAGCCCGCGGAGGACAGGCTGCTCGGGGCGGGTGGGGTAGCGGAAGTGGACGTCGCGGAACTCGAGCGTGCCGTCGACGGAGTCGAGGGAGGCGCCATCCTCGGACCAGGTGTCGATGGTGGGCTTGCGGTCAAAGAGGATCTTGAGCTCGTTGGCGGCCTGGTGCGCCTTGCCCATGTCGGGGGCAAAGGAGAAGATGGAGCCGGCAGACTGGGCACCGAAGATGACGGCCGAGAAACACACAAAGAACTGGAACATGTTGTACTCGAGGTCGGCAATGAGAGTACCGCCGTACCAGAAACCGAGGGCGAAGGCCAGGAACATGAAGGACTGCGAGGCGGCGAAAAGTAAGCTGGACTTGAGGATGGAGATCAAACTCGCGCGCTGCTGAACAGCCAACGAAGCCTGGTACTGTTGGATGACGTCCTTCTCGCGAGTGAGCGAAGCGACAGTGCGGATGGCCGAGATGGCCTCGGACGCGTAGCTGGCAGAGTTGGAGTAGGCGGTCTTGGAGCGGCGCTGGAAATGCGCAAGCATCCAGAAACGGAAGAAACCACAGCCGATAAGAATGGGAATCGTCGCCGTGCAGACCAACGCCAGCTTCCACCCGATGGCGATGGCGAGAGCCAGGGCAGCAATCAGAGTGGTAGAGACCATGAGCAACGTGCCCAGAGTGACACCGCTGAGTCCGGCAAGATGGGTTGTCTCGGTCGAGAGGAAGGAGGTGAGCGCACCGGCGGTGTTCTCGTCCTTGTCAAAGAAGGAAACGTCCTGGCGAAGCATGGTGCGGAAAGCGCGATCTCTGACGCGGTGAACCAGTCTCTCGGAGCACTTGGCAAACAGGACGCCCTGGATGACGAACGCGATGAATTGAACACCAGCGAGCATGAGGTACATGGCGCTCCAAAAGTCGGAATCCTTCTTCATCTGGTGGGCGTTCTCTGGGGTGACAGGGACCGAGAGGGTCATGATCTGCTTGGCGAAAAAGACGGCCTGGGTGGGGTTACCACCACCGCAGATGATGGAGAAGAAGAGACCGACGAGCATCAGATGCCACTCCTGCTTGTTGAACGAGCCGATAAGCTTGATGAGAGTCCAGAGACCGTACTTAACCTCGCCGTCTTCCTTCTTGCTCTGGAGAGCAATGCTGGACAGGGACTTGGTAGTGTTGGTACGCGCGAGCTTGGCGGCAATGTTGTCCTCGGGGTCGGGAACGAAATCGCCCTTCTCGGAAACGCGAGACTTCTTGCGGATGAGCTCGTCATCTTCGGCGTCAATGGCGGCTTCCTCCTCGGCATCCATCTCGTTGACGCGGGCAATGTTCTGGGCGCTGACGAGGTTGTAGTAGGCTCCCGACTTTTCAAGAAGCTCGTCGTGGGTTCCCTGCTCAACGATTCTTCCGTTGGACATGACGACAATGTTGTGGGCGTCCTTGATGGTTGACAGACGGTGGGCAATCGTGATGGTGGTGCGGCCCTCGGAGGCGACCTCAAGAGCTGCCTGGACCACACCCTCAGACTTGGTGTCAAGAGCGGAGGTAGCCTCGTCGAGAAGGAGAACTGGAAAGTTAGTAGAATTCTTTGACACGAATCCAGGGAAACTCACTCTTGGGGTCAGACACGACGGCTCTGGCGATGGCGATACGCTGCTTCTGGCCACCAGAAAGCAGGAAACCGCGCTCACCGACGTTGGTCTCGTAACCCTCGGGAAGACCTGTGATGAAGTCGTGGGCATTGGCCATCTTGGCGGCGTTCTCGATCAACTGGCGTTGCTCCGCCTCGCCGGCATTCTCGTGCTTGGTGCCGATCAGTCCGTACCTGATGTTCTGGTAAATGGTGGTTCCGAAGAGAGTGGGCTCCTGGCTGACGAGAGCCATCTGCTGACGCAGCCAGCGCAGGTTCAGGGTGCTGATATCGTGGCCGTCCAAGAACACCTTTCCGCGGACGGGGTCGTAGAAGCGCTCGACGAGACCGACGATGGTACTCTTTCCAGAACCAGACGCTCCAACAAGGGCCGTGGTCTTTCCGGCGGGAATGGTGAGGGTAACATCCTCCATAACAGTGACCTCGGGGCGGGACGGGTAGATGTGCTTGATGTTCTCTAGGCGGATCGTACCCTCAAGCTTCTCAATCTTCTCGCCGGCGTCGCTGGACGGGTCCAAGGGGGAGACACGGTCGATAGTGTTGTAGATCTTGGCAGCCGCAGCGATGGCGGTGGTGAAGGCCTGAACGTTGGGGGCGACGTTTCCGAGGTTGAAGGCACCGATCATAATGGACATCATGATAATCAAGATGTTGGACAGTTTGATACCGTCGTCGATGAGGAACTTGCTTCCCTGCCAGAAAGCCAGACCGTAGTTGAGGTACAGAATGGTCATCATGAGAGCAACCATGACACCGATCGTGGCCTTGACCTTGTAGCCGTAAAACTCGGCCTTGGTGAGATGCTCATCATACTGCTTCGCCAGGCGATCCTGGGTGCCAAAGGCCACGGCGTTGCGAATGGAGCTGATGACCTCGTCGGCAAGACTGCCCCCGTGGGCGTAGGACTCGATCGACTGCTTGCTGTACTTGACAATAAAGGATGAAGCACCTCCCATGCTTAGAAGCAGCGCCACAACGGTGGACAGCAGAATGAGCGTGAGCTTCCAGTAGTGGATGAAACCAATGACAAAGGCCGAGATGAAGGTCGCAATTGCGGCCAAGGTGAGGCCGACCTTTTCGGAAATACCATCCTGGATCAGGTTCGTGTCGGCGGTGATTCGAGTGGTGACCTCTCCAGCGCCCAGCTTGTCGAAGAAACCAATGTTTTGACGCATGCAGCTCTCGAGATAATGCTCGCGAATCTTTGCGCTAATATGCTCTCCCGTGTCTGATTCGGCGTGTTAGATATAAGCTTGCATCCTCCCGGCAGGGGTTCACTTACAAATGAAGCCAACGGTGGTGACATACTGCGCCACGAACACACCAATGGCGAGGTAGACAAAGTACAGAACCAAATGGGCCATCTCGCTCTTGAATGTGCTCTTGGCGTCGTCGGTGGGCGGGAATTCGTTAAAGTAGTTCTGGAAGGTGCCCTGCAGGTTTCCGAAGATGACGGTCATGAGCGGCAGGGCGGCGCCCACGGCGATGGACATGAGGGACGAAACGGCGAGGATGAGGAGATCGTTCGTGGAGGAGTAGCGGTACAGGGTGAGCATGCCAGCCTTGATCTCGGGGGTGGTGACCTGGCGCTTGAGGATCGAGGCCTCGTGCTCGGGGAGGTGCTTGTAGGGGTCATCGTTCGGTTCTTTGGGCGCAACGACCTTGGAATCGGCCTTCTCGAGGGCGACGGACTTGGTCTTGGGCTGGCCAGGCGCATCCACCTCTGTCGACTCGCCGTTGGACGAGGCTCTGTCGGAGGAGTGGCCGCCGTTGCTGGGGGCCTTTTCGACCGCCGGCTTCTCGCTGACGGACTTTTCGTTTTCGGGGGCCATGGTGGTGGGTGTAGGCAGCTCCTAGCAGAGCCGAGGAGAGCTACCGTTGGGGGGGATTATAAGAGCGCGCTCGTTGCGCGAGAGTGCGCCGCGCGCAAGCTGTGCGGTTGTTTCGTCTGAAGCAGCTTGGGAGGCGCAGGCGTGTTGCGGGCCGAAAGTGGTGATGTCGTCGTCGCGAGTTATGTAAGGAAGGGCAGGCCGAGCTCGAGCTCCGAGTGAGTGGGACGGGACGGCGCTTATCGCATGCGGTTGTTGGTGTTGTTGGCTTGGCGACGGCGCCGAAAGGTCTGAATTATTGCTCGCAGATATGCTGCGAAACCCCAGACCAAGTCGGGAAAAAAGAAAAGGAAGAAAAAGTGGCAGTAAGAGTGGTGGGAGTGGAAGAGGGCGCGGCGCGGATGGCGAAAGCCAAGAAAAGATTTGCAGCGATCGGGATCGTCCTTGGGGATCAAAGAAGGAGGAACCGCAGCATGCAAACCAAATCCAATCCAATCAGCAGGACGGCCGAGAATGAGAGAGGAGAGAGACAGAGACGATGTTCGTTATCGGCAAGGTAGGGCGTGTGCCTTCTTCTTCAATCATTAATAAAAACAAGAGGGAAAACAGAGGCGTTTCCACCCGGGGTGCAGGCCAGGATAGGGATTAGTGGTACGGATAGTATGTACTTTCCGTATGGACCTGGATGCTGTAGGTAGCTGGGCAGATACGATTAGGCGGAGAGGAAGAAGAGCCCCTGCAACCCTGGCCAGGACAGGACTGGGGTGGGACTTTTGAGATATACCCTGCCGGTGGACGGAGCTGGACTGGGCCGACTTTGGAGTCTTCACCCTGGGGTGGACCACCGTGACCCTCCTTGGGTCGGGGCAGCGAGGGGACACTCACCCTCGAAGGCCCGGGGTCGACGAGTAGGAAGCCAGCAGCACGGAGAAAGAAGGCGGCGGAATGCAGCCGATCCGTAGTCTTGCCCACGCAGTAAATCACCTCGCACTTTCTCAGCTGCCCGAACTGACACTAGCCTCCACTGTTTGCGCCGCAATCCAACAAGAGTCATACTCGGCCTCGTCATACGGCCATGCAGACGTCGTAACGGTCGTATCTTACTTCTTCTGCCTAGGTGGATGGATGGCTTACCTGGCGGATAGATACACTACATATCCAACCTGGTGACCCGCTCCGGTGGTTGAGTAAGACTTTGGAGATACGCAAAGAGCAGTTACACGTACTGCGGCAGACAGTAAGGCGGAGTTCTGACTGCTTGCCCGGTGAGATAGATGGGGAAGCGATACGCAGTATCTGATGTGAGGCGCATCCGTTAGCCTCTACAGGACAAGCTATGCGTACTTGCTTAGTATCCGTACTTTGCTGCATTCTCCACGTCCGGGGTTGCGAGAAGTGCGAGGACCGGGGCCCGGGATTCAAACGGGCACATTAGCCACGTTGCCCGTTGCTTGTCTGCCTGCTTTCCATCTTACTAGTCGAATTCTGGGGAAACCATTCTGTACTCTGTATTACCTGAAGTTGATCTGCGTATCAACGAAAGCACTGAGCATTGTCTTCAGCCGATGTCCATTGTTTGAATTGCCGCCATCTCGCTTGTCTTCCAGGGGCCTGGCTGGTAGAACAACTGCTTGTGACAATTGACAATTGCCCGTTGGGGAGCGTGTGGGTGTGTGGCCACACATGCGACGAAAAAAAGCTGGTTCTGGCCCTCCTATTCCTCCGCCCGTGGGTTGAAAGGTTCGTTGAAGAACAGACGGATTCAAGCTCCGAACATGCTCTCTCACTCGATCCGAGGTCCCAAGCGTAGGCGCCCAGAGACTTGGGTCTTGGACAGTGAACATCCAGGATCAACCACACAAAGCCCGCTCCGCTACCTCGGACTGTCCTTGCCATCCAGTTTATCTCTATCTCTCAAAAGTATCCGTACGTGACGCACAACATGTGGTAGAGTTGAGAGTTGACTGGTACATCGCATTCGGTCATGACAAAAAAGGCGCCCAATAACATCACTCGCAAAAACAACAAGAGTGACACAAGAAAAAAAAGTTCCCCCGCCATCATATCATCATCCTCCATTTTTCCTTCCAGAAACAAGCAAAAAGCCACTAAGCCCGTCCCGTCTCGCCGCCCTCGGTACCCCCTTCCCGCCACCCTAGTCGAGTCAGCCAAACTAGCCGCACTCGCTTACCAACTCGCAGCACCGCAGCTGGGGCGGGATCCTCTCCTCCACGCCTCTGCTAAGCTGAAGCACTGCTTCTTTATTATTCCTGCCCCTCCCTCGGGCTTCTCGACTGCCCCGAAATCCGGTCGTCTTCATTTCCTGCTCTCCCCCAGAGCTGCCCCGAAAGATTTCGCTTCCAGAACATCTGCGACAACCGGTGGGGTTTTTCGAATCTGAGATGCGCAAGCAAGTCTCACTCACTCATTCTTCTTACGTTGACACTGTTGAAAGATGCAACTTGATAACAAGGGAACACAAACAGAAGAAAATCCCCTGGACCTGAAAAACCCCGGTGACAAGGTCCCCATCAGCATGCCCGTTTGCCTGCACAAGTACAGCAATCGTGCGCCGGCGATAACGTTGCTCTCGGGCCCGACGATGCGGGTGCGCAAAGAAAAAGGAGGCTTGCAGGTCTGGCACTGGCACCGGCAAGTCTAAAAGTTCCAAAGAGAGTCAGACCTGTCGGTGACACCTGCCTGTGCCACCAACGGACAAGACTCCGTCTGGGCGCTGGGCGCTGGGCGCTGGGCGTCTGGCGCGGTTACCAGCTCTCCTACTCTTCCCGCGTGGCCGTACCATTGCGACGACTATTGCCTCACCATCCGAGAAGAAAGGAACGCCTCTAATAATTGACATATGAATGATTGTCACTTATTGTCCGAAGGTCTCTCTTGCTGTGCTGAGTTTGAGAGGGGTGTTGGTCTTCAGGAACAAGCTTTCAACCAATCGCCCCGTTCCTTTCCTCACGGACGGGACGATCTGGACTTTGGGCATAAGGTTCCCTCGTGCCGGGAAGCGGTGGGCTGCCCGCCAGATAACACCATCGTCTCAACATTTGATTCAGCATTGTGAGAATATCGGGTGAGAGCTACTAAACTCCGGGACGAGGATGTTGCCTGAACAGCATCATCATATACTCAGAGGGGTTCTCACACAAGGCACTGCGATTTGCAGACACATGACACTGGGGATACGCGTAGATTACGGCGATACGCGGTGAACCAAATCAAAAAAGTTCGGATAAGCCTAAGGTACGTACAAAGTCTTCCAGAAGGGGGACAGGGGTTGAGGCCTTCCCTGTCAATCCCGGCGTGGCGTCCGCCCATCTAAGCGATGCAACAATCTAAACGGAAATGTAACATGTGCTAGCACCGAAGTGCTTGCTAACTTGGGACAAGTTACCACGCGCTACCGATCGCCACGAGAGAGAGTCACTCCATATCGAACTCTTGGCGATTGGATCCGCCGTCAGTTTAGCAGCAAAAAACAGGAACCATGGTTGTCCAATCGCTTTTGTGCTCGCATTCCAATGCGAAGTTGGGCGCAAAGGAATCGTACGAATGTACGATGTAAGCGACGGCGGGCAAACCGGCAACGCTAAAAACGACGGCAACGAGTCACCGAGACAACTGCTGACATCTCGGAAACATTTGTTCTATTGTCAAACAGCGGTGATTCACGGGGAGCGGCACAGCATGGTACCTTAGCGATGAGGTATTACTCACATCAACTAAGAATGTATCGACAGAGGGTATCGAGATTGTCTGTTGCAAGAGCAGGTGGACAATCACAGGCCGAAGCTAGCTGGAATAGCTTCATGACTCCTTCCTGCCCTATCTAGTCTATCTCTGCTGCCATCCTACCGACCTCTACCACCACCAGCCTCAAGCGTCGCCGTCACCGCTCTTCCTCCTCAGATGACCCTTGACGAGCGCAAGTTGAGCCTCAAGCACCGCCGCCACAAACTCCCGCGGTCTCCCCTCGCAAGCGCCGCGTATCATACGGATATACTCCTCCCTCTCCAGCTCGCCCTCGGGCCGGAGGATCGCGGGCAGGTAGCCCTGCCGCGCCATGTAATCCTGCATGACCATGCGACTGACGCGCCCATTCCCGTCGGGGAGAGGGTGGACACTCACAAAGTACGCCGTCATCTGGCATGCCAATATAAGCGGGTGAAGCAGTCCTGCCGCATGCTGCGCGTCCCGCCACGCAAAGAACCGCCGGACGCACGCCGGCACCTCCTGCGGGTACGGGAACACGACAAGCGGACTGCTCCGCACCGCGACCGGCAGCGTCCGGTATCCCCCAAGCGGCACCGGCCCGCCCCATGCCATGCCGTACGCGGTGGCCTCGGAGGCGGTGCCCTTGATCGACAGCGCCGCGAGGTCCCGCATCTCAGTTTCCGTGATGCCTGAAGTGTGAAGCTTCGCGGTCGTATTGTCGGCGATCCACTGCGAGGCGATGATGTGGTTCCGCAGCTCGGCCGTCGCGGAACACCCGTCCGGCTCCGCGAGATCGGGAAGCTTGCTCGACGGCATCGAGAGCATCCCAACAGGCCCGAACCTCTGCCCAAACTTCAACTGCTCAAAAATGCGGACCGCATCCACGACCTGTAGCGGGTTATGCTCGATCATGACGGACTGCTGCGCGTAGCGCGGGACCAGCTTGCTGGCGAGCTCCAGGAGCGGCAGCCTGCCTCGCAAGTCATCGATCCTCGCCAGCACACCGTTAAACTCCTGCTGCAGGTCTAGGTAGCCCAGCCGGCGGCTGTCGCTGGGCTGAAAATAGTCTTCCCATACCCTGCCCGAGTTCGCAAGTCTCTCGTACTCCTCGGATCCCTTTTGAAGGTTGGCGAAGGGTGCGTAGATTTCCTTAAGCTTCGCCTTGCGTGCAAGCTGTTCCCGCATGTGCTTCAAGGTCTTGATGTACATGGTTGGGGTTGTGTGTTATTTTTGACTTTTCAACTGCCGGATTAGCAGTTGGTCAGTACGTTCGTCAACGTCCAGGCATGAGCCCAGTTGCTCCTGGTATTCATATAAATTGCTGCATGACCTTGCGAGGTCCAACTGAAGGAACCTTTGGGATTGCTGAACTTCGCGATCCAAATGCCGATAACCCAACAGGGTTGTGAACTAACACTGAATGGCTCCTGGTATGGAGATGCTACGGTTGTTGATACTGTCAGTGTCCTGTCTCTGCCATTGCCTATTTCTGCGTCGTTTATCTCGATGCCGTCCATCATCCTATGCGTCGCCTTCTCTCTTGATTCTCTTTCGAAAGTGTCATCTTCTCCATTGCAGCTACCACTTTTATCCTCTTCATCAAGTTGTCGATAACAGACTCAGTCTCCTTGCTGGCCCGTGACACCTTCAGCCCCAGACATCAGCTGCCGCACACCAACGCCGTCTCGGTACCGACTCGCGGAGTTCCCAGCCGTCGTCCGAAAATCGCAAGTCAGCTTCGGACAAACTCTCCGGACGTCAGTACCAAAAGCCCTGGACCAAGCAAACCAAGGTCCCTCCTCCTGCGCAGTGCTGACTGGACAGCCGCGCTCACGTACAGCACGGCCCTCCAAAGACGTTGAGCGGCGCGGCAGAGGGAACGGAACCCACGCACTACATAAGCCAGGCAGAAGAATAGCCCGAGCTGCATTATCTGATCTCCGCAACGAACATTTTGCACCCACGATTCACATGTCCAGCACCACCGGGTCTCTGGTGGAGTTCCGCTGGACAGAGATCCTCCCAGCGTTCCTGAAGCCAAGAGCAAAAAGAAGATGAACCACGAAACCGCGAAAGTGGGAACCTTACCGGCAGGCACTCCGAGACAAACGATAGCGAAAGCGAGCAGAACGACGATTGTCAGTCTAAAGAAAAAAAAAAAAAAAACCGGAGCAAACCCCCAAGACACGGGATTCCCAGAGAATTCCACGTCCGTAGGGATGGGAGACCGCGCGGCATTCCCGTGAGAAGGGCTCGATGGGCGGGTTAGCGCTGTCAGCATCTCAGGTGCACCTATCGGCCCCGACATGCCTACCCTGGACGTCGAGGGACAAACTGCCAAGGAAGAGGCTTGATGACCACAGCTCGGGGAATCGTTGTTCTCCGAAGAATTAAGAGGAGTAAAAATCGTTCCCGCGCTGCAACACACCGCTAAAAAAGATGACAACAGGCAGATTGCCTTTCGGCTGTCTAGTAGAGAAAGGGGAAAGGGGGGCCCGTCAGCATGTAAAAGAAAGGGGACCCGTCTTGGCGATCTGCTGGGCCCAATATGTGCAGAGTGAAGCAGAGCAGTGACCATGTTCACGTCCAAAGGACGAAGCTTGGCTTTTTTGGCGTTGAATATCGTATTTTGCGTATGCTGATGCGATAATTTGCATGCATCTCGCAGCCTCTGTGTCTCCCTGAGTTTCTCTATCTACAGAATTCCGTGTTCAGTCTTTGCTGTTCTCTCACTGCATCCAAGTCCTGAATCATTGGTCGCCAAGTTGAAGAGAAGACGGCGGTCTTGAACATGCACAAAAGGTAGAAATATTACATAAGTTGAGTACACCGCCACAGCGAAAATGACTCCAATCACACTCCACTGCGTACATGTGGCGCACTACTACTCGCCCGCCACACGTACGCCACTTCTTCACCGACGCCACGGGACCAATCCCATCGCGACCTCGTCACAGTCGCCTCCTCACAGCACCCCAATTACACCGGGCGAGGAGCCTACTCCCAACATCATATCTGTCCTTAACTTAACCCTCACTCTGCCTCACTGGACACATATTTCTCTATAATTCGGTCGACGTATACCAGAACACCACCCAGCCTAGAAAGGGAAAACCAGCTTGAAACCCTCTCACCTTCATGCTCTGACACATCGCCAACTTCCTCAGGCAACCCCCGCCACACGGGACACACCCAAACCCCGAGAAAAAGCGACCCCAGCGTCGCAACCAACGGGCACACTCAACACTCCGGCCCCCAAAGCCGACAAAAAAAAAAGATGCACCTCTCACTCACCCTCTCGCTGCTGCTGCCCCTCGCCGCAGCAGCCAGCAAGCCCAAGAACGCAATCCTCCTCTCGGACGTGCAATCCCTCACCCTCCGCGGCAACGGCGCCCTCACAACCCACCGCCGCGCGCCCGCCGCCCCGCAGCTCAAATGTCTCTCCGCAAAGCCCCTCTGCGACCTCTTCGCCATCGACGTCATGCGCTGCACAAACCAGGGCGCCGGCTACAGCTCCGAGGACATCCAGTGGTCCTGCGTCGCCCAGCTGCCCGAGGAGCTCAAGCTCGGCTCCACGGATGTCATCTGCGAGGGCTACAGCTCCAAAGACGACCCCTACGTCCTCAAGGGCAGCTGCAGCGTCGAGTACCGCCTCGCCCTCACCGACAAGGGCGAGCGCAGGTATCCCGACCTGGGCCGCGGCGGCGGCGGCGCGAACGGGGACTTCGACATGAGCGCGGTCCTGTTTGGCATTCTCTTCTTCGCTATCCTGGGCTGGATCGTGTACTCGGCGTGTGTGGCGGGTGAGCAGAACCGGAGGGCCGGTGGCCGGCGCCGCGGGGGTGGTGGAGGAGGTGGAGGAGGCGGCGGGGGTGGTGGTGGTTGGAATCCCGGATTCGGCCCGGATAACAACGATCCTCCACCGCCGTACCCAGGGACGAAGCCCTCCGGCAGCAATTCGCAGCAAGGATGGCGGCCTGGTTTCTGGACCGGGACAGCAGCAGGCGGCGCTGCTGGTTACGGAGCGGGGTACTACCAGGGACGGAACGCCGCCAGAAACGAACAGCGCGGCTGGGGCTACGATGAGAACCAGTGGGGAGCTGGCCCTTCCAGATCTTCTACCAGGTCGTCCTCGTCTTCGACCTCTTCTGCGCGACACGAGAGCACCGGCTTTGGCTCAACCAGCAGAAGGTAGATGTTCGTCACGGAGAAGACAATTCCATAGAAATACTTGGCATGGATGGGTCAGTGGTAGGATATTCTAGATCTATCCTGTACACCCCAGCTTTCGTACATCAGTCCTCCTCTCGCCGGCCACCTGCTCTTGTGAAAACCCTCAAACGGGGTGAAAGTATGTACATACTCAGTCCAGGCCGTCTTCCATACACGTAAAAGTACAGCAATCCATCGTGTCCAAGTCAAACATCCTCTGGGCCAACCCCAAGGTATCATGCCATGAAACCCCTTGCTCTGCGAAACAAACTCCGTATGGCACACAAACATGTTCGAAATAGTCGAAACATCAGCCCGCGCGTCGAAAGCCCCAGGGCTCTCAAATTAAATGCGTCGGACGTCGAAGCGAAGCGGAACTGTCAAGGGCTAGTGGTGGACACTCATAACATCCAGCCGATCGAATGCCCGCGAACAGTTGGGGCACTTTCGCATGCGGTTGCTGATCCGGTCATCCACGCACTGGTGGCAGAACAGGTGACCGCAAGTCTTCAGGGCCGTGTCCTTGAAGTTGTTGCGGCAGACAGTACATAGTGCAAAGGTCTGTCATCTGTTAGATACTTGCATTCTTGCATTCTTGAGCAGGAACGGGGGGGCCAGCTTACTCTGAGCATTTCCTCTTCCTCCGACGAGTTGCTCAACGCCTTGCGTTTCCACTCGTCCTTGTCCTTCTGCACCATGTCTGCGCGCACCTTGAGGCGCTCCACCTCCGCTTCTTGAGTCGTCGTTCGTTCTCTTGCGGCAGCAACGGCCGCATCGCGGGACTTGACGAGGCCCGACAGTTCGTTGATTTGGTTCTTATACGAATCAGCGCGACGCGCAGCGTCGGAGCTGGTTGCCTCCATCTTCTTGTGTTCCGCCGCCATGGCCGCGTTCGCCTGCTTCAGGTCGGAGAGCTGCTTTTCAAGGTTGCTAATGAGAACTCTGTGCTGCGCCTCAACTTCCTTTAACTGCGACACGATTTCGGAGCTCTTGCGATGCTGGCTCCTGAGCACACCGAGTTCTCTATCCCTCATGTCGGCGTCCTTCTTTACTGCAAAGTACTTCTGGTCGGCCTTTTGCTTCTCAGCGAGCGCTGCTGCGACCCGCTCTTCGAGGGCGGTAAAGTCCATGACCTTCTTCTGTGCCAGGGTCATGGATCGCTTGTACGCTTGCTGTAGTGCCGGCAACTCCTTGTTGATAGACTCGAAATCTTGCTGCAGCTTCTTATACTTGGCCAGCAGTTCTTCGGCGGGCAGGGTATCCAGTTCGAGGTCCGGGTCCGCCATCTGCTGATCTTCGGGCTTCAATCGCTGCAACTCCAGCTCCATCGATGTGATTCGATCTTGTTGGGACCCGGTGAGTTCCTTGAGGTGCTGGTGCGCCTGCTTCTCCTCTCTTTCTCGAGTCTCCAGCATGTTCGCCTTGGCGTACCACTCGTCTCTAGCGGCTCGAATTCGGGTCAGATCCGCGTCGCGCTCCTCGACCTGTCGCTCCAGTTCTATAACCATCCCCTGCGCCTCATCATGCAGCTTGGTTCGGAAGGCCGTTCGCTCCGCCTGCAGCTTCTCGGCCTCCTCCTTGAGCTGCTTGTTCGTCGCTTCCAGATGGTTAACTCTCTTGATCAGATCCTCGTTCTGGCTCTTGAATTGCTTGAAGACATCGGTCCTAATGAAGTCTTCATCGGTGAGCCCCTCGCGTCGCGCCTTGAGCGCCGAGTTCTCCTCCTGTAGTGTCTTGATATCGGCCTGCGCAGCCTCAAGCTGCTCCTTTTGCTTTGCGACGACCGCCGATGCCTCCTCGAACTTGATCAAGGCCTCGGCGGCATTGCCATTGGCTTCAGCGTTGTCGCTGCCGTTCTCTCCTCCAGCGGCCGTCGGCTTGGCACTAGCAATGAACTGCTGCTCGAGCTTTTGTACTTGGGCGCTCTTAAGTCGGTCCATGCGCTTTTCCGCCTTAAAGAATCTCAGGCTGGCCTTGTTGAGATCCTCTGATAGTTGTTCATTTTCCTGGTTCGCTCGGTCGAGCTTCACCAGGTAGTCCTTCTGTTGGGCGAGAAGGCTATTCACTCTAGTTTCCAGGTCGGCGATGTTTGGCGTTATTTCACCTCTGGCGCTTGCGATCCGGTTAATGACTGCTTCGGCTCGCTTCCTTATGTCCGCGGTGGTGTCGCCCAGGTGCCGTTGGAATTCTTCGTTATCCTTAAAATGCGTGCTAGTAATGTATGGGGGGCCTGGAATTGTCAGCAGCAATCCGCGTCGATCCGATCACGGGCAAACCTACTGGTTGGGCCTGACGGTGGCGGTAGCGCAGGATCCACGAGCTGTTCCATCTCCTCCAATACCTGCGACAGTCAGCCCCAGCCACACGAGTCACAAGGGATTCAATCGAAAACCGACCTGCTTCCACCATGCTTCGATGATGCGGATGTGATCCTCCCGATGGTTGAGGTTCTTCTGCAACTGCTCGACGCGTGACTCGAAATCGGCTTTTTCCCTCTTTGTTTCCTGCAGCTGCCTGTATATGGCGCCCTTTTGGTAATTCTGAAGTCACTTCATCAGCTTCGGGCCCTTTCCATGTATTTCGCGTCATGCGATCGTCTCCAGAGGCAGATGGTATGGGAGGGAAATCGGATGCGTGGTGTGGTGGAAGACAGGGAGACAGCATCGTCTTCAGCCAGCCTCGTCGCCCTCGGCCGCCGACCGAAAGGCCATTCCAGACCAGTCGACCGCGATCCGCCAGTGTTGGGCGTGGCTAGGGGCTGTCGATGATCGTGATGTCGCGCAGCCATTGACGGCAGAAGGGGGTCGCGTAGGGGTCCATTGATTGTTGAGAAAACTTGATGTGTTGGGAAACCGTGTCTCGTGACACTTACCTCGATCCAATGCTCCTCGGCGGTATCGCCGCTGTCACCTTTGGACTTGCTTCCATTGACGGTTTGGTGTCGCTTGCTGGGAGGAGCGAGATCCTCAGCGGTGCTGATGGGAGGTCTCTTCCTGTCCTCCATCTTGGATAAGGTGGACGGACGCGGAGAGGCAGTCGGGGCTGAAGTCGCTACAGGCATGAGAAAGGCAGAGAGAGAGGCTGAGACAGCGCGAGCAACCGGGTCGGCGAAAGCGATGAAGGGGACTGGATGATGAAGCCAGATGATGATTACGCGTTGATCCGGGCCACGCGCGGTGTCGAGATGGTCGTGGCTTGTCGAATTCGCGCAGAGGATGGGGGGTGGGAGGCAATGCTTGGGCAAGGAGTGAAAATTCGAGGTTGCCGACGCTTCACGTCTCTTCTCCTGCTGAGATCAAGCCAGCCCGGTCCACTTCTCAAACAGGACTAGCTTTACGCTAACCAGATGGGGCCTCGTTATCAAGCGCCCCGCAGGAGCCGGTTAATCGTCGGTCGTCTTTTTCCCTCCCGTATCTACCTTTTTTTTTCTTATCCCACCCGCAGTCAGTCACTCTTGTCCCTCCCGCGGCTCATCAAAGTCTTGCGCAAGCCAAATCTCCGACGAAACAACCCACTGCAGTCCGCAACCACACACCAAAGACCCGGCCATGAGGCTATTTCCACATCGATAACTAGAGGACCCTCAACAGAACCGTCATCATGAGCTCTATGTTCAAAAAGAAGGGAGGCATGGCTTTCAAGCCAAAAATGCCCATGGCCCGTCCTCGAGCGCCTGGTGCTGCCTCCTCCCAGCCATCAAGGGCCCCGTCGACGACTGCCACGGAACCAGCGACGCAGTCAGAAGCTCCCACCCCGGCTGCCGGTCAGTCGGCGCAAAATATCGACGATGCTACGGGGACGAAAGAATCCAGCAGGGTTCAGGTCACTGATACCCCGCCATCGACGAATTCAGACACGATACAGACGGCCACGCCGCAAACACAGAAGCCCATCAGCGAGCCCGCGACTGCGTCAAAACCTACAGCACAGAGCGAAGCGACAACAGAGCATGCGACACCATCGGGCGAGACCTCCACCAGCGAGACTGCTTCGACACAGACGTCGGCCACTCCCGCCGCAAGTGCCCCTCCAACCGCCGCTCAGCCAACTGAGACGTCGACGCCCGCCCAACTACAAACCCCTCCAGCCACCTTCCCCTCTGCCACCGACGTCGTCCCTTCCGTCGAAACCCCGGCCGCCCCTCTTGCGAGCGAACCGTCAAAAGCCCCCGCCAAGCGACCGAGGAAACGAGCGCCCCAAGCAGAAGACGACGAGACCGCAGAGGCCAGCGAGAGCGCAGCAGCCACAAAACCGAAGCGACAGAGGAAAAAGAAGGACGACGCAACAACCGCAGACGGTAGCGAGCCCCCAAAGCGACCGGCCCGCCCGAGGAAAAAGAAGACGGCGGAGGATGGTGCAGCAGCAGCGGCAGCGGCGGCAACAACCGATGGAGGGGAAGACAGCGCAGGAACGGAACCCAAGCCAAAACGTCCCCGACGAGCCCGCTCTATAACACCAGAGGATGCCGAGAACCAGGAGGCCGACCTGAGCGTTCTCACGATGGGCGACCTCACACGAGACCTGCGCATCGGCAAGAAGTTCAGCCGGCACGACGAGCTCCTCGAGCGACACCGCGAGAAGCAGGCAAAGGCCAGGGAACGTCTCAAGAGCAGGCGCAACGGCACCGAAGACCCCTCCGAGAGCGGCACCCCGGGACCGCGCAGCGCCAACGGCACCCCTGCCCCCGCCGCGCCTGCCTCAAAACCGCAACCCGCCGCCTCGGCCAGCATGGGCCAGACCGGGCCCCAGTTCCAAATCATCGACGGCCAGATCGTCGTGGACCAAAACTCCCTCGCCCTCGACCGCCACGCCATTGCCGACGCCAACGCCGAAGACATGCTCGAGATCGAGGAGAACGACTTCACCACCCTCACGACGCAGAACAGCTACCGCACCGGCTCCAAGCTCAAAGGCCCCAACGTCTGGACCGAGGACGAGACGGAGCTCTTCTACCGCGGCCTGCGCATGTTCGGCACCGACTTCCAGATGATCAGCGGCATGTTCCCCGGCAAGAACCGCCGCCACGTCAAGATGAAGTTCAACCGCGAGGAGCGCCACGCCCCCGCCCGCATCGACGCCATCCTCGTCGGCAAGAAGGAGCTCCAGATCGACCTCGAGGAGTACAAGACCTGGACAAAGGCCGAGTACGAGCCCGTCGAGGACATCATGGCCGCGCACCGCCTGCAGCAGGTCGAGTTCGACGCCGAGCAGGCCAAGGCCAAGGCCCAGAAGGAAGCGGACATGGCACGCAAGAAGGCCGCCCTCGAGGACCCCAGCGACCGCCCCGGCGGCGCGCAGGCGTCGTCGTCGTCCGGCGGCAAGAGCAAATCGCGGGGCCAGCAGTCCGGCGGCGGGGCCAGCGCGGGGCCGCAAATCACCGTCGACGCCGACGGCATGATCACCATCGACGAGACCAACATGGACCCCGACGCCGGGGCGCGCAAGAAGAGGGGCGCGGGGAAGGCGAAGAAGAAGGCTGTGGAGTACAACATGCGTGGAGAAATCATCAGATAAGATGGGCGGCGAAGAAAGGGATGGATGGACACGGGCGGGCGGGCTACTACTTCTCACTACTACTACTACCACTACCACAAGACAGATACCCTTAGCACTCGGCTCCAGGACGCGAAGCTTCATGAATCAGGGGGGAGGCTTCACTTTGCATCCAACGGCGTTTGGTTTTTTCCTGGCTTTTCTATTCTATTCGCAGTAGCTTGCGCCCTCGTTTAGAGCAACGGGACGAAGAAAAAGAGAGATACAATCACTTTCCAAAGTCAACCACCTGTCCTACCATCCAATGACACGTCTGAAGAAATCAATGACTACGCCCATCCCACTCATCTGAAGCTTCCACAGTGACTACCATCCCACCACACCTGATCCATACCATGTCTTCAGTCTTCAGTCTTCTTCTTCGTGTCGCCGCCCGCAGCGACGAAAACCCACAATGAAAAAGAGTGTATGATAGAGAAGAAAGCAAAAATAAGCCCAGTACGGCCTCGCAGCGGAGTACCATACGATGAGGGGCACAGCCGCGGTGTGCAATGCAGGTCCCCCAGCACCACGGTCCGGTTCTCTTGATCTCCGGGCCGTTCAAGCAGGTAAGTATACAGAAGAAGAAGAAAAAATCTCGAACAACATCGGGGAAGAGTCGGTTTTTATACCCGCGGGGATGCTTTACTTCAGGGAGTTAAGGGCAAAGTACGTACTGAGGCCAAAAGGTGAGGCCAAACCTTCAGATTGGCCTCACAGGGACGTACCTCTGTCCAGACACTCGCACATCACCACGAGACAAATAGGACAACACACAGTTGGCACTAAAAAAGTTGAATTACCTGGTACTACCTGGCCTGGCTACCTGGGACCGACGCCACGCTCTCTTCCAAGCCAGAACAGGAGCAATCCTGGTTAACAGATGAAGCAAGTGCATTTGCAACCGTGAATATTTTGCGACCCTCGTATGCGTCAGCTCGTCCTCCGCATACCGATCGTCGTCTGGCCGCCTCCGTGCCGGCCTCTCGGAAAAAAGAACCTTCTACCTCCACTGCGAACGATGAGCGTCCATGTTGCCCCTGACGGTTGGGACCTTCCTCGTCCCGACCAAGGTATGCTCAAGTCTCCTAAGTCTTTGTTACCAAGCCAACACCGTCCGGTAATTCCTGTGCGTGTCTGTCGTAGATTGGGTTTGTCATGCAGTCGTTCAAGGGTGGCTTAGTTCTGGGGCGGGTCATCGTCGTCGGGCTGGTCAAACAAAAAGTTTGCCGCGAGCTCCTCGTTCTTATCACACGCGAAGTAGGCCTGGATGGCAGCGTCACGGTCGAAGCCGAGACGGCATAACTAGGATCTGTCAGCATCACTACGCGAGTCCAGATGTACAGGTGACGCACCCGCTCAATAGCATCGCGCTCCTCTTCGGTGACGGCGATGGCCTGCGCGCCAGGGGGAAGAGGCACGTCATCGTCAACCTCCTCGCCCAAAAGCTGCAAGAACTGGTCGGGGTTGTTGGCGATCAGCTGCGCGAGCTGGGGGTTGCCGGCACCGAGCTGCTGGAGGATAGGCTCGAGCATCTGAGGCTGTTGCTGGACGACCTGGCGCAGCTGCTGGAACTGAGCGTTGTTTCTCAGGAAGTCGAGGTTGCCGAAGCCACCCTGAGCAGCAGCGGCGGCCGCAGCAGCCGCCGCAGCCTGTTGGTTGCCACCAGCGCCGCGAGCAGCACCACCACCGCTGCCACCACGCTGAGCAGCGAGGTCGAAGAGGTTGACGCCCTCCTCACCGCCCGCGGCGGCGGCGGCGGGTTGTTCGGCCGGAGCAGCGGCAGCAGCCTGACGCTGGGCCTGCTCTTGTTGGACGCCTTCGGGGATACCCTGTCGAAGTCAGTTTCTGATGGACAACATGCGAGCTAACCGTTCTTACGTTGAGCAGGTACTCGACGGCGCGGTCGGGGTTGTAAAAGGCGGCACGCATGGCAGCGTCGATCTGACTACGCTCGAAGCCCATGGCCTCCATGTTCGCAATCACCTCCTGGCGCTGAGCACCCATGGCCATCGAGGGGTCATTGCTGGCGGCGTCACCACCACCGGTAGAGCGAGCAGCGGGCGTCGGCGTGGAGGGAGCGGCCGCGGGCGCAGCAGCGTGAGCGGCCGGCGCGGGAGGAGCAGCCGGGGTAGCGGCGACGGGCTGGGCCGGAGTCGCGGGGACGGCGGGAGCAGAAGAGGATTCGGCGGGGGCTGGCTTGGGTGCCTTGGGCTGTATGGTTGTCAGCATTCGCGAAGCCGGGTAGCGTCTCCGGGGTACAGACCTTGTTCACCATGCACACGACGAAGCCCTTCTCCTCAATCTTGTAAGACTCGACGGTGTCGTCGTCCTTCAGGATCTTGCCTAAAACCCAGTCAGCCGGAGCTATCGCAGGGTGCCTGCGCCGCAAGAGCACCTACCAGAGTAGATAAGCTTCTGGTCCTTGGGATCCCATCCCTTCTCGCCGGCAATCTTCTGCTTCACGGCAGAGATCTGTACGTGTCATTAGCTTCGGGTCGGGGGTCGCAAGGCAGCCGCAGACGAGAAATATCGGAGGCGGAAGTGGGGGGAACAACGCACCAGGTCGGTGGGCTCGACATCGAGCGTAAACTTTTGTTGCTTCAAGTCCTACGGAAGAGTAAAACGATTAGCTGGAGCTCGGGGCGGGTCGGCTGAGAGGAGAGAGCGCAATGCCGAAGAGGCGTGGGATCGCGGGCTCGGAGGGCGGAGCTGCGTACCTTGAATGTGACCTTCATCTTGACGAGCTTCAAAGCAGCAAAAGGCTGCGATCACGGTGGGGAGGACAGAGGGTGGCGGAAAGATGAGAGGCGGACGATGCCGATGGGGACGGGCAGTTGCAGTTGTAGATGCGCAGGAATGGAACGCGTGGGAAAAGCAGAGGCGATCGAGATGGGAAAACCGTCACCCAAGCTGGAAGGGTTTTGTTGTGCGCAGGAGCAGGCAAGGTACTCAGGCACAGAATTAATGGAGATGACGAAGGTAAGTGGTGACCTGAAGTCAGTTTTGGTTGTGTTGCCGCTCAGTGGGGGGAGGGGACTTGGGAAGGGAAGGCGTCCGGCGGTTGGTTGGCTGAGGGAGGTAGCTCCACCGATCCAATGGCGGGCAGGGTACAGTAGGTAGGTGGGTAGCAGGTACCGTGCTGGTGCTGGCTGGCGCTGGCGCTGAAGTGGTGCTAGTCTTTCTTTGCTTTGAGGTCACAACAGCGTCGTTTGGTGCTTTGGGCGGTGCTGAGGTGAGGTTTGGGTGGTTCAGGTTTCCGCTCTCCCGACTGCAGCCGAGCAGTCACAACACACTGTGACGCTGCCAGACATTGGCGGAAGGCAGAAGCATTGCTGACTGGCCGTCTACAGAGTACTTTACCTACCTACCCAGGTGCCTAGCGCTGCCGTGGCTCTGGTGGCTCTCATGGTAAACGGGGGGAACCTCTTTGCAGGTGAGGGGTGACGGGCCTGTCTGGACAACCAGGGAAGCCGCTGGAACCATTGGATGAAAGACACAGCTGTCGGCTGTTTTTTTTTTTTTTCCTCTTCCTGGTCGTCTCCAATGGCTGTCCTATGCGCCTCAACTCAATACTTCCCACAAGGAACCAAAACCCAG